>BSBK01005366.1:7500-602500 GCA_027943335.1 Chamaecyparis obtusa | reverse complement strand
GGGAATAGTGAGGGGGGGGGGGGGGTGAGTCAGTGTTCACTAAATTCAATCTTTTTACTTTACTCTTTAAACTTATATTTAATGCTTAAGTATTGAAATGAACATTAACATAAATAGGAAACATGAACTCAACACATAACACCAATATGGTTACGAGGAAACCTAAATAGGTAAAAACCCCAATGGGAATTGACACCCACTAATATTTTGTACTAGTGTATTGTGGTCCTTGTTAGAAGATCCTTAACTCTATTAGGAGTTTTCTTTACATTACTTTTAGTACAGTGACCTTGTCAAGGGTCAGACCCTATTAGGAGTCTTTTACAATAACCCTGTTAGGGGTGTGGACACACTTTCCTAGAGCTCACTGCTCAAGTGGTGAAAGCTACAACCTTCAAATCTCAGATACACACTATATCTGCTAGATGAACTAGTGTTGTGACACTACTTGTCAGATCAATTCCTATGTTGCGCTAATGCTTTGACCTCTTGCAAAGATCTAGTACATCTTATCAACTCTTCGCATACTCCTACTCTACTTTTCTCAACTCTATAACAACTTCCATGTATATTACAAAGGGTGCATCTCATATTTATATGCACTACCAAAACAATTAACTAGGTCATCCTATAACCGATTACATACAATTCTTCCAATTGAATTGGCTCAAGCGTGTTTACAAAAAAACATAATTACATGTCTACAACTTAATTACAATAGGCGCATAGCCTTTGCAAAACAATATTATAGTCGCTAATCAAATTACCAATAGTCGGCTGCATACACTGTTATGTTCTGGCATTCACTATCTGTGTAACTTCAACTATCTGTATCTTCATCATATGATATCATCTGATCATGCACTCTTAGACTAAGCATTAATATACTCTTACCATCTTATTTTCTATGGTTCATACCATAACTCGGTCATACGCACGTGTGCTGATGCTTTGATCTACTGGTGCTCTATTGACTATCTAGTCCTCTGTACTTAGCCAAATACTGATCTTCGGATGATGTGCATTGACTCCAAAACACCATATGACTTTGTTGCCATAATGAAAACACTATATCTAGTCATATATGATAGTATAGTCAGCTTGCCAACAATCTCCCCCTTTGTCATTGATGGAAGAAAAGGAATATGGAAAAGTTACTATCTGTACCCTTATACACAAAACTCTTTATCATAGTCTAACTAACTTATTTCTCCCTTTTTACTATACATCTTCTTTACATATATGACTCCATATTCTATACAATACTCCCCCTCTGACATTAATGACAAAGGTGTTCCAAAAACTGTATCTATAAGTACTAACAATGTTAAGACATCCAGATATGATGTCTGCAACTTTTGGATCTCTTGTTTCCAGAATGTAATCAGTGCATTGATAGTTTGGAGATGGGTGCATAAGGCATATGTCATCTTCTCCATCTTCTCCAAATCCATGCTAGGACCTTGATCATATGTCACCATGGTGGCATCGATCTCCTTGATATTCTGATTAAGTGCATCTAGGGAGGGCGCAAGAGCATTCCTTAGCTATGATTGCCTTGAACTTATCTTGGACATCTCCTTCTCAGATTTTTCTATTTTATCTATCTATCCCTAGTATACATTGTGTAATACCTCTCCTATGGTGATACTTAGACTTTTCTGATTTGGACATTTTATTATTATTATGGTCAAGACTATACATTTACATTTATGTTTTGTGGATAATGACATGATGAATATGCTCATTTATGGTTAGTAATTACATGTTTATGAGATTAGAAAATTATCTATTTTTATATGGATCTAACCCAATTATTTGAATCTAACCACTATCATGATGTTTTATGTTTCATGGATGTGTCTGATGTGTTTTTCATGACTCCAGGACGAAGTCGTAGTTACTCACTTAGTTGAGGTCCACACAATGTATCGATCCTGGTCATCTGCTTGCATATATCTGATTTGTATCTCCATATGTATATATATGTATCTCTTCTTGGTGATGTAGGATTGCAGGTACCGGGTGTCGTCTCCACCTGGCTTCACAGGTCTGAGCGATCCCTCAAAATCCTCGATCGTTGTTGTTGTTACGGAGGTATCACCAGGTCCACAGGAAGAAACTTCACCTTTGATCCTTTTATCCTTAGGTGGGAAGTGTCGAGTCAGTCCCTTGTGTGAATGTCTTATGTGGTTTTGTAATTGATGGAATTTTGGATCTTGTAGCTAGTTCTTGCCTTCATGATATGTTCAATTCTGTTAGTAGATCATGGATGTAGATTATTGCTCATTGGAGGGTATGATTTAGTAGCGTATCTCATTAGGAGCAATTTTTGAGTGCAATTAAATCATGTGGTTTTAATACCCATGATAAGGATTAATTTTATGGTATTTTAATGTCTAAGGAAATATTAATAATAAGAGGTTTTAAATAATAATAGTGGTAAAATTCTAACCTATGTTAGTGGCTACTTAATATATGCATACATATTTTAGAATGGGGATTAAGGTATGAATAAACAATATAGTTTATAATAATGTTATTCTAATGTTTAACATTAATAATAATGTACCTTATTCATGGTATTATTTTATAATACTAATAATGACAAAGAGTCTATAGCAATAAAAATAATAATATGTTTTATAATAATAATATTGTGCTTGTAATAATATTTATTATAATAATAATATATGTACACATAGGCATATGGGTGCACACATATGCATATGCATACATATATTTATATATAATTATTACCATGTAATCATTTATTATATTAATAAATAATTAGATCAATTAGCGGTATGGTAAATAGGATTATCCTATTACCATAGTTAAATAATTTAATAAATTGTTTTAAGATTATAATATTTATTTTAATAACCTTAAATTTAAGGACTTAGATTATAGTTTATTTATTCCTTTACGGGAATGAGTTTTCAAAACAATCTCTTTAACGGATGGATAGTTGAGATGGTTGCACCAGTTGGATTACCTGTGCAACCACCTCCTCCATCCTATTTACAGGAAAGATTTCCTGTGTAAAAGAGAGTTGGGAGAAGAGGATTAGTATTATCATTGTAGAAAATTTATCCTATGAGTTTGGCATTTGGATTGTTACGGGTAGAGGCTGGAAGATTGCGAGCAAAAGGATTCAAGGAGTGTTGGAAACATTGGAGAGGGTTTGATCTTCCTTCTTCTCCAACTGGTCTTCGCAGGACTCCAGGTTGGAATCCATCCTGAGAAGTAGATTTATCTTGTAGAATGAATGTAAAATCTAGATTCTGGAAAAATTTCTGTATATTGTGCTATGGTTGAAAATATATATATATGCTTTATTTTCTATGTATTTGAAACGTGTTTGTGGAAAGTTATTTTACAAATGTTTGTATGTTCACTGTGGTGAAACCTCCCTGGTAGGGTAGTGTAGTTTACTGTCACTGGATGTATTATGAACGCTTCCAGAGTTTAGAACTTTTGTTGCAACCTTACTGTTTCATGTCCATATATGTGCCACCCTTTCTTTTCCCAGATCTAGAATATATTTGTTAGATAGGTAGGGAGGATTGATGGGCCGTTTCTGAAGGGAAACTGGGATATCTCAAATGGGTCGTGCTCATATTAGGCAACCTTAGTCCCCATAACACCCAGTTTTACCCGCAAGACAAAGTTGACAGTCGTTCTCTGCAGTTCCAGTCGGCTCAGTGTGTTTACCGAGTTAGGTCGGTAATGTGTTTACCGAGTTAGGTCGGCTCAGTGGTAACCGAGTTTGGTCGGCTCAGTGTTTACCGAGTTAGGTTGGTAATGTGTTTACCGAGTTAGGTCGGTAATGTGTTTACCGAGTTAGGTCGGCTCAGTGGTAACTGAGTTTGGTCGGCTCAGTGTTAACCGAGTTAGGTCGGTAATGTGTTTACCGAGTTAGGTCGGCTCAGTGTTAACCGAGTTAGGTCGGTAATGTGTGAACCGAGTGAGGTCGGTAAAGTGTCAACTGAGGTAGGTCGGTAGTGTGTTAACCGAGCTAGGTTGGTAGTGTGCTAACCGAGGAAAATAGGATTAGGTACCCTTTGAATCCATTGGAATAGGTTTCAGGTTCCTAGGAGTTAAGTTGTAGCTTTTAAATTTCAGATTTTTAATTAAATCAGACTTAGTCAATTTTCAGGATTAGCCAGGTTTTAGGTTTAGAAAGAAATTTTGTTTAAACCTGAAGATTGTTCATTCCTTGTTTAGTGGAGATTATTTTCAGTACATTTAGATGTCTTTATTGAGATAGAATGTTTGTAAGGAGCAGTTTAGGGTTTAGAGTCAAGACATTCTAAACATTCTTAACATACCTAATTTCTCTAAACATACATAACTATCCTATTATTTTCAATCCTTGGTAGTAGTTCTCAAATGTGTTTGCAATATGTTTTTACTATGTGTATGATGTTATTGTGATGTATGGGTTGAGGGTAGAAAACCTAACGACACCTAGTGAGTGGCTCTCAGTGCGGGGCCGGGGCCCTAAAGTGGCTAGAACCAGGATAACCGACTGAAGAGTTATTTAACAAGTGGAAATTTAATTAAACTGATGGGAATGGGTTAAAACATTAAAAAGATTAAATGTGCCTCGCCCATGCCATTAGTGCTAGTAAAGGCTATGGATGGGAGTGGGAGAAGGTACCTATGCGTAGGTACGATCGAATGGCACTTGTCTGTACGAAAGGCATTCGATCCCGCATGTGCCTACTTGGGGGCCGGGGCCCAGAGTGGCTAGTACCAGGAAAACCCAAGGGGTGAGGGCTATGCGATGACACTCACTTAGGTTGTTGCTTAGAGTTTCTACCCAAGCCTTAGAACCTTTTGGGAAAGATCTATACTTTGACTCTCTTTTCATTTGCTATTTTGGGAAAGATTACCCAACCCTAGGTTTGGCCTAGCTATTCCTTCTTTGTGGACCTTGGTGTTTATCTCCTAGCATGGGGGAGTGGGCCTTATAGGTACCCACGTGGTTGGGTGGTAAACATTTTTATCGAGGTGTCTTTTGCAGATACATGCTTGAAGATTCATGCTTGCTTATGTACCAGATTTGAAGAACGAAGGCCTTGTGATTATATTTCATGAAGCATAATCTTGTTACCTTTTGTGAGGAGTTGAATGCAATGTAATCAATGATGTATTTCAAAATGAGGTAATTGGAATGGGTAGACTTAGGAAGAAGGGAAAAGGGAAAAGTGAACTTTATGTTTAAGATGTATGTTGGAAAGAAAAAGGATTTTGTAACATTCCAAATTATGTAACATACTTTCATTATTGTTGTTTAAGTGAAGCTATTGAAAAACCAAATGTAGTATATTTTAATGTATCAAATGAGTTGGATAAATTTTATAAGTTACATGGTTGATAAAGGATACTTAGGAATATAGATGATTTCTAAATGGAAAGTTGAAATGAAAATATTTTGTATTTCTTAAGATATGATGCAGTTTGCTTTGGGAATTAAATCTTGTTGTTAGTTTACTTAATGGATTTGAATGAACCATGCATTTAAATGAAAAGGGAACCTTGGAAGGAATCTAAGTTAAAGTTTTGATTACATAATTCTTTTTAAAGTTCAAAATTTTTCCATAAATTATTACTTAGGTTTTCTTTAACAAAGAGAATCTTTGTTCTCTTCCCCGGTTCCCTTGCGGGGCATGACACATTGTTACACATGTTCACATCAATGGATGGATCTTCCACTGATTTCCTTATGCTATCAATCATAGCTTCTGCCTCTTGGATCTTCTTGTGTATATCAGTGGTCAACTTGTCCTTTTTCATACAATCAGTAATAATCTTCCTACCCTTTGCTGCAAACTCTTTCAAAGATGCTTGACCAGTCTTAGTGAACTTAGGTCAAGTGAAAATTTTATAATCAATTCACTTAGCATCTTCTTCATATACTTCTCCCTGACAACTAGGGATGTAGATTCTTCCAAGGCAGAAAAAATAGTTTTGAAGGCTGTAAGGATGTGGCTAACATCATCAACTATATTGACCTTAGACACTTTCTTGTCTGAAGGTAATAATTTTTTCAATATGTTGACTGATTCAACAAATAAGGGGTTCCTCATCACCTATTTTTCCTTTTCTTTCTCCATGGCTATGACACTGATCTTGATCAGGTATTCTTCTCCCCAAGAATCCAAACTAGTGGTGTATGGTGTCAAGCTTGACAACAATGATACACAAGGTAATGGAGTGTTATGAGTGCTATCCATTACTTCTTGTTTTACTCTAATTGTCATCTCAACAGATGTCTTATTTGTTGGTTCACTTTCTTTTACCTCTTCTTCTCCTTTCTTTTATTCTACCTTTTCTTCTTCTTTTTCTATCTCTTTCTCTTCTTTTTGTCTCTTTTTCTGCCACTTTTTATGTCTCCTTCTCTTTTTCTTGTTGTAACATGGGTGAATTGTCACCACATAGAATTTCAGCTTCTTGTGTGCTCACAAAAGCTTCCTCAAACATTTCCAAGTCTTTATCTATGGCCGCCATGGAAATCTCTACATTATCAATAATGATAGTGTTGTCCTTTGGTGTCTTTGTCAAGAGCGCAGACTTTTCTACCTCTGTATGTGTTACAATTGCAAGCACTGAGTCCTGAGGACCTATCAATGGTATTTTAGTAGGCTTTGCCACTTTGACTTCCTTATAGGGCACTTGTTTTGAGGGCACAGTGGGTGGATACATGTGTCTGTTCAAGAATACCTTCTCAAAAGCTTGCTTTGTTTCCTTTTCAACCAGCTCATAGTTCTTGTCCATGATATGTAGTGTTCTTGTCTTAGTCCAAAGCTGCGGTTTCACCAAATCTAACAAGGTTTTCTCTTCTAGAGAGCATACTAGGAGGGTTTCATCTAAAGTCTTTTCTCTTATCCTTTGATGCTCTTCAATAGCATGTCTCTTTAGGAATTCTAAGATATTCCACACATTGTCTAGAATCATTGTCTTTAGTTCTAGGACTATCCTTTTAAACTTCAACATGTGTTTGATAATCATTCCATGATATTCTGATTTGTCAATTTCACTGTACTTCTCATATAACTTTCCTACTTGATCTATCCTGCCTTCATCAATAATCCTTGTACTCAACACACTAAGGCTAGGTTTGAAACTTACTTCTGGAGGTGTTTGAGTGTTCTTACTTCTTGTTGCTCATGAGGATGGATGATTAGTGCTGATTTTTTTCTTCCTCTTAGGCATTGCCTTATACTCTGGAGGAGCAGTAAAGTCAATTGCTTATGTGGACATAGGAGGGGCAACATTAGATTTTTCCTGTTTATCCTTAGGATCTTCATATTTCTCAATCTTGACCTTCTTTAACTTCGGATCATCAGTTTTTGCTTCTGCTACAGATGCACTCTCAATTCTCAAAGAAATCTTTTCTTGTCTTACTTTTTCATGGTCTGCCTATGATACTCCATGAATTCTGAGTATCTCAGAAGTAACCTTAGCTACTTTTCTCTTAGTTGTTGTGCTATTCAAAAATACATCAACTTCTCTTGACTTCTCTTCATAAGTCCCCTATCTAGGTTCACTAAGGTCCTTAGGTTGATAGAAGTACTTGTTCATAAGCTTCCAAGATTGGTTCCTCAACTTCATACCCAAGTGGATGGATCCACTTTGTTCTTGGCCCAACTACCTCCATACAAGTTGTATCAGTTTCTACCATGAAGTAGATGATATCCTTCTATTTCTCTACAATACTTTCTGGTATTCTATATCTCATCTACATATTGATTCTAAATGTTTTCAATTCTAGCTCCATGTAATCCTCCAATAAACTATTAGTAGATGCCTTAAAGGATATTTCAGGCATTGTAGGTATATCTTTATCTAGGTATAAATCTGAAACCTTTCCAAGTATATGGAAGTACATGTAAATGATTAATGACCCAAACCTGAATATTTTGGTCTTATCATGTTTGATGGCCTTAATGTTATCTATCAGTTATGCATGTAGGATCTCACACAAATTGAACTCTCCATTTTCTCTGACAATCCTTATTGCTACAAGAATAGTGGCCGCAGACACACTATTCACCCTATTGGTGTGCTAAAACTTATACCCCAATATCATAGACATCAGTTTGATGTCTTTCTCTTCTATAGGCTCAATAGTCATTTCGTGCCTATCACTTCATGAATTGCATGCTTGTTCTACTTGTTTCCTTACATCCTTACCCACTAGAAGAATAGTGTTGTCCTAGAAAGGCTTGTCATCTCATAAATGAGATCTCCTTTAATTCTTACTAGAACTTCACATATCCAAAATAGGTCATTATGGATTCTTCTTAACAGGATCTTGATCCATTTAGATTTGTAAAACTCATGTGCCATAGAAAACTAAAAAATAGGATGATTCTCTAACTGTGTGAACTCATCAAGGAAGGTTTTATATGGTTTCATCATGGTCTCAATGTGCACTCTAATTATTTCAAGACCTACTAGTTCCTTCTTACAGTATATGTATGCATGGATGTCTTCAACATGCATAACACCCATAGGGGTTCGGGAGAATGCTCCTTATAAATCATCTAGGGTGGATTTGAAAGGGTGCCTCTTTAAAATGTATCTCTTCTTCTCTACAACATCAAAAACAATAGGAGTAGCCATAGCTTACTTGTTTATTGCTTCACTTAGGTTTCCAAGAGCTTTTGAATCATTGTGAAGGATTAGGGCTTCCGTAAACAATCAAATACACTTTTTTGTTGGTGAATCAAGCTTCAATCCTTCACAAACAACTTCTAGGGATTTTGGCTCTCCAATCACTCAAACTTGAATGCAATGAGTGATCTACAAGTCTCTATGTACTTTAAAGTGAAAATTTCACCATTAATTCTTGCCGCGTAAACCAAACTTTCACTGAAAATCTCCAACTTTCATTCTGTAATCAATCAGGTTGTGCACTCTTGCACATGTCATCACATAATGTCCAAAAGGTTAAATCCAAAGGTGCATACTCTGAAGGTGACTATACCAGCTGTGTAGGGGTCTAGAGCTAAATTAGCTCCCCCTATGACCCTGAGGGTCATTCATCCAGATGTATAAGGTGCGCCCACTTCAGATGCATCCAATACATGCTCATGAAATTTATTCTTCTTCTCCTCTGACCAAATCATGCTCGCATCTTCTAAAGCTTTCACAAACTTGACTTCTCCTTTGGTATCCAATATTGATTCTTTTGGCTTTTTAGGGCTTTCTTGACTCTTTGTTCTTGATCTACAAAACTTAGAGATGTGTCTAGCCTTGTTACAAGAGTGACAAATAATTGGAGGCCTTATGTTCATCATCGTATTCACATGGGTTACCATTTTACACTATCTAGCTGAGTGACCATTATAGTTACATATCTGACATGTACCATTCTAGGAACTTCTTGCATTTGGTTGATTCTAATTTCTCTGATTATGTTGAGTCTTGTTCTTCTAACTTGTTTTAAAATTCATAGCTCTATGACCAAATTTATTGCATGAATAACAATAACCATTGAAAAGTCTTACCTCTTTATAGTTCCTTGCTATATGTCCATGCTTGTTACATGCATAACAAGTTTGGTCTACTAGCTTGTGCTCATCCTTGGATGGTTCAACATGATCTTTAGTCTGATTTCCTATCTCCTTAGCATTTGTGGTGTCTTCTAGTGCTTTCATCCTTGCTCGCATGTCATCAATCTAATTTTGTGCTTCATTAAATCCAATACCACTAGTATCTCCTTTAAGCTTCCGAGCATATAACTAAGATTCTATCAGATCCTTGATTGTGTGTAATTTATCAATGTGATTCTTTCCTTCTTTCAATTTTGATTCCAATCTTTCTTTGTTGTTTCTTAGCTCCAAGATTTCCATGTTTTCTTGCCTTAATTCTTCATTCAGTTGAAGGTTCTCTTTGATCTGTTCATCATAGACTTCCTGATTGTTAGTTAGCTTGTCATCCAATTCTTCAATCTGATCTTTCAGAGATGTGTTCTCTTCATTTAGATTTTTTACCATGATCCCTAAATCACTAGTAGAACATTCTTTTAAATCTTTCCTTAGTCTTTTGATGACTGCTTGAGCATTACTAACTTTTTCTTTTAGTTCTTCAATTTCTTTTTCAGATCTATCCAAGTCTTCAAGAGAAGCTTCAAGATTTCTTTTTAGATGTTTCATTTTTGTCTTGTCCATGATCTCCTCAATTGGTTAAACTTCTTTGCTGAGGACCAGAGCTCTGATACCAATTGTTAGGAATGGGAACACTGAGAGGGGGGGGTGAGTTAGTGTTCACTATATTCAATATTTTTACTTTACTCTTTAAACTTATCTTTAATTCTTAAGTACTGAAATGAACATTAACATAAATAGGAAACATGAACTCAACACATAGCACCAATATGGTTACTGGGAAACCCAAATAGGTAAAAACCCCAGTGGGAATTGACACCCACTAATATTATGCACTAGTGTATTGTGATCCTTGTTAGAAGATCCTTAACCCTATTAGGAGTTGTCTTTAAATTACTTTTAGTATAGTGACATTGTCAAGGGTCAGACCCTATTAGGAGTCTTTTACATTAACCCTATTAGGGGTGTGGATACACTTTCCTAGAGCTCACTGCTCGAGTGGTGAAGGCTACAACCTTCACTCAGATACACACTATATCTGTTGGATGAACTGGTGTTGTGACACTGCTTGTCAGATTAATTCCTATGTTGTGCTAATTCTTTGACCTCTTACAAAGCTCTAATACATCTTATCAACTCTTTTCATACTTCTACTCTTCTTATCTCAACTCAATAACAACTTCGATGCATATTACAAAGGGTGCATCTCATATTTATATGCACTACCAAAACAATTAACTAGGTCGGCCTATAATCGATTACATAAAATGCTTCCAATTGAATTAGCTCAAGTGTGTTTACTAACAAATATAATTACATGTCTACAACTTAATTACAATAAGTGAATAGCCTTTACAAAAAAATATTATAGTCGCTTATCAAATTACCAATAGTTAACTGCATACACTGTTCTGTTCTGGCATTCACTGTCTATGTAACTTCAACTATTTGTATCTTCATCATATGATAGCATCTGATCATGCACTCTTAGACTATGTATGAATATAATCTTATCATCTTATCTTCTAGGGCACATAGCATAACTTTGTCATATGCATGTGCGTTGATGCTCTGATTTACTGGTGCTATGTTGATTGTCCAATCTTCCATACTTAGCCAAATACTGATCTTCTGATGATGTGCACTGACTCCAAAAAACTATATGACTTTGTTTCCATAATGACAACACTATATCTAGTCATATACGATGGTATAGTCAACATGCCAACAATAGGTTCTATACAAGCTCTCCAAGCCTCACCAAAATTGGGATTATTATGATACAAACTTTTGAGTTCCTAGTGTTAGCAAGTGATATTGTTGAGCACTAGGGATCACTTGAGGGTTTTCATTTATGGAAACACTTATGTTGGAGTGATCACATGATGAGAGGTTCAGTACTGGAGTCACAGTAATGAAAATGACTAAGTCTAAAATCAGGGTAACAGGGTACAGTGTTACATTTTTGGTTAGCGATGGAATTGTATAAGGTATTATGGCTTGCAAAGTTAGCAGAAGGTATTTTGGTATATATATATATGCTTCAGTTAAGAGAACATGATTTTTGGTGATTAGATTAGTGAAATTCAATGATCTGAAGGTATGCAAAGTTAGAGATTCAGTATAACAGGGCATATGAGCAGTTGCAAAGATTAAGGAAAGGTTAGTGGATATGGTAACGTGCTAAGTCAGGTGAATGGAGTATATTGCCGACACTTGGGTAATATATGATCACTGACTTCATACTTACTGTTTCCATATTTAATTATTATTTTTTGTATGGTATTTGTGAAGCTGATTGGATAGCATTTTTTGTATAAGTGTAGAGTACTTTTATGAAAGCGATGTGTGTTGTGGTAATGATAGTGAAGCAAGGTTGCAAATCTGACAGTAGAGATCAGATGTGAGATTGGTAAGAGGAAGAGCTATAATTGGAACTATCTAAGTAAGATAATTTCTTCTATTGTTCACATTTTGGAGAACTCTTTGTAATAGTTTTGATTGTAAGAGCAGTTTTCTCACCACCTTTAACCAGGTGTTATGTAAACCCCTAACAAGGTTTTGTTATCCTTTAACAAGGAAATGTACTATTTAATCATTAGCTCCTAACAGGGCTAGATCTCCTAATAGGGATACAATATTTTAGTGCATAGTTGTGGGTACTATCCCCACCAAGGTTTTCCCTTGGCTAGGGTTTCCTCAAGAAAAAAATCATGGTGTCATGAGTTATGTGTTATGTTTTATTGTTCTTTTCATTTCAGTAGTGTTATGGTTTATTTATAATTGTTTAAAGTTTAAATCAAACTTCAGTAATACTAATTCACCCCCCTCTCAGTATTACCTAATCCTAACAATTGGTATCAGAGCTATTGGCCCTTGGAGAGAAATCCTAATAGCTTAAGGGAGATCAAAATGGATTCAAAAAGTTTGCAAGAAAACTTTGAAACAACACTTAAAGATATGGACAAAGAAAAGGCTAAAAATGGTACACAGAAATTCAAACTAAGAAGAGCAGAAGGATTCATCAAGAAACTGAATGAACAACTGGAAGCTTCAAGAAATAAAAAATAAGATCTTATGGACAAGATCCAAGAAGATTCAGACAATGATACATCAAATCAAGTAAAGAGATTAGAGAAAGAAAAAGAGGAGATCAATCTTTTGATGATAAAAGAGATTCAACATGAAAAAGATGCTAGGAACAAAGTTGAAGATTCATTGAAAGAATAAAATGAGCAGATAGGACTAATGAAGAATGAACTTGATCACTACAAGGATAAATATCACGAATTGGAGAAGTAAAATCAGATCATTAAAGGTGAACTCACTCAAGCCATATTACACATTGAGAAGTTGCACATGAGCAGTGATAAAATTGATGACCAAAGAGAAAGATAGAAACCTAAAGGAGACATGATTGCAGTTGGATTCAGTGAAGCAAAAAGTTCAAAAACATTGAAGAAGCAAGTGGAGCAAAGAATAAAGAAATACCTGCACATGGAGAAATACCTACTCATGAATAACCTAAAGAGCAGATCAAACCTTTCAGTGGTAGATTCTTTGGATGCAACAAAGTTGGACACATGAAAAGAGATTGTAGAAGCAAAGGTACCTCTAAACCCTTTACTAGCTACTATTTTAACTATTATGAGTATGGACACAAGAAAGCAGATTGCAGAAAAATAGATCAGTCTAGGTACAAGAAAGATTATGTCAGAAAAGAATTAGCAGCCAAGATCACATGTCAAAAATATAACAAATTTGGACACACCACAAGGTATTGTAAACTACAAGATAGAAGGATACCTCCTACATGTTACAAATGTAACAACATTGGGCACATTGTGAAGTTTTGCAGATACAATGGAAAGGACAACAGAAGAGGACCAAGAAGATCAAGTGAACCAAGAGAACCACCTCCTATGGTTATAAGGAAGAATGTTGGTGATAGTGGTAAAATTCTTAATGAGTACATGAATGAGTTGAGAATCATTTCAAGAAATTAGAGAGAAAGGAGGATGCCAAGATATGGAAGGTGAAAGTTTTAAATAAAGCATCAGTTCAGGGAGAGATAGTTGATGATATTGTGTCTTTGCATGATGAGTTATTTGAGGCATCGACCTTAAGGTCACATAGCCTTAAGGGGAGCATTGGATATAGAGAATATAATATATCTAGCCTCTACATATGTGGAGTAAGCTCATGCGAGCTTAGGTATGGTGTGTGTAGACACTATGGAGTTACTTGGAGATTCATTCTACGTGTTCACAAGTTCTATGTTGATTGGATGGGATGCGAAGTTGAGCTACTTGTGTTTAATGCACTCACTCAACTTTTGAAGGATAAAAGGGTTTGAAATATATCATTCCTACACCATTTTATTATCAGTGACTAAGGAGAGCAAAGTTGTGAAGTATTGTAGTGATCTAGTAGAGATTCTATGATCACGAGAAGCAAAGTGCCAGATTCAAGTGTGTTTAAGGTATTTAGACCTAATCTCATAGAGAATTCATGGATGCACCAGTGTTTTATGATGTCATGGATAGACCTAGGTACAAATTCAAGAGACATCTAGTCAAATCTTGTGAAGATGATCTGAAAGGAGCATTTTCACAAACCCCCATAGGTGTATTGCACATAGAAGATATTAGGGCATACATACACTACAAGTATGAAATCATTGGAGATGTAAACATTTACAATGAATTGGATAGTATGATAGAATTAGATGGATCCATGGTAGAAGAATTCAAACATCTACAAGATCAATCCATCATTAAGCTAACCCTACTCATAGAATTCATGGAAGTTGAATGGTTTGAGATCATTCTTAGCAGAGTTCATGATCAGTTTGTTTAGATTTAAGAAAAACTAGTAAAGATTTGTGCTCAAATGATTCATGAGATTATAGACCTTGACAATGAAGGAGCCCTACCTGTATTAGAAAAGATTTTCTTATGGGATAAGCGGGCGAATATGGTAAATGACACTTTCAACAAGATGTTAGGTTGGTAGCAATGTTGTTAGGTTACAAGTTATTTTATAGTAGCAAACCAAACTCTGTATCAACTAGAGTTGTTATGATGGCATACAGAATGGTGAAGGAAAACAAAAAATATAACCTCTGTGAAATACTTGCACAACAGTTGCTTGAAAATATCAAAGTGATAAAGAAATACAAGACTAAAACATTTAGGTTTGGGTCCTTGTTAGTCCATATGTACATCCACATCATTCACAAGTTTCCAAGAATGCACCCTAGGGCATGGAAAGAAGATGTACATGTTGAGGAATGAAGGCCAACAGTCATAATGGTTTTATTATCTCTTTTATTATGACTCTTCATTCTGAAGACTCTTCATTTATGTAATAATTTGGAGCCTTTATATTTTCTGCTCCTACTCATTTGTAAATATTTTTTTTCGAATCAATACAATACTTTGCAGTCTAGACGTAGCCACAATTTGTGCTGAACCAGGATAAATCTTGTGTTTTCATATTTGTCAATTAGTTTATTAATGTACTATTTGTTTCTCACATTTCAATCCCTTTCAATTGGTATCAAAGCACAGGTTGTGTAGATTGGAAATCTGGGTTGAATTTCTAGAAAGATGGAGCATTCAAAAGTGGAGAAATTCACAGGCAAGAACTTCAACCTATGGAAAGTGCAAATGCATTCCTTGTTGATCAAGAAAGATTTTTCAATCGCAATTGATGGAAAATCTAGTAAACCAGTAGCGATGTCAAATGAAGACTGGAAGAAGATTGATGATAAAGCAATGGCATCAATTTTTCTTTTTCTATCACAAAATGTCTTGTTTAATGTCTTCAATGAAAAGACAATAAAAGAAGTCTGGGACAAAATTCAGAGCATGTATGAGATGGCATCGGCTGTGAATAAAATCTTCATTATGAAGAAACTCTACAAGCTAGAAATGAAGGAAGGGACTATGATGTCAAATCATGTAAATGATTTGAATACTTTATTATGTCAAGCAACCTCAGTTGGTATGACTCAAGATGAAGAAGCCAAAGCCATCATCTTGTTATGTTCTTTACTTGACAGTTGGGATCCTGTAGTTATAGCTGTTAGCACTTATAATTCCTCAAAGAAGTTGGTCTTCGATGAAGTGGTTGCTACTTTACTTAGTGAAGATATGAGAAGAAGTAACAAAGACACCCCATTCAGTGATGCTCTTACCATGATCAGCACCGAAAGAAGGGGAAGAAGCCATCATAGGAGCAATAATAATTACAACTACAATCAAAGAAAATCAAGATCACCCAATCGATCAAAGTCAAGAGGAAGAAATGGAGAGTGCTAGTTTTGTGGCAAACTAGGCCACTCAAAATGAAATTGTAGATCTTTTGAGAAAGCACAAGAAAAAGTGAGGACTAGTGAAGCTAATACAACCTATGAGGTAGATGAAGATTCCCTAGTTCTTTCTACAAGCAACACTAAATCAGATTCTTGGGTGATAGATTCCAGAGCCTCTTTCCATGCCACTTCATGTATGGATTATTTTAAAAATTATCAAGAAGGTGAATTTGGAGAAGTATTTTTGGGTGATAACAAAGCATGTAAAATCATTGGGAAAGGTGATGTTGTCTTGCATCTAGAAGGTGGAGCCAAATTGCTGCTCAAAGATGTTAGACATGTTCCTCAATTAAAGAGGAATCTAATTTTGGTTAGCCAACTATATATCCTAGGATTTAAAATAGAACTGACAAATACATGGAAAATAGTCAAAGGTTAATTGGCTATTGCAAAAGGAGAGAAGACCGGTAGCCTCTACATTGTGAAACCAATCAATGAGGTGGGAGCTACTATGACAGTTGTAGCATCGATGCAACACTTTGGCATCAAAGATTAGGCCACATGAGCAAGAAAGGCCTAGAGTTAATGCTCAAGAGAGATCAACTAATGGGTCTCCAATTAGCAAACTTGGAGTTTTGTGAACATTGTCACTATGGCAAGCAAAAGTGGGTCAGCTTATTGAAAGATGGGCATGAAATGAAGGCAAAACCATTGGAGCTTGTGCACTTGAATGTGTTTGGTCCTACCGAGGTAAGTTCCTTAGGTGGTGCTAAATATTTCATTACTTTCCCTGATAATTGTACTAGGAAAGTTTGGATATACATGATGGAAAATAAGTCAAAAGTTTTTTCAAAATTTAAAGTTTTCACAACTCTTGTTGAAAACCAAAGAGGCTACAAGATTAAATGCTTGAAAATGGATAATGGAGGGGAGTTTTGTTCACTGGAATTTGATAAGTATTCTACAAATAATGGTATATGTAGGGTGAAAGTTGTCCCCTATACCCCTCAAGAAAATGGGGTAGTGGAAAGGCTTAATAGAACAATACTTGAGAAAGCTCATTATATGCTTTCCAATGCAGGTTTTGGAAAAGAGTTTTGGGCATAAGCATGCAATACAATGGTCTATTTGATAAATTGAAGTCCCTCATCAAGGTTGAACTTCAAAATTCCAAAAGAGGAATGGAAAGGAAGAAGAGTTTCATACTCTCATCTTAAAGTCTTTGGCTATCAGGCTTTTGTACATGTCCCTAAGGAGAAGCGAGGCAAACTGGATCCTAAATCACAGCCTTGCATATTCATTGGATTTGGGGAAGAATAGTTTGGCTTCAAACTTTGGAGCTTAACTGATAAGAAAATTATAAGGAGCAAAGATGTAGTCTTTAATGAAAACATATTTCCTCATTCTAAAGATGAAACTCCTATAAGAGAATACACTCTCCTATTTGACATGATGAATAATGGAAATCAAAATTCTTCCATATACTCACATCTTAATCCCACATCAAATTCCTCAATCTCTGTTCTACCCTCAATGCCTCAACAATCTCAAAGTTCATCAGAAAACTTGATGAACGAAAATCTTCATGATTGGAATCCATACTCCATCAAAGCTTGTTTCCCTACATCCCCTACTCATGACAGCAGGGAAAATTCTCTTCGCACTCATGGAAGTTGTGAAGAAAATATACACAACAGGGAGCACTCATGGAAAGGAGCACATTATGATAGTGTTCTACTACCCCATGGCAGTCTATTGTCACCACACGGTAGAGAAGAAATTGGTCAAGACAAAGAGTATGATAGGGAGTAGTTAGTTATCTCATGACATGATGCTCTGTCTGGGCGTCATGTTTACTTGAGCTCACACAATCTTGGCTCTGCTCACATGGAAAATGATAGTAGTGATGACTCATTTAGAGCCCACAGTAATATTGACAAAGGTGCTCTCTGCAGGCATGAAGATACTTACTGCAAAGAATACAATACTAGCGGTAGGGAGATTTCTCAAGAGACTAGCCATGGTAGGGAAATCTCTCATGGTAGCAAGAACATAACTCATGGTAGAGAATAAAATATACATAGCAAGATTCATGACAGGCATGATATCAGGGAGTAGTCACGAAAAGGACCGATTTATGACTATCTTCAACCTCCCTACGATAGTCTTCAGCCACCTCACGACAGTGATGAAGACTCATCCCCTGCTCATGGCAGGGACAACATCCCTAGCATTCACACCAGGTAGAACACTGATGGCAGTTCACAACATGAGAGAACTATTAAGGAAGGAATTGGGGAAGTTACAGGTAGAGCATTTGGTGAAGGTATCATGCCTTCTCTGCCTCTTATGCAGGGAGATAAACAAGGCATTAAACAAGGAATTAAACATCCAAGAGCTATAACTTCTGGCTCTCCATTTGAGCTAGTCCAGGATCAAACAGAAGGCATCAAACCTCAATTAAGAAGATCCACCAAATAGAGAAAAATGCCAGCTAAATACTCAGATTATGAGTTATTGTTCGCTGAAGAAGCAGAACCTTCAATTCTTGTCTCAGAATTTGCAAAACCATCAATATTTAAAGTTTCTCTCAAAGATGTTAATAGTGATAAATGGCAAACAACGATGCATGAGGAGATGGACTCTTTACTCAAAAATAAAACTTGGGACTTTTTATCTCTTCCGCCAGATCGAAGACCACTTAGAAACAAGTGGGTATACTAGTTAAAAGAAGAAGATGAAGGTAGAAAATGCTTCAAGGCTAGATTGGTGGTAAAGGGGTTTGATCAAGAAAAGGGGATAGATTTTAATGAGATCTTCTGACCGGTTGTCAAAATGACAACTATCTGAACAATCTTGGGATTAGCAGTAGCATGGGATCTTGAGTTGGAACATCTTGATGTGAAGACCGCATTCCTACATGGTGATGTAGAAGAAGAGTTATATATGGAGCAGCCTTAAGGATTTGTCAAGAAGGGACAAGAGAACCTTTATTGCAAGCTAAATCAGAGTTTGTATGGCCTCAAACAAGCTCCAAGACAGTGGTACATAAAATTTGATCACTTCATGGCTGAAAACAATTTCACAAGATGTGAATCAGACCCATGTGTCTACTTCAAGAGACTTCCTAACGGTGAATTTGTCATTCTCCTTCTTTATGTTGATGACATGTTAGTGGCTGGCACAAACAAAAGAATAGTTAATGAGTTAAAGGTGAAATTGGCAAGAAAATTTGACATGAAGGACTTAGGGGCAGCCAAGAAGATTCTTGGCATGACAATCACAAGAGATAGGAAGAAGAAGGAAATTACATTATCTCAAAAATAATATATTGATAAATTTGTTGAGAGGTTTGGTATGGTTGATGCTAAAGTTGCTCCTCTTCCTCTTGCTGGTCACTTTCGCTTAAGCTCTAAATTATGTCCAAAAACACAAGAAGAAAAGGACTTCATGGAGAAAATTCCATATAAATCTACAGTTGGAAGCATCATGTATGTGACTATTTCTACTCACCCCAACATTGCTCATGCGGTGGGAGCTATGAGAAAATTCATGAGAAATCCCAGGAAAGCTCATTGGGAAGCTGTTAAGTGGATACTAAAGTATCTAAAAGGAACTTCAGATTATGCATTATGCTTTGGAGGAAATCAGGTTTAGCTGCAAGATTACACTAATTCTGATCATGCTAGAGACTTGGACAAATGAAGGTCTACCATTGGATATACCGTCATGTTTGCTGGAGCTACCATCAGTTGGGCTTCAAGGTTGCAGCATTACATTGCTCTTTCTTTAGCTGAGGCTAAGTACTTGGCTCTTTCTAAAGGTGCAAGGGAAATTATTTGGCTTCAACAATTGTTTGGTACTTGAAAGTGCATCAAAATGAGTATAAACTATTTTGTGAAAGCCACAACACTATCTTCATGGCTCATAATCACTCTTCACAATGTCACTCTAAGTACGTTGACACACATGCTCACTTTTTTTGTCATGCAGTTGAAGAAGGAGAGTTGGAAGTTGTTAATATTGATACTAAGATCAATCTAGTAGATATATTCACCAAGGTTGTTTCCAAAGAGAAGTTTGATTATGCAAGGACTTCTCTTGGCCTTGTGAAGAAAAGATAAGTCAACACTTCAGCAGGGTATTGGGTGATCGGTTGTAGCATGGTTGTCCTTTAGGTGGGAATTTGTTAAGGAATGAAGGCCAACAGTCATAATGGTTTTATTATCTCTTTTATTATGACTCTTAATTCTAAAGACTCTTCATTTATGTAATAATCTAGAGCCTTTATATTTTTTGCTCCTACTCATTTATAAATAAGTTTTTTGGAATCAATACAATACTCTGTAGTCTGGACGTAGCCACAATTTGTGGTGAACTAGGATAAATCTTGTCTTTGCATATTTGTGAATTAGTTTATTAATCTACTATTTGTTTCTCACATTTTAATCCCTTATAGTACCTATTGGAATTCAGATTTTAGAGAGCTATAGGAGACAAGACAAGAATTGGGTTGATGGTGAACTATTTTCCATGACAAAGATAATACAAAGACAAATGAAGGAAAGGTTCAGAATACCTGAGAACATTATTGAAAAGTATGAGGACACCATTTGTTTCATGGTTGAAACTGATTGTGTCTGCTTTGAGGCAGTAGAACCAAGGATGAAATGGTGTTACCCCATGAGATATGAAGTAAGTGTTGAGGTTATAATAAGTGTTGAGGTTCTAACTATGCAAGTAGAGAATGTACTAGCAGCAGAAATAGACCCTACCCAAGAAAGATGGGGAACATATAGAGAGAAATATGAAAAAGTCAGAGAAGAGAAGGAAAAAGTTACAAGGAAGAGAAAGATAAGTAAAATTGTTGAAGATATCACTACGAAGGTAGGAATAACTAAAGATCAGTTAATAAACATAAGAAAAAAGATGGAGGCATCCTCTAGCATGGCTATTGATACACCCACCTCTTCTGAGGCAAAGAAGACAGTCAATCCTACACCAAATATAATTGACTTATCACCTGCATAAGAGGAAATAGTAAAAGAAATCATACCTACGAGCATTCCTAGAAGATCTACAAGATCAACCAAGTTGGACAACCCCAAGGAGAAAGAAGTAGAAGTGAAGAGGAAGAAGATAGAGGAGGAGGTTCCTAAGAAAGAAGAAGAAAAAGTAGAACCAAGGGATCCACAAACCTTGTGGAAACTAGAACTTAAGTCACTATAGAAGAGAGTGATACAAGATGGTAACTTGAAGATAGTTGACACGTACTATGAAAGATGTGATTTAGAGAATCAAGAAATCATTGAAGATACTATCATTGAGTATCTCTTAGCTTTCAATAAAAATATGTTAGAAATTGAAGGGAGTATCCCTAAAGAACTGTATAAAAAACTAGAAGTTAGGAAGTAGTTGGCAAAGTCAGATGATGAAAACATAAGGAATAAAGCCATTGAGAACATGTTACCTGTTGTCTCAATACAAGAAAGGGAGAGGATAATAAATGCATTAAAACCTCTATTGAGGACAAAGGTGAGACTGGTAAAAATCATGGCGAGGAAGTATGATGAAGTAATTAAGGACACTCAAAAGGAAATAGATCAAATCATAATGAGTGATATGCCAAATAAAAAATCACCTCCTAAGGTCGCTAAACTTATGTCTTTGGGATTGAGAGAGAGTTCCAATGTAGTAGATGAAAGTGAAAAATCTAGCATGTAACCAAATTTCTTTGTCTTTGGTGTGTCTATGACCCTTGACACTTTGCATGATGTAAATTATCCATTTTTAGATAATTTGGACAATGTGATGGAAGTTGAAGTCCAAGGACAAGAAGAGGAAGAGAAAAATAAGGAGAAACAAGAAGAGAAATCATAGGAAAGGAAGGAAGAAGAGACTAAAACAGAGAAAATAGCTGAGATCTAAATAGAGCAAAAATCAGAACCTAACACCTCTTCTACCTTATTGTTGGCAA
Source organism: Chamaecyparis obtusa (assembly GCA_027943335.1). Classification (NCBI taxonomy): domain Eukaryota; kingdom Viridiplantae; phylum Streptophyta; class Pinopsida; order Cupressales; family Cupressaceae; genus Chamaecyparis; species Chamaecyparis obtusa. The sequence continues at coordinate 580,581 of BSBK01005366.1, read as the reverse complement.
GCATGGCCAAACTGGTAAGTGCTGATGTAGACAACATGGATGAGGATGAGCTTATGAGGCTATCCTTCATGGACTTTTCCAAGGCTAAAGAAAGGTTAGTGCAGAAAGGGGACAAAAGAGTAAAGGTAACGCCTAGGGCTATAGAAATAGTAAATAAACTACTTCCCACACCTATTATCTTTCAATAAAAGGATGAATCTGAAAATATAGGTATGGAACTCAATAGTTTTGACATTTATTTTGACTCATTACTAAAGATTGTAGAAGATAAAGCAGAGAAGAGATTTCTGCAAAAAAAGTTGAGAGAATTATGTCAATTCATCTCATGGGAATTAGCTCAAGGTAGAAAGATTTACAACTACTAAATAAGTCCTTGCATTCATGTATAGAATATTGAGGATATTTTAGCCAAAGATAGGGCTCCACTTGATGCCCTAATGGAAAGTTGTGAGACATCTTCACTAACTGTGATTGAAATGGACAAACAAGTATCCAAGTTGTTAGATAAAATAATTGTATTGGAAATAGAGAAAGGGAGAGTTGTAGACATGTTTGTGTTATTAAAGAGCCTTATAACCCCCAAGCTTTCATCGTTTGAGGCTCATCTTTCAGAAATGGAAAAGTTTGAAAGATCAATGACTCTATCTATACCTACTAAGCTTAAGGTAGTGAAGACTGCTTCATATGCACTAAATGGATTAATCCATTTCACTGAGCTACTGATAAAGTCATGGGTTGAGGATGTAAAGACCTTGGAAAAGTCCTTCCAAGATGTCTTAAAACTGGTGAGTAAGCACTAAATCTTTTTGTGCTTAAGTTTTTGGAATTTTGAATGAACCTTTTCCATTGATGTCAAAGGGAGAGGAAGAGAAAGAAAAATGAGGAGAGTAATATGTAGAGAAAAAAAAGAGAGGGAGAGAAGAAAAATAGTAAGAAGAAGAAAAAGATGTATAAAACAAAAAAAAGTAGAAAAGAGAAAATGAAAAGAAGAGAGTTGTACTTTGACACTTGGTCATTTTTCTAAGCATTTCCATCAATGCCAAAGGGAGAGATTGTTGGTAAGTGATGTTGTGGAGCACTAGGGATCACTTGCGGATTTTCATTTATGGAAACACTTATGCTGGAGTGATCACATGATGAGAGGTCCAGTATTGGAGTCACAGTCATGAAAATGACTAAGTCCAGAATCAGGGTAATAGGGTACAGTGTTACAGTTCTAGTCAATGATGGAATTGTATAAGGTATTATGGATTGCAAAGTTAGAAGAATTTATTTTGGTGTATATATATATATATATATATATATATATATATATATATATATATATATATATATATATATATATATATATATATATATATATATATATATATATATATGCTTCAATTAAGAGTGCATCAGTTTGGGTGATCATATCAGTGAGATTTAGTGATTTGAAGGTATGTGAAGTCAGAGATTCAGTATAATAGGGCATATGAGCAGTTGTGAAGATTAAGGCAAGGTTAGCAAATATGGTAACATGATAAGTTAGGTGAATGGAGTATATTTCTGACACTTGGGTAATATATGATTTCTGACATCAAACTTACCCTTTACATATTTAATTATTATGTTTTGTATGGTATTTGCAAAGCTTACTGGATAGCAATTTTTGTATAAGTATAGAGTGCTTTTATGAAAGTGATGTGTGTTATGGTAATGAGAATGAAGCAAGGTTGTGAATCTGACAACAAAGATTAGATACAAGATCAGTAAGAGACGGAGCTATAACTGGAACTATCTAAGCAAGATAAGTCCTTGTATTGTTCACATTTTTGAGAACTCTTTGTAATAGTTCTGATTGTAAGAGAAGTTTTCTCACCACCTTTAACCAGGTGTTTTGTATACCCCTAATAGGTTTTTCTAATCCTTTGACAAGTAAATGTACTATGTAATCATCTGCTCCTAATAGGGCTAGATCTCCTAATAGGGATACAATATTTTAGTGCATAGTTGTGGGTACCATCTCCACTGGGGTTTTCCCTATTAGCATTAAGTATGATTGTCATTAGTGACTACACTTATTCAGACTCTGCATGTTTACCGAGCATAACAGTGTTTACCAAGCAGAACAGTGTTTACCGAGTAGAACAGTGTTTACTGAGCAGAACAGTGTTTACCGAGCAAAGTAGTGTTTACCGAGCAGAACAGTGTTTACCGAGTAGAATAGTGTTTACTGAGCAGAACAGTGCTTACCAAGTTATCTTCACCGAGTGATGAGATGAGAAGTGTTTACCGAGTGCCAGCACAGTAAATAGGGAATTCAGTCTCTACCGAGTGACACTATATCTACCGAGTCTCCTGTATATACTGAGTTTGAAACTACAATAGAGTGGTTAGTATGGACCAGGCCTCCACTTCTACTGAGTGCATGATGATGCCGAGTAACGTAGTGGATGTTGAGTATCGGAAAGTCACCGAGTTAGTTTGCAGTAACCGAGTCACTAGATTTGGGCCGACTTAGTAATACTTGTGTTTGCTTGTTTAGAGCCAACTTTGATATTGTTTTGTAATTATTCTAATTGATATATAAACAATGTTTTGTATCCTATCCAAAAGTGTGTAAAAAAAAAAAAAGTAAGAAGTGAAAAAGAGAAGAAAGGTAGAGATAAGCGAATTACAAAGGGATACAATAGTATAAGAAGCAGCAGAGACATATCTATCATAGAAGGTGATCAGTACATCAGAGAATCTCAATCAGCAAGAACAGTTGCAAGTAAGAGATCTACTGTTTCATCCTAACAGGTGAATCAGCCCCAAATCCTTTAACCGGGTAGACTTAATAGTCTTTGCAAAAATCTCTTAACCGAGTGCATACTTCTTTGTATGTTTGTAAATCCTCTAACAAGGTGAACCTAGCAGTCCTTATTGCTCCTAACAGGGTAGATCATGAGAAGTGATCATTGTAAGCCTTAACCGGCAAACTTTATACTGCAGTATTGAAGTTTAGTGGGTTTCATCCCCACCCCAGTTTTACTTTCTATTTGGAAGGTTTCTGGGTTACCAAATCTCTATGTTCAAAGTGTTATGAATGTTTTATTCTTTTTGTTACTCATGCATACAGTTATCTTATCAATCTAATGTCATTGAGAATATGGTTGAGATCTAAAATTAGTAAAAGTTTTGAAGTTACTGATTCACCCCTCCCCTCTCGGTAACCTAGCTAGTCTTGAATATTTCCAACAATTGGTATCAGAGCTACGTGGTTCTCAAAATAAAGTTTGACAACTTGAGAAAAGATTTAGGACAATGGAGATATTCATACTTAACAAAATAATTGAGAATGAAAAGCTAGATCTGGAAATGGCCATAACTAAACTCAAGGAAGCAAAAGAGCATCTTTCCCTTTCCCTAAAAAGAAGGAAGGAACTTGCAAATTAGATGAATGACCACTAGTATGTTGAAGAAAAGATTGAAGACATTTTCCCTTCAAGCAGCTCAGATGAAGCAAACAATGAAGCAAAAGAACTTCTAGAAAAGAATGGATCTCTGGAAGAAGAAGTAAGAAAATTAAAATGAGAACAGGAAATCCAGTCAACAAGATTCTATGAAATCTTGGAACAAAGGAACAAGATGAAAGATGAAATAGACGGAAAGAACAATGAAATCTAGAATCAAACTCTTCAGTTAGAAAACCTTATTAATCAAGTCTCCAATGCAAATGAAGAAATCTTGACTCTAAGATCAGAAAATGAAAATATAAGAGAGGAACTGAGATCTGAAAAGCAAATCAATTTAAGATTGATAAGTGACCTAGATACTGAAAGGCAAATCAATGAAAGAATGTTGAAATCTCAAGAAGATTTGAATCAGGTGTATGAATGGAACCTTCATAGGCAAAAAGGAAAAGAAGGACTTGGATACAAAGAGGAAGGTGAATCCTCCAAACAAGGTACTCAAATGAATCAAAAACCTACTTGTAATCACTATGGAAAAATTGGTCATACTTCAAACAAATGTTGGAGCAATGGAAAAGAAAAATTCAATGGAAAATGCTACAATTGCAATCAGCATGGTCATAAAGCAAATGAATGCAAGGAGAAACGAAGATTTAAAGGCAAATGTCACAAATGTGACAAACAAAGTCACAAGGCATCAGAATGCAGAACTAAAACACCCAATCCAGCAGAACAAATTATGAAAGCAATGTTTGGTTGGGATTACAATACTTGGTGTAGATGTCATTACTGTGGAGAATATGGACACATTGGCATGAATTGTGTAAGGCATCACTTGAGAAAAAGGGAAACTACCATAAGATGTTACAAATGCACTAAGCTTGGTCACATAGCTAAAAATTGCATGAATCTAGGCAAAGTTGACGATGAAAAGAAAGAAAAAGTAGTTAGCATCAGGAAGCAGATAAGACAATAGTGGATCCCTAAACCTACCGAGCAAACCAGTCCAAGTAATGAAGTCACTCATGAAGAGAGTGGCTCTATCAATTCTAACTAAGCCTCCAAGAAAGAACTGGAAATGTATCCTCATAGACATATTCCAAACAGTTCCTAAAATGAAAGGAAGAAAGATCCAAATCAGTATGCAAGATACAGGAGAATCACAGGAAGGTCAGTATCAGTTTCAACTGAGAAAGGTTGGGAGTAACATAATTTCATTCGGTTACCGAGTAAGGTCAGAGTAGTATGTTCCCCGAGTTGTGGAATCTTCACCGAGCAATTAAATACTTAGTGGATGACAATCAAATTCTACCCTAATTCCTACGGAGCATTAATGACAAAGTTTTTAATAAAAAGCATGAAATCAAATTCATTCTTCACCATGGATATCAGCATATTAAGCAGAAAAATTTCTAAGTGCGATCAGGTGATTCAAAGCAAAATTTTGCAATAGAAATTTTTTGAAGAACTACCATGGCATCATCCAGCACCAAAGTAAAGAAAGGTTTGGAAATGTTAGTTCATGGAGAATGGAAAGCGTCGGATTTCAAACTCGTGCCCACGATTGCAGAAACCCTAGATCCAAGTGGAGCTCAGTCTCAAATTCCTCCAAAGGTACTTCTTGTAAATGACATTCGCAGTCATTTTAGAGGTACAATTCAAGAACTTGGAACCCTAGAAATAGATGTTGTTTGTGATGAACTGTGTGTTGATGGTGTTCTCAAACCGGAACATAAACATTTGGAAGATAAGGGTTTAACACATATCACCCACTTGCCTCGGAGTTTCCAAATAAAATGGATAAGATATATTCTAAGCCCAGTGCATGAAGGTAAAATTTGGCTTGAGCAACCAGTGGAAATATCAAAGAAGATGATTCACCAAATCACTGGTCTTCCCATGCTTGCCAAGGCAAAATCTACAAAAACCCTAGGTTAGGTAGAGCTAGAAAAGAAAACCCTAACCAAATGGGACGGTAGAGGTATGAGAATAAACAACCGATGTAGAACTAAAATTTGGCACATATGTAATAGCTCACAAGATATACAATTCAAGTTGGCAGAATAGTGTTCCATGTGAAGCAGTTGACCTAGCCTATAAAATTGTGAAGAACAATCTGTCATTTGACCTAGCAAATATATTGTTGAAATAGTTCAACAAGAATATGGAGAGCATCCAAACCTCAAAGAACAATCCATGTAAGTTTGGCTCACTATTGGTTTGTTTATTTTTCTATGCTCAAAAGTTTTTCCCATCTAAAGGAACGGTAAAATGGAGAAAGGATGTGCCTATTCTTTATCAGATAAATGAGTATATTGCAGAAATGGGTGAGAATTTTACAAGCATAATAGATAATTATTTTGAATCTTTTAAGGAGAAGATGAATAACAGATTCCGGATTCCACTAAAATTGGTGGAAGATTATAAAGATGATGTTTGTTTTATGGTTGATTGTGATAGAGTATATATTCAGGCAGTAAGGCCCAAGATTGTATGGGTAAAACCTCTTCCTTATGAGATAAACATTGATGAGACAAAGGATATAATTGAAGCCCTAGTAAATCAACCTGTTGATCCAAAGGCTCCATACTTTGGAACATATGATGAAGCTAAGGTAAGAATTGAGCTAAGCATAAAGCTTCCACGGGCGGTTAACAAAGGTAGAAAGAGGATGGCCAAAATGCAATCTAGCACACCTCTAATGTTAACCGAGGACAAAGGAGAAGATACTATAGGAGAAGAAGAAAAGGATGAGAGTAAAGAAGAAAAAGTGCCTGTAAAGAAGAAAGGAAAGGTAACTATCACCAAGGAACCCGAGCAACCCACTGCAGTATTCACAAGGAAAAGATCAAGGGACAAGGCAGGAAAAGTCAAGGATGACATAGTACTCAAAAGGCCTCCTCCCTCTCTTAAAGAAAAGATTAAGGATTTGAGAGAAGGATCTAGAATTGCAAATTTCAAATCTCTCAAATATGAAACAAGGTCAGAAGCAGAGCAATAGGAAATTGAAGATGTTGTTATTGAGAAAATGGGAAGATGGAAATACTCACCTGAAGAATTAGCTTCTCAAATCCCAGGAGCTTTATTAAACCCAATCAAGATGAGATGGTCCAATGCAAGGCAAACTGTCAAGGACATCTATGCTCAAACCTTAAGGCAATTGATGCCAAGTTTGAAAAATGCTGAAATAAATAAGGCATTGATAGATAATGAGTCCAAGATGACACTAAAATTCAACAGTTGCTTAATTTTGATCAAGGATATAGAGTCGGTTGTGAAGAGTGCAGGATCTACTTGGAAAAACATTTATCATCTTCACAAACCGAGTACTGAAACTGTGATAATTAAAGATATTGAAGATGACAGTGATGAAGAAGATGAAGAAATAGTTCAGATTGATAATGTAGAGACAAAAGAAGCAGGAAAAGAAGCTACCAAGGAAGCTGAGAAGAATGTTGAGGAAGATGATCCAGTTCGAATAGCTGCAGAGGTAATTGCCTCACTTCCCCACTCTCCAGTAAAAATTGTTACATCTAGCCCAGAGAAAACTTCAAGTGTGATTGTGACAACTCCCTCAGATACATCAAATGTCCAATCATCACTAGCACAACTCAATGTATCAACGACAAAAGTGGCTACCAATTCATCTACCAAGCTTCAGCCTCCTTCCACCGAGTTGCAGTCTTCTATACCTTCTTCAATTCTGAGTTTTTTAGCAGTAAGTACTTCAGATTCTACAGTTGTAAATACTTCAATTTTTGGTTTATCAAATATTCCAATTAGCATCCCATCAGTTGGAAGTTTATCAGTTTTCACTACAAGTCCTACTCTGTCTACCATAATTTCTACTACAAAAGCATTAAGTATAAAGACTCAATCGAGTACAAAATTTTTGAGCAAGAGTGTAGTAGAAGGTATAAATCTAGATGAGGAAATAGAAATTCCCTTGTTAGATTTTGCAAACCTCACTGCAGATCAAATGCAAACAGTTGGTGAACTCCTCCAAAAGAAAGCAAAGCAAAAGAAACTAAAAGAAGAAAGAGATAAGGAATATAAAATCATTGAGGATGCCAAGAACATTTTGACCGAAGCTATAGGTGTTGAAGTTGATTCCTCTCAACACATTTTGTTGTAGTTGGCAGAAGCAGTTAACAAGTTCAATGATGATTCCTCTGGAATAGACAAGTTGCTTGAGAAAGCTGAGAAAAAGTTTGATAATGAAGTGCTTGAGCACATTTCTCAGCAAATAGCTATCAATCAGGCAGGGTTATCTTCAGTCTTGACTAGCATTGAGTCCTCCCATTCCAAGGTAACATCTCTTTTTGTCAAAATCTGTAATGTTGCCGAGTTCACAAAGGAGATCAAAGACAAAATAAATAAGATTGATGAGGATCTAAAGATCAGTGCACAAAAGTTGCAACTTGAACCTAGTTCAAGCTCTGCACATCATATGACAGTCAAATTCCTATCTAATAAGCAGTCAAAATTATTGAGAGAAGATACAAGGATCAGATCAACATTAATAGATATTCAAAACATGATCCTTCCCATCATGGATACAATGCAAAAACATATTGCATACTCAAAAACACTGATCCATGACAATCAATTTTCAATTGTAGATCACATGATTGAACTCTGTGCAGAAGTCCAAGTTGCACTCCATACATGCAAGATTCTGCAAGAGAATTGGGATAGAACTCTAGCAGTAATAAGTAAGGTACACTCTAATTTTCTCTCACATTTTGGCATGTCCACGTAAAATATTTGTATATACACCTTTGGCATTATTGTCAAAAAGGTGGAGAACGTATATAAGATATATGAGATATGAAAGGGGGAGAAAATATAAATAGGAAATATGAGTATGAGGAGATACAAGATATTTGTATATATACTATATGGGGAGACATGAAATGTATATACAATAGTACAAAAAAAATAGAGACAGATTCAGCATGATTTTTTTAAATTTTTGGGCAATAAGTGTTTTTGTCACTAATGCCAAAGGGGGAGATTGTTGGCATTAAGTATGATTGTCATTAGTGACTACACTTATTCAAACTCTGCATGTTTACCGAGCAGAATAGTGTTTACCGAGAAGAGTAGTGTTTATCGAGCAGAACAGTGTTTACTGAGCAGAGCAGTGTTTACCAAGCAGAACAGTGTTTACCGAGCAAAATAGTGTTTACTGAGAAGAACAATACTTACCGAGTTATCTTCACTGAGTGATGAGATGAGCAATGTTTACCGAGTGCCAGCATAGTAAACAGGGAATTCAGTCTCTACTAAGTGACACTATATCTACCGAGTCTCCAGTATATACTGAGTTCAAAACTACAACCGAGTGGTTAGTATGGACCGAGCCTCCACTTCTACCGAATGCATGATGATGCTAAGTAAGGCAGTGGATGCTAAGTATCAGAAAGTCACTGAGTTAGTTTGCAGTAACTAAGTCACTATATTTGGGCTGACTCAGTAATACTTGTGTTTGCTTGTTTAGAGCTGACTTTGATATTGTTTTGTAATTATTCTGATTGATATATAAACAATGTTTTGTATCCTATCCAAAAGTGTGTAAAAAAAAAAAAAAGTAAGAAGCGAAAAAGAGAAGAAAGGTAGAGATAAGCGAATTACAAAGGGATACAATAGTATAAGAAGCAGCAGAGACATATCTATCATAGAAGGTGATCAGTACATTAGAGAATCTCAATCAGCAAGAATAGTTGCAAGTAAGAGATCTACTGTTTCATCCTAATAGGTGAATCAGCCCCAAATCCTTTAACCGGCTAGACTTAACAGTCTTTGCAAAAAACTCTTAACCGAGTGCATACTTCTTTGTATGTTTGTAAATCCTCTAACAAGGTGGACCTAGCATTCCTTATTACTCCTAATAGGGTAGATCATCAGAAGTGATCATTGTAAGCCTTAACCAGCAAACTTTATACTGCAGTATTGAAGTTTAGTGGGTTTCATCCCCACCCCAGTTTTACTTTCTATTTGGAAGGTTTCTGGGTTACCAAATCTCTATGTTCAAAGTGTTATGAATGTTTTATTCTTTCTGTTACTCATGCATATAGTTATCTTATCAATCTAATGTCATTGAGAATATGGTTGAGATCTAAAATTAGTAAAAGTTTTGAAGTTACTCATTCACGCCTCCCCTCTCAATAACCTAGCTAGTCTTGAATATTTCCAACATTTCCCTTGGCTAGGGTTTCCTAGAGAAAAAATCATGGTGTCATGAGTTATGTGTTATGTTTTATTGTTCTTTTCATTTTAGCAGTGTTATGGTTTATTTATAATTGTTTAAATTTTAAATCAAAGTTTAGTAATACTGATTCACCCTCCCTCTCAGTATTACCTAATACTAACACTTAGAACCCAACAACTTCAATCTGTATCTCTATCAGCTAATTCTGCACCTTGCTTAGGACATCTACAACCCTATTAGACTTTCCAATCCTATGCTTCAAAACAAAAGTGTAACTTTCCAAAAACTCAACCCATTTTAAATGCATTTTATTCAACTTTCCTTGGATATTCAAATATTGTCAAGCTTAATGATCAATGAATAAAATAAACTCTTAGGAAAATGATAATGTCTCCACTTCCTCAAAGTCTAAACTATAGCATAAAACTCCTTATTATAAATAGAATAATTTCTTTTGGCATTAGTCAACTTCTCACTAAAATAGGCAATGGGTTTACCTTCCTAGCTCAAAATAGCTCCAATGACATTGCCACTAGAATTGTAGTCTACTGTAAATACCTTATTAAAATATGGGAGTTCCAAAACAAGTTTTTTTGTAACTTTTTTTTTAAACAAATCAAAACTCTTTATTTCTCCTATAGTCAACTTAAATTCTTTTCCATCTTCTCTCATCATTTTAGGTAATGGTCTATAGGTACAATTAAAAATTTTGATAATTTTTTTGTAAAATTTAGCAAAACCATGAAAAGATCTTACTTTAGGAGCACTCCTTGGAGTAGGCCATTCAAGGATAGCCTTTACTTTCTCTGGTTCCATTTTAAGACCTTCTTCTAAGACAACAAATCCCAAGTACACTATCTCATTCAAAAAACTATGCTTCTTTAGGTTAATCAACAACTTTTCTTCCCTTAACTTCTCAAAGACCATACAAATATTCAATATATGATCCTCCAATTTCTTACTAAACATATAAATATCATATAAGTAAACAATAACACACTCAAAAATTCTTTCAATATCTCATTTGTAAGCGTCATAAATGTCCTTGATGCATTGGTTAGCCCAAAGGGCATGACCAACCACTCATACAAGCCCTCCTTTTTCTTGAAAGTTTTTTTCCATTCATCTCCTTTTCTAATATAGATTTAGAGATATCCACTCTTAACAACTATCTTTGTGAAGTACTCAACTGCACTCAAATAATCTATAATGTCATCCATCCTTGGCAATGGAAACCTATTTTTTATGGCAATCTTATTGATAGAAGTAGAATTTGTACACATCTTCCATTCTCCATTTTTCTTTGGTGCTAGTACTTCTAGTACTCCACAAGGACTCAAACTCATCAACCCCGTCTACAACAACTATTGCACTTCTCTTCTCAACTCTTCCCTTTCTCTTGGAGTGATTCTATGAGCTTCCCTATTTGGAAAACTAGCTTCATGAATCCAGTCCATTTGATGAATAATCTTTCTTACTAGTGGCAATCCATCAAGTAAATTATCAGATACAATATCTTGAAACTTATCCAACAAATCTGCAACTTCCATAGGTACATCTTCTACTCCCTCTTTATTAGATTTTGAAATTAATGCAAAACACATATTCTCATGCTTCATGCCTTCTAAAAACTTCCTTTCATCAACTAAACATATTCTTGTATTACTACATACATTTTCCTCTATTTCCTTCAATGACTTTAGCTTGTTTTGGAATCCATCCTTTGTCAAAGAATAGGTATTTTCATACCTATCATGTATTGCATGATCATCAAATTGTCATGGTCTCCCCAACAGTAGATGATAAACATACATAGGCATAATATCACACAATACCTCATAATGATAGTTTCCAATTTTGAACTTTACCAAACATTGTTCATTGATGAAAGCCTTGTGATTCTTCTACAACTAAGAAATCTGACAGGGATTTGGATGCTTCCTTCTCTCTAGATTCAACTTATTAATCATTTCCTCCAAAAAAAGTTTATTAGTACTACCACCAGCAATAATAACATTGCATACTTTACCATTACACTTAAATCTTATGTTAAACAAATTCTTCCTCTTTTAAAGCTCCTTCTCATCATTTAGCAAGGCTCTTATGGTAAAAAGGACCTCTCCTCTTTCAACATCTTTATAATGTGATGACTCAACATCTTCATATATATTTACAACTTGTGCATTATCATGTGGCCTTGTATTTGTGTCTCTTGGTGTTGGGAACACTCATAAGCTCTATGTACATCTTATCCGCACTAGAAACACATCCCATGAAAACCTTATCTTCCCGGTCCTTATCCTCTTCCTCTTCCTCTTCATCTTTAATCTCCAATACTTTGATCATGAGGATGATAGGAATTATTTCCCCTAATTCTAACTATTACTAGAGTCATCAATCCTCTTTTGATCTTCATTACGACCTACAAAAGATGATCCACTAGGTTTTCCACCATGACCTCTTCTATTTTGTTTTCTCCCAAACTTATTGTTCATTTTCTCTTCTACCTTCAAAGAAAATTTATATGCATCTTAAATGGTAGAAATTATTACCATTATCAACTCTTCATTAATACTATGCCTTAACCAATTTATGTAATGGGAACCTTTTCCTTGTTGGCTTCAGAATGACTTGTTTGAATAAGGACTCGATAGAAATCTTCTATATATTCCTAGATGGATCTTCCTACTTTCTTCAACCCTTGTATTTTCTTTAGAAAAGAAAGCTCATAGTCAACATGAATGAATTTCCTCTTAATTTTTTTCACCATTTGATCCCATCTTTTTATCTTATCCTTCTCTCTTCTATTTCTCTCCAAATAAACCTCTTTCCACCAAATTTTACCATTACATTGAAGCTTGTGCTTTGTGAATCTAACCCTCTCAGGATCTTTTACTTCCTCATACTAAAAATACTCTTCCGTATCATTGATCCAATCAATCAACTCTTTTGGATTAAGATTTTCAAAAAATGTGGAAACTTCAATTTTTTATGTCTTTCCAATCTTGGAAACAATCCTCAAAAACCTAGCTTCATCAAGATCTTTGTCTCACATTTGGTGATCTATCTACACACTCAAGAACTTCTACTCTAATACTACTTGATGAAGGGTTTTGCCCTTACTAACCCAAACAAACACAACACAAAAGGGAAATAAACAAAAAATTACAAGACCAAAACAATTGCAAGAACATAAAATTTTCTTTATATTATGTTCAATGAAATGACATTACAATATTTAGAAAATAACATCCTACAACCACATGAGCACTTTCATTATGATAATATGTAATCTAGAGCCATCATATGCACCATTAGAACTACCCCTAATACCTTAGTTGTCTTCTTTATATTGGGATGTTTAACCACCCTAAAAGAGGTTCTAAAGGTCAACCACCATTATATTATTTTTCCTTACATTGTAATATGCTGAGAATATTCCCCAAATGGGTTTTGGTACTCATTAGAGTTTTTGAAGGTATTTTACTTTTTCACATAAAGTAGTGCAACATTTGGAGATCATATCTTGCGAACTGTATACCTGATTAGCTATTATAAACACTTTTCAGAAACCTCTCATAACTCTCTATAGCCATGAGTTTGCAAAGTGCTACTTGATAAAACTTTGGGCCCTTTTGGAGCCTCTAAGGCCTTCAAAACTGAGTTCAAAGTTTTTATTACACCTCACAAAAAAAAAGTTAGTATCTTCAAAATCAAACTTGATCTTGCCAAAAACCTTTACTATTACAGTAATATATCCAAAATGAACCTCCAAGAAAGTAATTTTACCGATCTATGCTCAAATCAAAAAAATTACTAAAAATAGTAAATTTTCCAAAAATAGTAACCTTTCCCAAAGATAGCCCATATGAAAAACTAGACAATATTTTTAGTTGATACAAGATTTCTCTTACACCCTGCATGCTCTTGCATCACTCTCCCTCTCCCATTTTCATCCTAGAGGGAAGGGGAGAGAGAGAGAGAGATATAGAGAGAAAGGATGAGAAGGGAAGGGGTCATAAGTGGTCGTAGGATACCTTAATGTATTCTAAGACCCCTTAAAACCCCTTAGGACCCCTTATCATATGTTAATGTATCCTAGGATTCCTAGGATATATTAATGTATGTTGAGGTGTTTTAAGGGGTCATATGGGATCTTAAGGGTTACTAGGATACATTAATGTATCCTAGGACCCCTTGTGTTACCTTACAACCCCATAGGACCCCTCACCATACATTAATGTATGGTAAGGGGTTGTAAGTGGCCATAAGGGATCATAAGGTGTTTTAAGGGGTCTCAAGATACATTAATGTATCCTAGGACCCTTTAAGACCATTTATGGCCCCTTAATACCCCTCAACATGCATGAATATATCCTAGGAGTCCTATGATACATTAATGTATGTTGAGTGGTCCTAAAGAGTCTCAAGGGGTCTTAATGGGTCCTAAGGGGTCATAAGATCTCTTAAGGGGTCCTACAATACATTAATGTATCATAAGACCCCTTATGACTAGACTTAGGACCCCTTAGGACCCTTTTCCATACATTAATATACCATAGAAGTCTTAGGATACATTAATGTATGTTGAGCGGTCATGAAGGGTCTTAAGAGGTCCCATGACCTCGTAAGACCCCTCAAGACCCCTCAAGACCCCTTAGGACCCCTTTGTATATATTAATGTATGGTAAGGAGTCGCAAGGGATCCTAGGATACATTAATGTATTCTAGGAGTCCTAGGGTACAATAATATATGTTGAGGGGTCCTAATGGGTCATAATAAGTCCTATGATACATTAATGTATTATAGAAGCCCTTAATACCCCTTATGACCCCTTACAACACCTTACCATACATTCATGTATCTTAGAAGTCCTAGAATACATTACTATATGTTGAGGGATCCTAAGGGGTCATAAGTGGTCTTAAGGGGAAAGGGGGACAGAGAGAGAGTGAGAAGTGGAGATAGAGAGAGGATAATGGTTCATAAGGTGTCTTAACAAGTCCTAGGATAGATTAATGTTTTTTAGGACCCCTTAGAACTCCTTCACATTCATTAATGTATGATAAGGGGTCTTAAGGGGTCATAAAGGGTCATAAGATACATTAAGATAGATTAATGTATCCAAGGACCTTTTAAGACCACTTATGACCCCTTAGGACCACTCAACATACATTAATGTATCCAAGGAGTCCTAAAATAAATTAATGTATGTTGAGGGATCATAAATGATCAAAAGGGCTCTCAAGGTGTCCTAGGATAAATTAATGTATCATAGGACCCCTTTCAACCTCCCTAAGGCCCCTTACCATACATTAATATACCTTAGGAGTCCTAGGATACATTAATGTATTCTTAGGGGTCCTAAGAGGTCATAAGTTCTCTTAAGGGGGGAGGGAGAGAGATTAATGGGCCATAAGGGGTCTTAAGGGGTTTTAGGATACATTAATGTACCATAGGACATATTTAGACCCCTTATGATCCCTTAGCATACATTAATGTATGGTAAGTTGTCCTAAAGGGTTTTAAGGGGTCATAAGGGGCTTAATATATGCTAACTAGTCCTAAGGGGTCATAAATATATTCTACAATCCCTTAAGATCACTTATAACCCCTCAACATACATTAATTTATCCTAGGAGTCCTAGGATACATTAATTTATGTTGAGGGGTCACAAGGGGTCATAAGAGGTCTTATGATACATTAATGAATGATAACAGGTCCTAAGGGGTCTTAAAGGGTCCTAAGGGGTCATAAGGGGTCCTAGGATACATTAATGTATTTTAAGGCCTTTGGAGACCACTTATGACCCCTTAGGACCCCTTGACATACATTAATATATTCTACTTGACTCCTAGGATACATTAATGTATGGTAAGGGGTCCCAAGGGATCATCAAGTTTAATAAGGGGTCTTGAAGGGTCCTAGGGTACATTAATGTATCCTAGGACTACTTATGACTCATCCCCTTCTCATCCTCTCTCTCTCATATTATTCTCTCTCTCTCTCTCATAAAAAGGGGACGAGAGAGAGAGAGAAGCATTATAATACTTTTTTGCATTTTCGGATCACTTAGGGAACTGTTCAAAAGACTAAAAGGAAGCTAAACAAATGGAGAGTTGGAGAGAATTTGACAGTTGGCATATGCCATATATGGTGCACGCCATATGTAGAACATTTTCTACATATGGTGTGCACCTTTTTAATTGCATTGGGAAACACCAAGCCTAAGACTTGGATTTTCCTTGGGAATCCAAACCAAAGGCTTGGATGATTCAAACAAGCCTGAGACATGTTTTCCAACAAACATACAAAATATTCACATTTTTTTATATGTGCTCCCCATTAGGTTTTCATGTGATTCAACAATGAAAAAATCAGACAACAAGATGTTATAGAACTCTCTATTAGCTATATATCCATGTAATTGTTTTTGAATTCTTATTATGTAATATTTTCATGTCTAATTTCTTTTGCATGTATAATTTTTGTCAAAAACCAATTGAGTACTATTTTGGGCATATATTTTGGTTCATTCATCAGATTTTGAAACAAGTTACTTTTTTAGAAACTAGACTCCATTCTACACACTTTAAAAAAAGTTTTAATTTTTTATTAGTTTTCAATGTTTCATAGGGGGATCATACTCAAATTTCACATTTTCAAGATGTGTTGAGTTTGGAAATTCCTAAAAAATCATATGTTCATAAAAAAAATTGCAAAAAAATTTATGATAAACTATGTTGTGTTAGCTAACTTCTCATTGGAGTGATTAAATTTTTTTTAAAAACCATTTTATGGGGAGCACACCAGATGCTTTGTTATGTTTTTCCATAAAAATAGAACCACTTTTTGTGCTCTCTCTTTTTAAGGTCCTTAATCTCCACCATTTTAAAAATAAATTAGTATTTTAGAAACTAGATTCAGAGTAATACAAATTTTGTTGTTGTCACATCTTAAAATTTTGAGTCTAAGTATCATCAATTTCTTGTTGAATTTCGAAGTTTGTTGATTTCATATTAAAAATTGGCATCTTATACCCCCTTTTTGGTCCCCTATCTTTGTGCACTTACCCATTGATGGGGACACCACAACCTAGACCAAGTCTTGATCTCCATCGACAAATTCATCACCAACTGAAGGATAGTAAGTAATAACATCTATTCAAACTGAATAGAAGTGACATACCAAAAGCTTCTAACATACTACATGAATGTTAGAATAACAAAGATACCCAGAATAAGCTTTGAACATAGTAGCCAATATCAAATATTTAATCTTTATTATTCTGCACTATGTCTTCCACAGATGTTCTAAAAAGAGATACTTCCATATCTGGATCAAGGATAACATCTACACAACTCATTGTTGGAAACTGCAATTGAAACAATTGTTATATTGTCATTGATGTCAAACCTTAACTAGTAAGACAGTTGCTATCTAGTAGAGTACCATATATTTTGATTGATGAAGAGGATTTGAAAAGAGGAAATAACAAAAGGACATAGTGAAAGGTTGAGTTATGTGATACTATAATGGGTACTTGATTAGTTGGCACATTGGAAAGATAATGTGTTGTTTATCTTTAACACTAAGTGAAGAAGTCAGTTGATTTGAAGCATAGACTTAACCGAGAAAAAGAGAAGAAATTCAGTTTAAGCTGAGTGATGCTAGTGTTGACCAAGCGCCAGAATAAGCCGAGTAATTTAGTGTTGACTGATCATCAATAATTGTCGAGTATCAGAGAATTAACAAAGAAAAAACTATTTTTACCAAGTAGAAAAGTTTTAGTGATGAACAAGTTACTCAGTGATGGTCGAGTAGATGAACACAGTATTGACCTAGTGTCAGTAATTTATAGTTTGTGAATTAATTGAGAATCCTATCTAAATTAGTTGAATTCTTGGGATATGTAAAATGTGTTGACATTAAAATAAATGACCTGGAGCATTTAATTCATGGTAAACCATTTCTTATGGATTCAAGAAGACATTTTGAGAAGTATCTAGAAGGATAAGGAGGAGAACAAAATGATGAAAGGATTTGATGAATCTGGCCTAAACCTAAGATGTACAGAGATGATTAAGAGGCAAAAGATTAATCTACCTAATCAAGGAGGTATAAAGATGACCTAATTGTGGGTTATGGTGAGCGTGGAAGAGGTTGATTTTATTGACTAGAGAATCTAAGAAAAAGGCTAAGAAGATTTGTGAAGAGCTTAGCAAAGTTGAGGTTATTGCTTGAAGGGATTTTTGAGCAGATCAGATATGGAGATGGTAATGAAGGTCAGTTAGTAAATCAACATATGAGCATATTGGATCTGTATTTGCAAATTGAGTTGTATATTTTAGATCGGAACCTATTGTTACTTTCTAACCATTGTATCAGTTAAATCCTTTAATCAAGGTTGACCTAACAGTCATTTTGTAAACCTTTTAATCAAGGTGACATTCTAATGGAATTTTCTTAATTCCTCTAACAAGGCCACTCCTAACAGGGTTATTAAATCCTTTAACAAGATCATGCCTAATAGTGTGTATTGTAACCTTTAATAGGGTTGTCTTCTCATAGAGCTGACTTCAAAAGAGTGAAAATTTGGTAGCATGTTACTGGTGGTTTTTCCCATATTGGGTTTCCACGTTAAATCATGGTGGCATACTTTTGTGAATGTTATCTGATGTGTTATATTGTTGAAAGTTTTATATTCTACAAGTTTATTACTTTTGGACAATGGACTGCAAGTTTTATGTTACTGATATATTCTATAGAGATCAAGTGAATTGCTGAATAGATCTTATGCAGGAACATCTTGGGTGTAAGAGAAATCTTGCATCACCCAAAAATATTTCTATTTTTGTATTCAATAAGGGCTATCTTATGCAGAGCTGCTATTTATGGAAACTTTTTGTTTTTAGTAAGTTGGTCATAAATCTTGGAATGTTCTAATTTTACATGTGGAGGTTCATCTTAGTCATATCAGCTTGCTAGTAAAGTTTAATGGCTAGATCAGGTCTAGTTTTGAAGATATTGAAGATTTTTGGTATTGGCAACAGGGTACAAAAACTTTGAACTCAGTTTTGAAGGCTTTAGAGGCCCCAGATGAGGTCAAAAATTTGGGTGACAGGTGCTTGTGCAAATCAAGCTTGTAGAGTGCTTCGTGGCATTTCCAAAATGGGGTTATAATAGTCAATCGGGTCAACTGGTGATGGCTTATAGTCTCTGGAAGTCGGGCCACCTAAAATGGCAGAAAATAATTTTCCTTCAAAATTTTTGTTTGGGTTTCAAAATTTATTTTGAGCCGAATTTGATGTAATAAATTGAAAAATAAAATAATTCTAAGTTTGGTCGGCTCTTAGGGCTAAATTTCTGGAACCTTCTCGGGCGGTGGAAAATGCCTATATAAAGAAGGCCCATAGTGTTGTCTAGGGCAATTCTGCGTAGTAGATCTAGGTATTGATTTGAGGCTTTGTCCTATAGAATATTGTAAGGGAATGCCCCTGTGGCTTTGCATATTGTAATTCTAAAAGTTTTTAATTCCACATTTGTGGAGATAATAAGAAGCCAATTTTCTATTCTTGCATATTGTTGTTGTTGTTTCTCTATTTTTGTTATTGTTTGTGGTATTAAGGGGAGCACCCTTCATCAAGATCTAAGTTTGTTGAAGTGTTTGAAAATTCCTTTTGTACATATGGACCTGAGGATAATTGATTCAACCCCCTCTCAGTTATTCTAAAATCATTCTAACAATTGGTATCAGAGCCAAGTTTGTGCTTATAAGGAGAGAGTTTTAAGGTACTTGAAGCTAATGATCAAGATGTAGAAAAAGGAGGTACCAAACTTGAATAAGGAGAACTTACCTACATGGTAGAGCTTGATGAAATTGTACTTAGCTGGTAATTTTGATTTAGTGAAATACTATGTGGAAAATGATTATGTACCAGTTGTTGCACCTATGACAGCCGAGGAGATGAAGGAAAAGTAAGAACACAACCAAGCAATGTTGGAGATTGCATCAGCCTTAATTTATCTCAAATTTGAAGACATTAAAAATTGTACTAATGCTAAGTGAACATGGGACACACTGGCATATATCTATGGTGGGGACACAAATCTGCTAAGAGCCAAATCTAAAAGCTTGAGAGGTAAGTTTGATGAAATGAAAATGTTAGAAGGTGAAAACATTGTTCACTATTGTGGCAGATTTAAAGAGGTAGTAAATGCTATTAGAGGAGCTAATAGAAACATTGATGATGAAACTATTACTAGAAAATTTTGAGAACCCTACTTCCTATCTATGCTATTAGAGTTTCTTCCATACAAGAATAAAGATGTATTCTTGGTAACATCATAACTTTTTAAGGTTTTTGTTGTGGGTCCACAACCACACTCCCCTTTCTTTTTTAGCCTCTTGGCTTCAGGGCCCCCCCTTCTTTTTAGCTTTTCCTTAGTTCTTTTTTTTCCTATTAGTTTTGTTCTTTAAGTCTAGTTGCTTTTTTTAAGTTTTTTGTTGTGTCGCAGTTTCACACTTTCGGAGGTCCAAAAGTGCGAAAAGTATGAAAAGCGAAGAGGCCGATCAAACCTTGGCATTTTTTTGAAAGCCCAGGTTTCAAGATTTTGGATGTTTAGACACCAAAAGGTCTGACTCTCTGAGGAGAGTCGGCCTTTCAACATTTCAGACTTTCGGAGGTTTGAAACCCCCAAAAGGCCAAAAGGCTGATCAACGGGGTGGCTGATGTCACCCACTGACTGCCTATATAAGGTGGTGAGGGGGTCTTTTACCCTCACTTGTTCTCTGCACTCTTTAGCATTTATCAAAGCTTTCATTGCATGTTTTCCTTTTGTCTTCATCTTCACCTCGTGTCATCATCTTCCAACTTGTTTGAGGTTGGTTCCCTCTCTCCCCTTGTTTTCATTTTTTATTTTGTTTATTTTCTATTTCTGGTCGTTTAGGTAGGGTTTTGTTTTTCATAGCTTTAGCTAAGTTTTCGGTCTATCTCTAGGGTTATGTGTTTTAGTAGTTTGGTCTCACCTTGGGGATCGTGAGGTTATCCCCTTCAAACTCCTGGCCATGAGTTCATGATCGAACTCGATTATCAGACTCATTTTCAAAGTCTTGATATAAAAACCTCCTTTTGGGCATTTTCAGCCATCAGAGTTTCGGACTTTCATACTCTGAAACTGACAGCTTTCTCCAAGGAAATTTGACTATGCCAAGCTTTCAACACTTCAGGTTTTTCACACCAAGAAACAATGCATCATTTGAATTGTCGAGACTATAAGGTCTGATGATTCTCCAAAGTGGACAAGGCACCAAGGCTTCTTTTTGACATTTCAAAGGTTTTGCACTCTAAAATTTCTTCACCTTCAATTCGCTGAAGTCCAAAAGAGCATCTCCAAAAAAAAAAAACTCAAGGCTAGCTCGCTTTCAGCGTTTCGGATGTCTCGTACCCCCGAAAGTCTGAAAGGCCAAAATAAGCTTCTCAGAGCCTTTTCAGGATTATTTTGTCCAGAGTACTTTGTTTTAGATTTTCCTCTCTTTCATGTGAGTTCATGGTTACTGATTCATGACCTTTTCTTTTTGCAAGAATGGCAGAGAAAGTTATCTCACTAGCTATGAAATACCAATTTAAGGGTTATCATCCACCACCCAAAGACAAAAACTTGCATGCAGATATTATAGACATTAACATTGGCCATGTCAGTTGGAATGACTACTTGATCAAGTGTGCCTAACTAGCAGGGAGATCTAAGGACTGTACTTCATTAGTGCATTATTCTTTGGTGAATGCAGTAGCGCATCAAGTCTCCATCTTTTCTTTAGACTTGATAAACACTTTGGCAAATCACTATGTACTTGATGAAATAATTGTAAAGAACAACATGGGAGAAGTGATCCTAGATCTAAGGCAGGATAATATTGAAGATGTCTTCCACTTGCCCAAAGAGATTGAAAATTTTTACAACTTCTACATCAACAAGGGAATGGAGTTCTATAAAAAATATTTCATGCTATCTCATGACATAGTAAACAATGAATACCTCATGCAATTTCTAACCAAGAACAAGTTGGACCGGATAGACATGCGAAGAGAGTACATGAAGTAGGATATCCAAGAAACCATCACCATGATTAGATAGGTGTATGGACTAAATAAGTCTAGTCAATTGGAACCATGGATGATCTTGCTCATTGAAAAGATAAAGGAGCAGCATGCAAGGTTCGATTGGGCCACTATCCTTAGTGACAATTTGGATGAACAACTGATTAGAGTAAAAACTGACCCACATTTCTACTTGACATCTTATGTTGTCAAACAGGGACTCTTTCATAAGTGTCACCTCTAAGGAGGATGTAGCTACATGAACTCCTCTAGTTTCACACTTAGTTCCACCTCCACCTCCACCTATTCATCAGAATCCACTCCCTCCTCCACATTAAACACCACTTACCACTCCACTTCCACCTCCTATTCAAACCATGTTGTTTCCTTCACAACCTCTGCCTACTCATGTTCCTATGCCAACTCCACCACCTCTACCAATGACTTCACCCACTCCCCTTGTTGCTCCTACTCCTCCCACACAAAATATTCCTCCCCAAGTTCCCATGCCACCACCTATTAATAATGAAGCAGTAGCACAAGGGCCTCAAGATCCTGAGAAAGAAACAAAGGCAATTGGTGAGGGGATGTTAGAAGAACATGATGGATCAAAGAAATAGGCTGAGGAAGAAGAGAAAAAAAATGATGAGGAACATACACATGAGGAGGGAGAGTTGAATGTGATGGGAGAACAAGAAACAGAAGGAGAAGGAGAGGAGAGTCATGAGGAAATGGAGATAGAACACCCAATGACTACCTCAACTCTTGCAGCTCTGTATGAGCCCCTAAATTCCTTTTCAAAGCTCACTTAGTTCACTAGTGTGATCTAACCAAGGACTAGAGTATACAATGATGATGAAATAGACATGGCTGCATTAGGGTGAGCATTCTATCAAACTAGATCTAGCACCTGAGCAAGGACATTGTCATGCATAACACAAGATCAAGCAGGTAGATGGAAGTCTCAGGTGGTTGTCCCTACAATGAGCATTAGCATACCTAAAGTCACTCCTGATGACTATGTGTTGGAGGAGGTAGATTTATGAGAACCAACTAGAGAGGGGAGTAAAACTCTAGCCACCCTCAGATTAAAGTACGCTCTCGATTTCATGGATAAAGATGAAGAAAAGATAAAAGCCTTGATGGAGCAGAATGAGGCCATGAAGAATTTCATTCTCAAGATAGCGGGTCCCATTGACCCTAATAACCCTAAGGCCTCATTACATACCATTTTGGAGAAGAGGGGTGAAGTAGACATAGATATTCCACATTCTTTTGTACAAGCTTGTGCAGAATGGAAAGCTTATTTTGAGGATTTTTCCAAGATAGCTCTTGAGAAGATTATGAAGCCTCTTAGAAAAATTCTTCAAGGAATCACATCCTTGGTATAAATCATGAGTGAAGAGGATGACATGGAGGAAAATATTCTAAAATGGAAAAAGGCACTGGATGACCTTGTAATAATATGGAAGCAACACTTCCAATTTTTGGTGAAGGTGTATGAGGTGTTAGAGCTAGATAATTTTGAGAAGTGGATCTAGGATATAATGGGAGCTTTGACCATTTTTTAAAAGGTACTAAAAAGGATGGACAAAAGGAGGGACGATAGTCTACTTTTTTTAGAGGAATTGCATGTTTTTTGAGGGATTGGACTTAGATTTGTATGATAAGGACGATGATAAAACTATGCACTTTGTGCATGTCATCATCAATTAGTACTTTGGCATATTTAGAGGAGTCAAAACAAAAGAGGACCTCCAAAAAATGTTTTATCATAAGGAGGAGATTCATAAAATGTTGTCTCAGGAAGAGGAGATACACGGGTTTATGGTAGAGTTAGTCGCCTTCTGAGATAGAAAACAAGAAATCCTTGAAGGGGTCAAGATGACCAACTTTAAAGGAGTGATAGAGATTGTGGATAGGTTCCACAAATATCACCTAGAATTACTCCCTAACTAGTGAGGTTCCAGTTTTGACTTAACCAAATTTTGTGCAGAGGAAAAAGCAGTTTTGTACTTAGCCATTTTTGAAGACCTAGTTTTTTGACATTTCGGCCCTAGAGAACTTTTAGCCTCTGAAAGTCCAAAGTCTGAAACTTGGGAAAAGGGAATTTGACACTTAGTCAATTTTGAGGCTTGGTTTTTTTGGACCAACTGTCAGGATTTGTATTTTTTTGGGCACATCTGCCATTTAACTCCAGCTATCTCAGACTTTATTTTTCAGTCAACTGGACCTCTTTTATGGGATCATTTCTGCATGATTTTGGGGTCTATTTCAGTTGGATCCATGTAGAGAAACTATAGCAAAGGATTGAGGGAAAGATCATGAAGTTATATCAAGAGCATGCACGAGTTCCAGCTTCATTTTTGAGTTGTTTTATGCATGATCTGCTCAAGTTTTGTAATGCACGAGGTTTAATTCCATGCTAGGGTAGTTTAACTAAGTTTTAGAGATAGTTGCATTGATGTAATCTTTAGTTTAGATTTATTTCCAAGTTTCAAATGCAGTCAAAACCCTAGCTACAAAAATAAGAGCACAACTCTGTAAATTGTAAGAATTCAATGTAATAAAGGTCAGATTTATCATTAATGCAATATATACAATTGGTGCTTCCATCATAGTGTGATATTTCTTCTATCTTTGCAAGATTTATGAATGTGTGACTTTCTCATTTATTTATTTCCAAGAGCCAATTAATTGTGTGGTGGTTTAAATATGCGATTCTTAGTTCGGTGTTTGTTGGTGTTATACTGCTTTGTTCTGACAAATTATCGAGAGGATCTTTCTTTGGTGCTTCAAAGATAAAATTGTCTCATGTGTGCACACATCTGTGGTGGCTTCATGATTCTATGAGTTTTGGCTTATCATATGTCTACGTTCATTTTTGTCGATGATTGCATCTGCTTAGCTGAAGATTATGATTTATTTTGATCTTTGTTTTGTCAATTTCTTCATCTTCTCAGTCTTTTAATTCAAAAAGTAGTGCAATGTTGGTTTATGTCCATTAGTTTCATTTGAATAATTTCCTTCAAATTCTTTTTACCCTTCTTACTTTCCTTTACAAATCAGTCATGGTAGATTAATTAGATTAATATTGCTTTCGTATTAAAATATGAAAATCCAAAAAAGAGAAACATTGTGGTATTTTGAATTATTTTTTGCAACCTTCCTCTAGATATGAACCAATAAAGGCCTCCTTGTTAACAGATTTACATTTGTCTTTAGTTCAGCTATCCAAGCGGTTGAGACCTGACCTAGAAGGAACCTTGAGATTGATTCACGTCACTCTTCGAAGAGGGCAATTTGATTATGTAAATTCCTAGCCATTATCTCATGTAAAAATGATGCTCAACAGAAGTGGCACTAGAAGGAGGGCCATCAAAAGGAAGACCCTATAATATTGGATCATTCTCTCCCAAAAGGTTTGAATGAGTCCTCAAATCTTCACCAAACAAAGGGGAATTCCTAGAACTTAGAGAAGTTCACAGACCTCACAGCAATAGAACAAATCTCAGAGAGGATACTTCACATCATCCTAATCTTCCTCCATTTCTGCTCATTGCTACCTAGCCTAATGTTTCTCTACCACTAGCTCTAATGGCATTTTTTTCAAATGCTCAAAGCTCTCCATTAGACATACAAGGAAAGCTCCATGAGCTTCGCAAGAATCCTAAGAAATTTTTTCCACGTTTCATCTATGGAAAATCTAGGACAATGGAAGAACAGGTTTGTGCATTCAAAGAATTGTGCAATCATAAGGAGATTTCTCATCAGGATGTCATGTGTCACCTTTTCCCCTACACGAGGGAATTCACATATAATTGGTATCTAAATTTTTCGTGAGGGTCCATCTCCACATGGGTAGAATTTGAAACAAAATTCCTTAATCAATTCAAGTTATGTGTGGATCCGGCTAACCTTCATCACCAATTCATCTCAGTGAGAAAGGACCTCAACAAACCAATCACCATGTTTAATCACCATTTTCATAAAATGTACTAGAATCTTGAGGCTCCTTATACTATACCAATTGGGGCTTCTATACAAGTGTATGTGTGTGCCTTAGATCCACTAATGTCCATATTCTTGAAGAGGCTGCCCCTAGGCAACATAGACACTCTAGAGAAAGTATGTGATGAAGCTATCATGTTTACCCAACAAATGGATCCACAAGCAGGTGGAAATTATGGTGTCTCACCCGCATTAGGGAATGCTACTATGACTTTTCCATTCATAGCAAATAATTAATTCCTGGTGCAACACGCCCCAAGGCTCAATCTAGTGCTATCTCCATACACTATTGTCCCACCACTCGCCATCACATATCTGGGGTATGATGCACATAAGGCAGCCTTGTGTGAACAAAAGGCTACTATCCCAAATAAGTTGGACAATGCTTTAGTGAATGAGATGGATGCCATTAAAAATAAATTGTCCCAGTTGATAGGAGAGATCACTAGGATAAAGCTTAACCTACCTCAGAACTAGGGGAACTACCAATGCCCGATTGCTGCCCCAAACACCTACTCCCAAAATCAGAATCATAATTATGGAAATTACAATAACAATAACAATAATGGTTGAGCTTATGGGAACACTTCTCAAGATAAGAAGTTCGGTCAACAATGGATGAATAGAACATGGAACACGCATCCAAATAATGGTAGTATACCCTTTGACAATGCCAATGTCTTCAACTCATCTGAGGTTAATTTTACTCAAACTCCCAACACACACCAACCAAATAATGAGTATAGGGTGGAGTTTGACAACCAAAAAATCCAAGATCCTAATAACTCCTAGACCCACTTCAGTACCATGGTCTTTGATTCATACAACCCAAGCACAGGTGGAGGTCCTATCAATAACACAATGGAAGAAGAATTGGTCTTCCCTTTCAATGAAGAAAGTCAGTCGGAGTACTCTGAGGTCCATGCTTTTTAGAATAACAATAGAAATACTTATAATCTGAGGAGAAGAAGGGAACCTCTGACTAATGGTATCCCCCTAGGAATGCAGCCCACTCCACCCGATCCATGGGCTAGCAATAATCCTACACCTCCTTGAGGTCCCAGTGCCAGTGTCACTCTAGAAATACAACATCAACCCACTCTACTAAAGAATCTAGTCTGGGATAATGAAAAGTACAATGCAATGGAGGAACTAAAGAAAGTCATAACTAATATGTCAATGTACAATATGTTACAAAGTTTTCCTTCCCAAAGAGAAGCCCTCATGAGATCACTGGATCATTCCAAATCGGCCCCATCCAGCAATAATAGTAGAAATGCATCCAACATAAACACGGCCAAGGTGATACCAACTATGTTCAAAGATAGGGTAGAAGTACCCCTATTCTTTCTTAGCCTCAAGATCTTTGGAAAGAACTTGCATAACTATTTGATTGACTCAGGATCTTCCTATAATGTCATGTCATTATCCACATGCCATAGGCTGGGGATGAGTCCTCAACCAACCAAGGGTTATGATTCAGCTTGACAAAATAGAGGTCAAAGTCATAGGGGTCTTGAACAATACATGTGTTAAATTAACTACTGACCCTAGAATCCAAGATTGCATTGACATACATGTGGTGGACATCCCAGAAACATATGGCATATTACTCAATAGAGAGTGGACCTGATCTTTAAGGCATTGGTTCTCAACAAACTTCACTCAACTATGGCTACCATGGAAGGGGCTCAATAACCAAATCAAGAATGATGGGGAACCTAAACTCAAATAGATGATAATGAGTACAATGCCCCAAATGAAGTCTTGTTCTCACAAGCTGACCTAGGGGTGTATCGGTTCGATAAGGCCTTCGCATTCCATCTCAAATAGGAAGAGAACTCAAACAATAGCTGTGTGCAAGGGTTGGTAAATACTCAAATTTCTGAAGAGATTCTTGCAAAATTCATAGGTGGTATGATGAAGAATATGAGACATCTTGGCCAAGGTGCCAACCCAAACATACTGACGCTACCAGGGTATTGTCACCTCCATCAAACAAATCACTTAGAGTTTACATGCCAGGATTGTCAAGATGTGGTGGCCCAAGTAATGAGCCAAAATGTCTTGCACACCGGAGCTTACAAATGATACAATGACATATTCAAGTAAGGAAAAATCTCCTCTCTACGAGCAACCTCAGGTTCCCACAACTAAAGATTCTATGCAAGAGGAATGGATCTCTTTTGATGATGGCTACCTACCCCCATGCCATGAAGTTTGGCATGATATGAAAGAAAAAAAAAGGATGAAATGGGTTCCCCTTTCCAAAAGAGAATACTCGGATGAAGAAAACTTGAAGATCCCAAGTACAAAGATCCTATCACTGCCCAAAACCCCCATTGAACCTAAAGTCAATGCACATCTGCCCAAGATGACTTTAGAAGTCCAAGTTAAATCATCTTCCCATAAGAATCACCCTATTTGGAAACTCTGGTTCGACGGCTCCAAGTGTAAAGAAGGAGTAGGAGCTGGGATTGAATTGGTCAATCCTCATGGGGGTTCATACTATGCTACTTATCGGCTATAATTTTACTACACCAAAAACATTGTCAAGTATGAGGCTCTAGTTCGGGGTCTTCTCATGGCACCTGAGAAGAAGGTGAAAGCATTAGTTGTAGAAGGTGACTCACAGTTGATAGTTTGACATATTTGGAGCCATTTTTCATGCACCGACAAGCGATTGGCATCTTACTGTAATCATGTTTGGGACCTAATCAAATATTTTGAATCCTTTAACATCCAAAGTATCCCAAGAAGAAGGAATATTGTTGTTGATGCTTTGGTAGTGTTAGAAAGCTCTTTACAACCACTAGAAAAATCTAAATTGAAGAAATTCTTTGTTGAACTAGTGGTTGTGCTAGCTATCCCTGATAATATTAAAAACTTCCAGGTATTCCAAGATGATTAATAGATACTGGAATTTATCATGAATGCTAGAATCTTTGACAAACAAAGCATTGATGAAAAAGAAGATGAAATGGAAGAATCAAATGACTTAGGGATCTTAAATTTGAAAACTAACTCCATTCCAAAAGGAATGGTAGCCCTGGAAAGGATTTTTGATAAAGATGAACATGCTCGGGAAAAGGGAAGAACACTTGCAGTAGGAGGCAATGATTGCAAGCTCTACAACTTGGGTACACAGCTTGAACCTAGGGAAGTTTGTATTGGAAAGGTTGGCATAGCTAAAGAAAAGAAGAAGATAGTAGAACTACTTATGGAGTACAAAGATATCATAGCCTAGAGCTATGAAGACTTGAAAATGTATGATCCCAATGTTATTGTGCACAAAATCCCTTTGAACCTAGATACTAAGCCCTTTCACCAAATACAAAGGCCGGTGAACCCTATGATCGAACCATTAATCCAAAAGGAGGTAAAAAAGTTGCTTGATGCCAAGATTATTTTCCCTATCCAACATTCAACTTGGGTAGAAAACCTCATCCCAATGAGAAAGAAAGGTGGAGAGGTGCGGCTCTATGTAGATTTCTGAAATCTGAACAGATCTTCTCAAAAAGACAACTACCCATTACCATCCCTTGACAAAGTATTGCAGGTGGTCAACAGTTCCCAAATGATGTCTTTCTTGGATTGTTACTCTGGGTACAATCAGGTCATGGTAAAATAAGAAGATCACCTTAAAACTACTTTCACAATGAAGTGGGGGACATTTTCTCATTGTCGTATGTCATTTGGTTTGATCAATGTAGGAGTCACTATCCAACAAGCTATGGACGAGGCATTTTGAGGCCTGGTCAACAAATGTATTGTCATCTATATGGACGATCTCACAATTTTCTCTAGGAACCGTATGGGCCAGACCACATTGAAGATCTATGAAAGGTCATGAAAAGGTGTCAACGTTATAGAATCTCACTAAATCCTAAGAAGTGTGTCTATGGGGTAACCCAAGGAAAACTTCTTAGGCACATCATATCTGAGACATGCATCTCGATTGACCTTGAGAGTTTTGAGGCTATTCTCAAATTGGTTCCCCCAAATAGCTGGAAGGAGTTGAAATCATTCTTCAGGAAAATTAAGTTCATCAGTGGATTTGTAGAGATAGTGCATCCGTTGAATGATATGTTAAAGAAAGATGCAAAGATTTAGTGGAGCGCTCCAACTAAAGAAGCCTTTGAAGAAATCAAGACATCCATTTCCAGTGCTCTAGTTCTAGTCAACCCTGATTATCTTCTACCATTCAAGGTTTATTACATTGCATCAAAGCACTCATGTGCAGGAATCCTCACACAGAAGAATGAGAAGATGAATGACCGATAGCTTTCATGAGTTGTCCTCTAAAAAATGCGGAACTCAAGTACCCAAATCTTGACAAACAATCTTTTGTCTTGGTCAAGACTGTCAAGAAATTCAGACACTACATCCTTCACAGTAAGGTCATTGCTATTGTTCTAGATCCAGTGGTCAAATCCTTGCTAATGAAAAATGAACTAGGAGAATGAAGAGGGAAGTGGATGGCTATACTACAAGAGTTTGAAATTGAGATCCAATCAATGAAATTAGTAGGAGGTCAAGGTCTTACTAGGATTATGGAAAAAACAAATCAGGGTTTGGTGTGCCAAGTATAAACCAACAAAGGAGAGGTCACTGATGTCTGGTATCAAGACATAGTCTACTATTTGTTGCAAAATTGTTTCCTGAAAGGATTGAACGGTTCACAGAGGAGAGCACTAAAGAATAAAAGAAGTTCATATATGTTGAAAAATGGGAAGCTTTACAAGCGCAATTATGATGGCCTCTACCTATGTTGTTTAGATCAGACAGAAGCCAAGAAGGTTCTCACAAAATTTCATGATAAGTATGGTACTGGGCACAGATCAACAGAATCCATGGTCCATCAAATATTGAGATTTGGCTATTACTGGCAACCTTTGTTCAAAGACACTCACAACCACGTGTGTTCTTGTCATGTTTGTCAGACCAGCACCATACATGAGAGACATTCGGTGATTCCCCTACAACTAGTTTATGAGGCACATCCATTCACCCAATGGGGGCTAGATTTCATGGGAATGATTAATCCTCTATCATTTGCAAGGCATCAATACATCTTGACCACAACTGATTATTGTATGCGCTAGACAGAGGCATAGGTTCTAAAAAATTGTACTACTAAGGTGATAACCAAATTCCTAGAAGAATTCATCATGACAAGGTTTGGCATGCCATTCTTCTTGGTATGTGATAATGCTCCTCATTTTTTATCTATGACTCTCATTCAATGGGCCTTCGAGAATCAGGTAATTCTCAAATTCTAATCCAATTATTATCCACAAGGGAATGAAGTTGTTGAATCGACCAACAAGAATTTAACCACAGTAATCAAATGCCTTTTGAATTATAATCCCAAGGAT
The DNA here is from genome assembly GCA_027943335.1 of Chamaecyparis obtusa. NCBI lineage: Eukaryota > Viridiplantae > Streptophyta > Pinopsida > Cupressales > Cupressaceae > Chamaecyparis > Chamaecyparis obtusa. The sequence continues at coordinate 549,438 of BSBK01005366.1, read as the reverse complement.
AAGAATGCCTTAGGGACCTCTCCCTACCAACTGGTGTATGACCTACAACCCATTTTCTGATGAACCTAAAAGTACTAATTTTGAGATTTATGGATCAATACGTCGAGGGTGAGGATCGGGTGTAGGTTCACCTCATGAACTTACTAGATCTTGAGGAAAAAAGAACCATGGCTTTGGAGCATGTGGCCAAACATCAAGCTATTGTCAAGCATTGGTTTGATAAAAGAGAAACAATAAAGACCTTTAGGATTTCTGATCTAGTTCTAATGTGGGATAAAGCAAAAGAGAAACTAGGCAGACACACTAAATTTCAATGTCTATGGATAGGCCCTTTCCAGATCGTAGAAATTCTGGGAGAAAATACTTTTTGGATTAGTTATCTTGATGGAGAATTAGTCCCATTGCCAGTTAATGGCTAGTTTCTCAAGCACTACTTTGGGTCTGAACTGGCCCTTGCATAGTTTTCTACATTCTTGTACTTTAGAGTCTTTTCTTTTGTTTCTTCTGGGTCTTGTCATCTATGTCTTTTGGTTGGTTCTTTTTTTTGCAGGGGTAAGTGTTTCTTGAGCTTAAAGATCTATACCAGGTAGTTTAGGAAAGAGATAAAGGTTTTCCTTTGTCAAACCCTTTGATGTAGTTTTGTCTTGGAGCGAGCCAGATATAGAGATCATAAGTAAGGTGTTTTCTTTTCAGACTTCTTGAGAGGATTCATCAGAACCAACCATCCTCAACACTAACACACATTTAAAAGGGGTCCTAGGTCATGAGCCTCTCATGATAAAATTTTGGTCAGAGTCAGGAAATGCCCATGGTTGCAAAAGAGGTCAGGAGTCATAACCCTATCTTAACTGGAACACAGAATAAAAGAAATGAGAAAGAAAGTAAAAAAGAGGAATTCATAAAGATGAGACTAATAATGAAGAAAGCTCAAAGTTGAGGTAGCATAGTCTAAGCATTGCCCTGGTTTCAAAAAAAGAGCAAAGCAACAATACCTGATAAAAGCCCAAAGGAATATCATAGTAGCAGATTTTGAATGAAAGGAGAAGCAAATCATTCAGAATATAATGGTTCAAAAGAAGTAGTTTTAAAACTGATGCATATCAAGTCTAAGAGCCCTCCAAAGAAATTTAAAACTTTGAACAAATATCATCTACAATAGGAGAAGAGTGATTTTAGCAACCTCTACCAGGGTTGTAAATGTTTTCCTAGTAGTAGAGCAAGGTTAGATTGACTCTTGGCTGACTTTGGATTGGTGGGTAGTGATTTGATGATGATTGGTTGATAATCGGCAGAGGCTTACGCCGAAGGATTCCTGGGAAATTTGAACACACGTAATCACACACTAGATGCGGATGTAATGGTGTCCTTGATCTTGATGATGATAAGATAATCACTCTGGATGAATGTTTTATGTCTAGCTCACTGTAGGACGGGATTGTTTAAAGGTGGAATGGCTCTAGGATACTTGTGTCATTTTCCTTTCTTTTGTTGGGGCTATTTGTTATGTGTCCACAACCACGCTCCCTATTTTTTTAGCCTCTTGGCTTTAGGGGCCCCCCTTATTTTTAGATTGTCCTTAGTTGTTTATTTTCCTGTCATTTTTTTTCTTTAAGTCTAGTTTTTTTTTAGTTTTTCGCTATGGCATAGTTTCACACTTTCAGAGGTCTAAATGTGCGAAAAGTCCAAAAATAAAATAGGTCGATCAAACCTTTGCATTTTTTCAAAACCTTAGGTTTTAGGCTTTCAGATGTTCAAACACCGAAAGGTCTGACTCTTTGAGGAGAGTTGTCCTTTTGGTGTTTTTAACTTTTGAAGGTTTGAAACCCCCGAAAGGCCAAAAGGCCGATCGGTGGAGTGGCTAACATCACCCACCAACTGCCTATATAAGGCGGTGAGGGGGTCTTTTACCCTCACTTGTTCTCTGCACTCTTTGACATTTTTTTAGAGCTTACTTCATGCATTTGCATTCAATCTTCATCTTCACCTTGTGTCATCATCTTCTAGCTTGTTTGAGGTTGGTTCCCTCTCTCCCCTTGTTTTCATTTTTTGTTTTGTTTGTTTTCTATTTCTGGTCATTTAGGTAGGGTTTTGTTTTGCATAGCTTTAGCTAGATTTTTGGTCTCTCACTAGGGTTAGATGTTTGAGCAATCCGGTCTCACCTCGGGGATGTGAGGTTGTCCCCTTTAATCCCCTGGCCCCGAGTTCATGGTCAAACTCGATTATCAAACTCATTTTTGAAGTCTCAACACAAAACCCTCATTTTGGGCATTTTCAGCCATAAGAGTTTTGAACTTTCATTGACAAAAACTGATGGCTTTCTCCTAGGAAATTTGATTATGCCAAGCTTTTGACACTTTGGGGTTTTTGCACCCCGAAATAATGCATCATCCAATTTTTTGAAACTACAAGGTCTGATGATTCTCCAAAGTGGACAAGGCACCAAGGTTAATCTTCGGCATTTCAGAGGTTTCGCACTCTGAAACTTCTTCACCTCTGATTCACCAAAGTCTAAAAGAGCATCTCCAAAATAACCAAAACTCAAGGCTAGCTCTCTTTCAGCATTTTGGCCTTTTCAGCATTTCAGAGTCTTGTACCCCCGAAAGTCTGAAAGGTCAAAATAAGTTTCTCAGAGCCTTTACAGGCTTGTTTTGTTCAAAGCACTTTGTTTTAGATTTTCCTCTCTTTCATGTGAGTTCATGGTTACTAATTCATGACCTTTGCTTTTTGTGGGAATGATGGAGAAAGTTATTTCACTAGCTATGAAATACCAATTTAAGGGTTATCATCTACCACCCAAAGTTAGCAACTTGCATGCAGAGATTATGGACATTTACATTGGCCACGTCAATTGGAATGACTACTTGGTCAAGTGTTCCCAACTAGCAGGGAGATCTAAGGAATGCAATTCATTAATGCATTGTTCTTTGGTGAATGTAGTAGCGCATCCAGTCTACATCTTGTCTTCGAACTTGATAAATACTTTGGCGAGCCACTATGTACCTTATGAAAGAATGGTAAAGAACAACATGGGAAAAGTGGTTCTAGATCTAAGGCTGGATAATATTGAAGATGTATTCCACTTGCCCAAAGGGTTCGATAAGTTTTAAAACTTCTACATCAACAAGGGAATGGAGTTCTATAACATGGATGTCATGCTATCTCATGACATAGTAAACAATGAATACCTTATACAATCTCTACCCAAGAACAAGTTAGCCCACTAGTACAAAAACAACAATATATGACCAAATAAACTACCAAAAATTGTAGATAAATGACCAAATTTGGTCACGTGACCAGTGGTAGTTTATTGCCGGTCATTTATCTTGTGACCAAATTTATGACTAAACTATTTTAGTCATTGATTTGGTCATATATTTAGTCATTTATTTGGTCATTTATTTGGTCATTTGGTAGTTTATTTGGTCATTTGGTCATTTATTTGGTCATTTGGTAGTTTATTTGGTCATTTATTTGGTCATTTGGTAGTTTATTTGGTCATTTATTTGGTCATTTATTTGATCATTTATTTAGTCATTTATTTGGTCATTTATTTGGTCATTTATTTGGTCATTTATTTGGTCATTTATTTGGTCATTTATTTGGTCATTTATTTGGTCATTTATTTGGTTGTTTATTTGGTCATTTACTTGGTCATTTATTTGATCTTTTATTTGGTCATCTATTTGGTCATTTATTTGGTCATTTATTTAGTCATTAATTTAGTCATATATTTAGTCTATAATTTAGTCATATATTTAGTCAAATTAGGGCATGATGGAATCAAACCATCATCCTCCTACTTGTAAAGTAGGTGCTCTTCCATTGAGCTAGTACCCTTTAAAGAATAATCATACCATGTATACTAGTACTTTCCACTAAACATGATTTCAAGTTTTTCCATCTATAGTTCAAGGGTAGCAAAGCTTAAGGGGAGGACTAGTGATACTTTAAACTCAATGGTGAAATTATTCAATGTGCAATAAAACCTAATCTTCAATTGATGTATACTAAATAAAGATAAATAAAGGAAAAGTGTTAATAGACATCCAAAATGTCATACTTGCATATTAAGCTATCAAAATGTAACAAAGAAGCACTCACTATTTGCAGAAAATCTTGATCTTAAAATTAGTATATGGTAAATTAATATTGCTAAAATGATGTGTTAACAGACATGTAGAATATCAGACTAATATAGATTAAGGTATCAAAATGTCAAAAAAACTAGCAGACCACAAAGAAAGCTTAAATTATAAGAGCAAGAGTAAGTCTAAAAAACTCAATCACCTTACAAACAAAATTGAATTTGCATGAGTAAATATTACTTGATGAACAGTAAACACTGTCATCAATTGTACAGTGAAAAGATCAGAATATAAAAGCAATTAGAACTTGAATTCACTTTTTATAAGAAAAAAACTATTTCATTCAAGAAAAATACAAATTAAAAACTTATATTAGATCATACTACAAATTAATAAACCCAGACACCAAACAAAAGAGAATTCCAAAGATTGAATTCAAAAGAGAATGCAATTTATTTGAAAGAAATAATTTATTCTTTGTAGATCTTTAAATAAGGGAAGGCAATTCAAACATTAGCACCAACATGGCTCCCTTAAAATTTTGCATTAAGGAAATTCATTTATCGGTTCATTAAATTGTTTGTGCTTACATTTCCCTTGTCTGTATATCATAGAGTTTGATAGATCCATCACCAGTTCCTGCTGCTAGCTGCCCACTATGAACCTGCGATGCAGATTGCAAAACACGTGGATATCTAGCAAAGGTTACAAATTGCAAAAGTTATTTGGGTAAGATTGACCATCACAAGAAAATTTACAAACATGAAACACTGTTAATGAAACAAAAAAGTAAATCATTTTTAATAGCAATAACATCTCAAAATCCAATTGAACCTACAAACAAAATGCTATAGTAGCAACTACTTCAGCCCTTTATTCTTAACAAACAGAGTGTCCTATTCAAAACACACCAAATGAAGTTATACTGACTACCCAAACCCATCAAACCAGTAAAGATCCATTCCATTCAATAGTTTACTATAGAAGACCTAAAACCTTTAAGATCTACTCAGAAAAAAGAGTCAATCCTTAAGCTCTTGCATACAACCTTATTCATTTATACATGTAAAACCAAGAGTGGTGCTTCTAGATCATAAGAAATGAGAAGACTTCCTTGACCTAGAACAATAACTCTCTTCACTATGGTCTTGGACCGCCACTGAGAATATCTTGTGGTAGATGTTGCACAAACAACCCAGGTTGAACCTCAAATGGCAAGCAAAAAATATTTAACCCTAAGACTTTCTAAAAACTTGACCAAGCTTGCTGACCAATGGTTGCAACATCTCAATCAAGATGGGCCAAGAATAGTTTCCTATTGACTTTGATTTATAGATATGCCTCAATCATGGGATTCAAGCTAAAGACAAAGGATATTTCATCAGAATGCACCAGTTTCAATCAGAAAATAGTATAAGACTATATAAAATCAATATCCACATACAATGCTAGGAATTGCACTCAACTTCATGAAAAACATTGTAGAGGTCATTACACTACTAGGGTGATGTAATGTCCTCAACCCAAAATATAATATTATTCTCAGATCTGGAAAATCAATTCACAAATATTACACAAAACTTCACCAAAAACACACAAACCAGTTAGCTACCCTTGCATAGAAAGGGCCAAATTAAAATAGAACTTTATAGAACATCACTGAATAGGATTTTAATCATGTTTGAAACTGATCTATTATAGCAGCAACAATAATATATTTAAACTCTAGTTCATAAGAAAATCCCACAAAAACCATAACAACCAAATACCACCAATGTCACTGTAACACTACAAACTAATATTGTTTGATTTCTAAATGGAAAATAATAGACTATGATCTAATTCAAGATTAATAACAGTAGAAAAACCCTCTAAAGGCATATACAATTACTACAACAATATTAATGAAGCCCTAAACACACACGATAGAAAATTGTTGAAATTTCTAAAATCTTGAAGCTCGAATGCAACCTCTGGATAAAATTACTCTATGTAAACAATGGGGTTTCATCCACTATCCATATCAAACTCTATTCTTTATTGTAGATCATGAATGAGTCACCTTCTTTCTAGAAAATCCAAAAAATAGATATCTGGAAGTCATCCATCAAATCCTTGTACTTACCAACTCAATGCCCTTGGTATTTTGTCTTTTGTTGTGTAATAAATCCAGACTATAATACTGCTACTACTGAGGTTATTCTTTTCCAATTGTCATAGCAAAGACTCTTAATTTTTTATGTCGATCCACAACCTATTTCTAAATGTATGTTAGTACTATTTCCAAAACCTATTTCTATTGAGAATTGGATTGGTTTGGCTACAAAAGTTATTTTAGGTTGTAGGGAAGTGAATTAACTTTGCCCCAAACCAAATTTGGGCTTTAGCCATGAATTCTAGAGTGAGAATGAATGGATTTCCTAAAAACTATTTCAAAACCCTCACCAATTGGGGTTTTTTGAATGTATAATCAATATCTCTTAATTGCACCATGGGAAAAATCTCTAATTGTGAGATCTAGTAGTATTTTGAGTCCTCTTCCCAATGCAAAAGGTTTGACATAATTAAAAGATCAACCAATTTGCTAGTTGTTCACAATGCATAGTCTTAGATTTGTATTCTTGGTCTATGCCAAATTAAGTTTGCCAAACTTTGAGAATTTAGATATTTTCATGCATTTAAAATCCAAGAAAGGTACAAAGACTTAATGCAACCATTACTTGCATAAGAGCTTTAAATTTTGAATAACAAAAAGTTAAAATGAATATTCAAAGATGACCTTTAATTTTTAGAATGACAGAACTGAAATGTTTGTAGTTTACATGGATCTTTTCTGATATACTGAAGGAAATATCAAACAAAGTGTAGAGCTTGAGCTAAACACACCTTTCTTCTCCATTCCTAAGATTCAATAGAAGCCCACACATGATTTGGGTCTATTCAAACCTACAACAACAACACACCTCAACAATGAATGAGATACATCATAGTAAAAATATATGTTTGCCTAGGGAGCTAATCAAATCCACTTCAATCTTCTCTCAACCTAGTGAAATAAGAGTTGCACTGTAGCGAAGTTCCTACTAAATGTTGGTAGCATAGTTTTGAAAATAGGGACCGGCTTCCATATAAGAAAATAATGCTTGAAAGAATTGACAAAATCTATCATATTAAACTACCTAATGGTTTCATCAAATTGATTTGAGACTAACCTGTAAATTTTAGTAGTATAAGAGTGCAATAAATTTGGAATTTATTATCATTAATCCATATAGACAACATTTATAGTAACAGTAATCAAAACCTATTTTTACCAGTCAAAAACATTTACATAACCATTTTTATAATCCCAATTTTGATGAAATGTCCTTATCTTAATCACCAAATGATACTAAAACGCCTGCAAGTTCTTTGTTAATGAACACTAAATTAGTTGAAATGCAACATCTTACCCAGCCTCTATATTCTAAATAAGGCCAAAATCTTCAATTGAACATCCAAAAATTTATCAGGCATTGTTCATATCTAGTTTGATCATAAATCCTTCTACCGAATTGATCCTATCATCCGAGAACTATTTTTATTTGAAAAAACCCATTTTGTTATAATAAGATTGAATTCGATAGAATTTCCTTAAACCCAATTGGCCATTACCTTCAAAATGATCATATGGATCATCTTGCAAAGAGAAGCCTATATGCATAAATATTCTCAGCATTCTCTGACCAAGAAAGTGATAAAAGTGTTGCTAATTTCTTTTAACATGGTATAAATCTTTAGTTACAGTCCAATGATATGCCAAAATTCTTGGGAAAAAGTGGCTTGGATTTATAGAATTTCTTGGAAATGGATATGGTATGGTATCAAAACCATGGCAATTATGAAAAATTATATGTATATTCAATTATAAATGCATATAAAAGTGCATAGAACATAACACTAGATATATTTATTTATATACTTGGGTTTTGCATTTTTGTTTATAACATTGATTTTGTTTTATTACATTTGTGTCTTTAGTGTTTACAAATACATATATGGGAATGTTCATTTTTCTCTACAAATTTTGAATGTTTTTTCATGACACTAAATCGGATATAGCACAACACAGTGTGGTACCATGTCCAAACAAATCAAATACAACCCAATTATGGGTTTACATGTGGCTACATTTGTAGATAGTACCTATAGCATATCCATATTCAGTACCCTGTACAAGAATTAAGTGTATTTTGCAATCACAAGTGAAGTATTTGGCAACTCTGCTTGGAAACTATCAAAGCCAAGGGATTTATCCCTTTAAAAAATAACACACTACATTCCTCACCTCTTAAAGATTCTAGAAATTTCTCTAAGACAATATTAGAGGCCTCTGATCTGTCTATATCATCTTCTACTAAGAGGCACTCAAAGCACATGACTACTTGGATCTAACATTTTGTTTATCCCTGATCTCTTCTTCTTGATCTGGTGATCCTAGTGATGAAGTTGCTTCTCATGCTAGTGATCCTAATGATCTTGTTGAAGTTGCTTCACATGATAGTTAACTTATGGAATAAGACTGTATTTTTCCTCCCATCTCTTATCCATGTACTCCTTGCTTTCTGTTTCCCCTGAAGTTTTTTCTTGCAAAGCAACCCTATTCCTATCATCAATGATCCATGTTTTGTTGTATGATCAATGATACATGATTTGTACTTTGTCACAATATTTGTACATATATGGAATCTATTGTTCAAGCAATATTTGGAAACTACTATTCAAGTAGACCCAGAAAGGCCAGTACTTATTGACAAGTATCTCATAGATGCTTGTGAAATTGATATAGATTCTTTGTCAGATTTTGAAGGTGATGTGGTTGTTGGTGGTATCATGGAGCACATCAAAAAAGCTGGTATACACTCTGGAGATTCAGCCTTTTCTCTTCCAACAAAAATAGTCTCACCTACATGCTTATCAACCATTAGATCATGGACATATAAGTTGGCAAAGCAACTTCAGGTTTGTGGATTAATAAATTGTCAATATGCAATAACTCCTACTGGTGAAGTGTACCTCCTTGAAGAAAATCCTAGGGCATCCCAAACAGTCCCTTTTGTGAGCAAGTCTATTGGTCATCCTTTAGCAAAGTATGTTGCCCTTGTAATGTCAGGAAAGACTCTGCGGGACATTGGTTTTACACAAGAAATTATTACACGTCATGTGTCTATCAAAGAAGCAGAAATTCTATTTGAAAAGTTTCAAGGCTGTGATGTAGTGCTTGGCCCTGAAATGAGAAGTATAGGAGAAGTTATGGGAATAGACTTTGAATTTGCAATGGTATTTGAAAAGTCACAAATTGCCTCCAATCAAATATTGCCCCTTCCAGGGACTATGTTCATAAACTTTAATGATATAACAAAATCAAGTGTTCCCATAGTTGCAAATGGTTTTATTGATCTTGGATTCAAGATACTCTCAACTAGTGGCACAACAAAATTCTTGGAAATGAAAGGAATTCCTATGGAGCAAATTTTGAAACTCCATGAAGGGCGTCCTCATGTAGCTGACATGATCACCAATGGTCAGGTCCAATTAGCAATTATTACTAGTTTAGGAGATGCACTAGATCAAATTGATGGTTGGCAAATTAGAAGAATGGCATTGTCATATAAAATACCCATCATAACAACATTTGTCAAGGAATTAACTACTGCTAAGGCTATTAAGAGCATGAAGAAAACTCAAATAAAGATGATTCCATTGCAAGACTTCTTCAATGCTCATAAATCAGAGGGGACCACTCAGGAACAGAAAACAACTTCAATTATTTGATGTTCATATCTTTGATAGTATTTTATGACAGTCATCTAACCTCATTCATTATGATAGTAATAAAAAACAATCCCAACACAATTCCCTACCCTTCCAAACACTAAGGAACCTTTATTAGGCCTTGCCCATACACTCTAGACTCTTAAACAACAACAAAAATCTTTGAAAAAAGGCAACTTGCCTTGTCACTGTCCAATCATGACAGTCTCATCAACCCTGCTGTAATCTCCTTCAAAGGTCTTTCATGGAACCTAACTTCCACCAATCTCAAAGATGTGGGCATTATTTTCATGGTCAATGAGTTTAACTAAAAAATTACATAGTTCACTAGACTCCACACCTTGAAACACTCAAAACCTCTAAACACAAACTACTTTGTCTTCCACATTTGATCAATTTGTAGATCAATACAAATTATCTTCCAATGACCAAAACCCTATCCTTGTGTCCCACCAATAAAAATAATTTAGGCTCCTTCAATAATATCCTAAGGCTCTGTTCACTATCCCTTTTCCTTACATTTCATCACCAATTAACCACTCTTCACAAAAACCAAAATAAATTACCTCCTTGTTGTCTTCTTTGACATACCCATACTCAGAGGTCTATAACTTTTGAACCAGATAAAAAATCCTTGATCACTCTGGTGAGGATGGGAAAAACTAGGTTATGAAAAACATATCTAAAATTAAGCCAAATCCAATGGTTCTCTTGTGAGATATTGTCCCCACACCAGGACTGAATTTTTTGAGACAGTCATTCATCCAATCTCTAAGACAGTCACAAAACTTCCACAACAGTGTGCCCTTTCTTTCCTTATTAAATAAGACACATTGAAGACTCTCTTTTTCACATTATCAACCTAGAATGTTCCTTCCAACCTTTTCCACATGGGTGTGCACTTATCATAAACTGTGACACACTGTCAAACCCAACTAAGACAATATTCTATAGACCTTTCTCTAATCAAAACACATGCAACTCCTTGTATGATTCCCTGCAAACATGAAAACAATAAAATACATACCCTCCTCCATTACCTAAACAAATTAGAGGGTTTGGTTCACGTTAAATATGAATTTTCTACATTTTTATTCATTCATTGTTTACCCTAAGCAAGGGTTGGACAGTTTACACAAAATCTTGAATATCTGACTCAAAACAGAATGAAATTAAATGAAACAAAAACCAAAGTGAAGTGGACTCAGTCCCTCATCAAATCCAAAAGAGAAAATATTATTATTCCAAGTCTTTCACAATGAGAAATGACTCACATTCAGACTGTATACAGAATAGAAGAGGGAGAATATGCAGGAAACCAACTTTTATTAATCTTTAACTTCTTACATTGACCACTGCTGCCATTTTTTAGCATTACAAACATATTTAAAGCCATTCCCTTATTGGGACCGATGGAAACTTCCCCTAACTACCATGCAACCAACCTTGATCGGTTCAATCCTTAACAAGTGTTGTCAATTTGACAACAAAGTTGTCAACTTAACAACTTATATGATCTATTGCATTAGATACTTTAATACTTCCCTTATTACATTCAAATGGGAAACTAGAGACCTTATAAACATAAATTACTTCCAAAATCCTTAACCTATCCCATTTAGCCCTTACATTAGCCCTTTAGGCCACATTTGCCTATATTGGCAATATTGCTTCCATAATGACAATAAGATTCAACATGAATGCCAAATGGCTTTAATAGCCTAAATATATTGAGAAATGGCCTTATAGGCCTCATTTGACTTCTTTTCTTCATGATTCCTTCATGTGACCCTAATGGTGTTCCTTTGGCTCTTAGGTGCTCCTCCACCATCCAATTTGTGATAAAAGTCCAAAACCTACCATGATGATCTCGGTAGGCTCATTACAAGGTTTAAGAGGTGCATGTTTCATCCAACTATCCAAAAAAAACACTATTTTTACTCGAAAATGCTTCTTCTATACCAGTTCATTCAGCTAAGCAGTCGTGTTAGGCATATTTCTATGCAATCAAAATCAGAAAAACTTATAGTGAGGATGTTTGAACCTCTCTAAATTAAACATATTTTATAACCTCACAACTTGATGCTAGATCACATGCCTCTGACAAGGATAAAATAACTTCATAATCATGATAACATACAGTAGCTTATTCATGTAGTACTTCTATGTACCCTATATTTTACTATGCTTTGACATGCTCAGTTCAAATGCAATTGATCACCCCCTTAGCCCCCCAACATATTTAGCTCTCCTAAGTTCATTAGAAGGACCCCAAACACATCAAAGAATCTATAAACTCGGATATTTGACAAGACCAAATTTATATTACATTTTATAACTTTTGCAACCTCGTTATAAGAAAAAATCACTAAATAAGTGCATCCTATTTTCAAGAAAATGCAATTGGCTGGTGTAAAGCTTGATTCCATGACCTTTGTCAGCATCCTCTTAGTCTATACCAAAATGGAGAGCTTTGGAGAAGGGTAAAGAAATCCACCAAATCATAATCAAAGGGGGATTTGTGTTAGATAGTATAGTTGCAAATGCTCTCATAAACATGTATGCAAGATGTGGAAGCATAGACAAGGCATGCTAACTATTTGATATAATGCCTCAAAGAATTTACCAGCAGACATTATGTCTATTGTTTGTATATTGTTTTAGACATTTATAATTGTTTGTATATTATTTTAGACATCTATTCATGGAAACATAAACATTAAATCTTTTGCCTTACTCTCAGGTCTCAAACTTTACACAAATAGGACTATCATGAATCATATCTCTTCTTTATAATCAAGTTGAAATACCCAGCATTGATATAGGAAGAATGACTGTTTAAACATTTATTAATTGAAATGTTGATATGTCATAATTTCAATAATTTTCTTATTACAACTAGATCAGGAAACATTACACCATGACATAATTTAACAAGTGATTCATGTATATTTTTTGCAAGTTTGATTTCCTTCCTAGCAATTTCTTAATAAGTAGGGTCTGGTCACTCTTATTACAAAATTTAATCTTTGATTCCTTTTATAAGATGTTAGCTAGCCACATCAAAATATAAAAAACTAACCCTATAACAAATACATGGCCTAAATGAAATTTATTTGTTGAAATTGTCAAACATCAAAGTGAATTTTCTCAAACATTGCTAAAGAAGACATCAAAAAAGTACAAAGTTAAATGCTCAAGTAGTAATGCAATTGTAGAGTTGACATAAGCAATAAAAGGGTTAACAAGGAAAAGTACAAGCAGAGTGTATCCCAGTTTTGTGTTCATGTGACATGTTTGTGTTCATCAGTGAGATTTCCTTATTTATTCTTGGTAGGAAAGGTTTCATTCAGATATTTACTAGAATCATATTATATTCCTGATACACATCTTGCCTGAATGCATCATACATAAGCTTGGAAGGAAATAAAAAGAGATGTCTAAAGAGGCTATTATATTTTGGATATTCCAACATACCACTAGGAACCAACCATGGAATTAAAGCACAACCCAAAATTTTTGCAAGTTTACCCAAAGAACTAGAATATCTAGGAGTATTTGTACATACCATGGTGTATGCTACAATGGATTTGTCTAAAGAATTACCATCAGCTATCCTAATTATTTTTGGAAATATGGTGAAACATTTTCCTCTTAATTATTTGAATATCATCTATGTTTTCTTCATTGCAATGATTGCAAGATATGCACAAAAAATATTTGTGCAATAATATTTTAAAAATTTCAAGAAAATGTAATTGGCAGGTGTAAAGCTAGATTCAACAAAAAATTCCAACATCGTCCCTACCTATGATAAAATGGGAGCTTTGGAATAGGTATGGATATCCATCAAAGCATAATGAAGTTGTCTTTTTGTCAACCATTGTTGTAAAAAATGGTCTGGTAGATATTCCATGAGACCACATTTCTTTGAGGCATTTCTGTGAAAAGCCTTAATACTAGGTCTAGATCACCACTTTTTATATGAAAGGCAATCATTTTATTCTAGGCGACAACATATCTTTGAGGCATTTTGTCAAACACTATACATGTCTTCCACTTATAATACAAAATCTTCTTACTTATTATGAACTTTCAATAAAGTATTTTTGTCTAAAATAAGTTGTGGTGTCCTATGTTAAGCATGTGTTAAAGAACAAAACCAACTACCTCATTGAATAGATAATAACAAATGGGAAAATTGGAAAAAAAGAAACCCTAAACATAAAAATTGAAAACAAAAATTTAAACTGTTATTATCTACACGTCTTCTCAATGATAGAAATTGAAAAAGAACTTATGCTTAGAAGTGGGGATTTAGTTTTGTAAAAACAAATTCTTCATATAGTAAACCCTAAGAATAAAAAAACAATAGAAGAGAGCATTTAAAGCATGAAAAGTTACTCACCTAGAAAAGTTATAGCCACAAAATTGATCTCTATGGAAAATTTTAGAACCTAGTCCTCTATTTTGAAATTCAATTAGAAGTTCACCTGTAAATAATAGAGAGAAACCCTCTTAGATGATCAAATACAAGATTTCAAATCTATGCATAAAGCCTTTTGATATTCTGGAAATGAATGGATTATTGCAATAGAAAGACACTCATACAACTATATGTATACCTTGATTCACTCTTGATCAGATGACATGCAGGAAAAAATGGTGTGGGTGAGGAGGCACACCAATTTATGTTGAGACAATCTTCCTCCATACATTGTGCCTGAAACCCTTCCTAATACCCAGCTCCTACACGTATTGTTTCTTTTACAGATTCTCCATGGAATTTGATAACCAGATATCTCCATGAATTTGTTTAGTGGGAGATATTTCATGCATTTTCAGTAGGACCAAATAAAGAAAGAAGGTGGGAACGTCAAAGTATTTAGAATTTTTCACTTTCAAGGTTTGTAAACTTTTTAATTTATTTGTAATAAAATTTTAAAAATTAAATTTAATCCTTACTATATAATACTTTAATTATAATTTTAATCTAGGACTTGAAGAAAGGATTTAAGCATTATAATACTTAAGTCAATAAAATCTAGCTTCGATTTAACCAATGATATACAAAAATAGCAGGGAACAACCAGAAATGTAATTATTTCAAAAGCCACTTCATTTATAAAAAAATTTAAAAATATACATTATTGAATTTTAGTTTTCTAAACGCTTGAAAATTTAAAACCCTCAATAGATTTAAGTGATCCCTAAATTAGATTGGAAAAATTTATTAAAAGATTTCAAGTCATTGAAAGATTAGTCACCTGAACCATAAACAACATTTCACGAAGAGTTCCACTACCTTTGTGTAAAACCTCATCAGGGGGCATAGGGATTATTGTTGTTGTTGCCCTAAAATTTCCTTCCATCCAATTTTGGCCTGGTCTAGTTCTGTCCTCATGCTTCAAGCCCTATTAGCACCCTAAGAAAATTTCATGGCTTTAGCAACTTTCCCCTAGTCTCTGTAGTGTTTTGTTCTGTCTTTGGCATCAAAAAACCTAGGTCAAAATTCATAAAGTAGTCGTTGAATCAAAAACCCTAAGAAGACCCTTTGGCTTTTTATAATTCTTCATTACCTTTTTCGGCCACTAAAAGTCTCCAAAACCCACGTGCTTTAATATTTCCCTAAATTTCTACCGCCTAGCGCTTTAATTTTTCCTAAAGTCCCTAGCGCTTAATTTTTCCTAAATCCCAACAGCTTTAATCTTTCCTGGGCCCGCTTGCCAATTCTTCATGACATGGCATGCTCTGATTAGTTTGGAATGGCAGGTGATGTAGCATAGTGGGCTCATGACTTCCCAAAGGTTAAGAAGCATCAAAGATCGATGATCATCATTGCACTACAAGGATAAGATGCAAGGCTTTTAAGATCACAGTATAGTGATGGCCATTGATCTCCTTTTCATACAATGTTGCGCTTGTCAGTGGGTCTAGTGCCACATAGTCCAACATGGTAATTTCTCATTGGTCAGTAGGTTCTTGATCTGGTGATTGGCAGTGGGGCCATTTTCTTGAGGTAGGTTAAGGTTCAAATGCATTGCACAGTTGTCATTAAACTGTTAATGAAAGGTCCATGGGATTTAAAGCCATGGTATAATGACAGTCATAGATTCTTCTTTATCACTAGAGCTTTGACAATGGGTCTGTTGTCAGAGGTAGCCCGCTATGTGTGTCTGAGTTGTCAGTTTCTTGTTGGTCGACTGGTTTGCAACGTGGAGATTTGTCAGTGGGCCCATGGGGTTAGTTGTTCTCAAAGGATTAAAGTCAGATCAAATCTTGCAATTATCATTATATTGCTCGGATGAGATGCTTGTTGTTTAGCATCACGGTGTAGCGACAACCGTCTGATGGATTTCTCAGTTGGTCATGGGTCCATGGTGTCAGGTGTACCGATGTGCTTATTTTTCATTGGTTGATGGGCTGTCAAGGTGTCTGAAGACTTTTTAAAGGATTTACAATTGTTTTTAAAGTTAATTTAAGCCATTCATCTACCAGGAGAGACTGTGATCGACGGTCATGTTTTAAAATCGGATTTGGTAGTTGTTAATATTTAAATTCAAATATTCCTATAAGGTTCTTGCTAGGGTTTTGATCTAGTGGCCATTTATGAAAGGGTGGGTAGCTCTGAATTTAATTCTTTAGGATGGTGGAGGTTGAGGGGTTGACGGGCAAGATCTGATTACTAGCGTCTGTCAATTTTGTGGGTTATAATGTCCTGTTCTTGCACTGGAGAAACATTTAAGAGTGGGCACCACCTTTCATCGGTTATACAGTTTAAAATTCAAATATCTGTAAGGATCAGATTCTAAGCATTCATGGTAGGTCGAGTTGCAAAAGGGTAGATGGATCAAGGTGGCTATGTCTATAGGTGGACTCAATAAAGAGATATGCATGCAAAGATAGTATTTGATCGGCCAGATATTTCAAAAATACATGATGATCAGAAGGACATTTAGGGTTTGATTATTTTTATTCAAATCAATGTAACCATAGTTAGGTTTTACTCTGTCCTGTGTGCCAAAGGGGGGTGTATATATTAATTTTGGAGCTTTTAGAGCAGGAGGTTTTTATAATTGTAAAAAAAAGACTTTCTTTCTGAGGAGTCATCCATGGAATTCTTTCTGCCCTCTGGCTTTCTACTTTCTATAATTTCCCCATTGATTGTTTAAGCATTGCAGAGGTATTTGTGACATTCTTTCTGTCCCTATCCTTTTCTTGTTTGAACTATCTCTTATTGAATTAAAGTATAGGTATGTTTTCAGTAATATCTTAGGGTTCCTGATCCCTCTTTCTTTTTGCAATTCATGTGTATTACTATGTCTGATTTGATTTGAATGATCTTGTGCATATACTTCAACCCCCTAACAATCTGTCTCATTCCTATACCTAGTTGCAGAAGTGAATGTTTGTTTGTAGGTCATAGTCTGTGTCTTTTGTTCAGACCCCTCTATGAAATATTGATGCAAGCCTATTTAGTAAGTTGTGATCTTCTAGACCTAAGTTCTTTACAAGTTTCATTCCTCTGTGTTGTGATTCATACCATCATTTTGGTGTATCACCTAGTAGGATAGTTTTCTTTGAAGTCATTTCCCTTTCATGCACTCCTTCTATCCCTTTCCCCCTAAAGATTTTATTTTTCATGTCAAGAAGCAAACTAGGGTGATTATCCAAGAGGAACCAACCTAGAACCTGGAGGTCTCCTCTCAGTTAGCATAGGTCCCACACCTGGAGATGATTCCCATGTTATACTAGGTTATCAAGACCAAGAGAGCTTGAAACAAGGGTGGAAACTTAGTGTATAACAATTCTGGTACACCCGATGGGACTAGGTTTAGATTTATGTTCAAAGGTGTTACCAAGTCCAAGGATTCAGATTCAAAGATACATCACCTTGGGAATAACAATTCTAACAACAAAAGAAGTTCATTTTGAAAAGATTATGCTATCTTTGATATACTGACTGCATAATAAAAGCTTTTGGAAATTTTCTATCAAGTATATCTGGTGACTCCACTGATTTCACAGATCCAGGCTAACCTTGTTCAAAGTTTATGAGAAAGATTGAGACTAGAAGCTCAAAGGCTACTAAATTTGCAGAGTTTCCCTTAAAAAGAAGCTACAAAGGTAGGACAACTAAAAGAACATCTCCTACAAGGAGAGTACAGTCTACATCACCTGATACTTCAGAAAGGAGACCTTTATCCTTTCATCTCAAGAGAAGAGGAAGATCTCTAACTAGAGATCTAGAAGAAGATTCAAATCCTACATCAAATACAACTCATACAGTTGCTACTCAATAGATTTCAGCTCCTACAATGGCTAGGTAGTTTTCTTTTGCACCTTTCAACCAGGGGAGTCCATTAGTCTTTGTTGTACATAATGATGTGCCCTTGGTGGCATTAAAGAGTTTACGTGATTTCACAGGTAAAGGAAAAACCATAGCTTTTGAGCACATAAGAGATGTGACCACTATTTGCAGCATACACAACATAACTCATGAAGATGTGGCCACCAAATTATTAGCAGCCTCTCTCAAGGGTAAGGCTCTTGAATCATTTAGAAATCTAGCTGTTGGTTCCATCAATTCATGGGATGGATTAGGGGATGCATTAAGTAAGCATTTTGAAGATAAATCAGACAACTTGTCTTTGGTTGAATAGTTGACAACCATAAAAAGAGACCCCCAAGAGCAGATGATAGATTATAATAATAGATTCCTCAAGATATGGAATAGAATTCCAGTCTCAGTGAGACCATCTACTAACCATGCCTTCCTATATTTCTTGCAAAGCTTGAATGGTTAGATCTCTATCATGATCCAATCTATGGGTGAAACCTCTTTACCCCAAGCTTTTGACCTAGCCGTCAAGGCTGAAAATTGTTTAATCCAAGCAGGCATGATATCAAGAAGGCCACCCATGCCTATTTTTCCTATCCTTTAGCCTATTGCATCTACACAATTACCTCCTTTTACCCCTATTCCTACCATACTAGCAACTTAGGCTAGTACTAGTGGTCAAGAATTAAAAGCAAGCTTCTCTCAAAAGTTACAAGAAATAAAGAATAGTCAACAAAGCAGTTAGCAAGAAATGAAAAATTTGCTGCAGACTTTGACTAAAGAGGTCACAAACCTAAAGAGACAAGGGAAAGGAATCATACCACCCTTTCATCCACAAGGCCAAGGTCCTAATAAACAATATCAGAATTAGGGACAGCCTTATCAAAAAAATAGGGCACAATACCAAGGAGGCTATCAGGGACAAAGACAAAATTTTAATCAAAGATAGTTCCAACCATACAACCTTGCACCTCTCAATTCTGCAAATCCAGTTAGGTACATGGTTCCTAGTTAGAATAATATGGCTATGGACAATGAATGGTGCTTTCCTTGTAATCAGCCTCATAATCAGGCTACATGTTCAAATGGGTGGATGAACCAAGCCCTAATTGTTCAAAATGCCTCATATGCTCAATCAGAGGCCTCTTCCAGTGGATCAGTTCCTCAACAAGAATCACAAGGTAATGAGACTACTCTCTTCAATTGGGAGCAACAAGACTTCAATGGAGTCAATGATGAATTTTCCATCACTACCAACACAAGGGCAAAGAGAAGAGCTCAAGACATGGAGCAGGAAAACTTTGGTACTAAAGCTACTACATCTGCAGAGCCACTCAAGCAAGCTACTCCTATCACATTCAAGAAGGTTCCTGCCATTACAAGCAATGAAGGCTAGAATCTCAAAGAAGTAGAGCCTATCATACCAAAAACACAATAAAGAGTACAAACTGTGACACCTTTCAACATTGTAGACAACATGATGAAGGTGAACATTACCATGTCTATGTAGGACTCTTTGGCTATTCCAGGGCAACCTGAGATTTTGAAGAAAGCTATGACTGAGATGACTACTCCTCAGCCTACAAAAGAAGCTACAAAGCTAGTGTTGGTTAACACTGATCAAGAAAAGGAAGCTCCAAGTTGCAACTCCAAAGCCAATACCATGCAAGGTAGGAACTCAAAGCCACCTCCATTTTATGTGTCTTTAATCATTGGAGAATATTTAGTACATAATTGTATGGTAGATAGTGGAGCTACCAGTACTGTAATGCCTAAGAAGGTGGCTGACCAATTAGGACTTAAATATGAACCCTTCCAAAAGAAGGTTACATAACTTGATGGATCCTCAGTCAATACTATAGGTGTGGCTAAGGATACCAGCCTAATCCTCCATGCAAGTCCTATTTTTTCCATTTCACTTGATATATATATCATAGATCTCCCTACATTATTTTCTATATTTTTTTCAAGGGAGTTTACAGTGAAGATAGGAGGCTATCTTTCTTCTGACTAGTCTCACATGCTTTTCCACACAAGATATGGTACCAAGGTTACCATTAAATCTGAGAAATTGGTAGCACATCATATAGAACCATATGTATCCAATATGATCAATGAAAATTGCCCTATATTTGACACAATGACTTCCAAACTATCAGAGAACCAAGCACTACAATAGAAAATATCCCTGATATTTTTCTAGATGAAAGAGATTCAAAGGCCCAAGAAAATGTTATTTGGGATGCTAGTTTGGGGAGTTATTTAATACAAGAAAGTGATGCCATAGAACCAAACCTTTTCAAGGGTAGTGTTGATTCAGAGGATCAGAGAAATCAGGTTTGGGAATTATTCTTTGATGGTGCTAGAAGCAGACATGGTTCTGGTGGTGGTGCTATGCTATTGTCCCCAAAAGGAGAAAGGTACTATACAACTTTCAAATTTAGTTTCTCCTACACTAACAACACTGCAGAATATGAGACTCTCATGAATGGACTGGAATGGGCTAGAAAGAGAGGGCTTAAGGCCTTAAAAGTTTATGGTGACAGTGAATTAGTAGTCAACCAAGTGAGAGGGATAAGTGCAACCAAAAATGACACTATGAGAGCATACAAACATAGAGTTTGGGATGCAATTGAAGATCTCCAAGCTTTCAACATTGTTTCCATCCCTAGGAAGCTAAATCAAAATGCAGATAGATTAGCTGCTATTGGATCTCAGTATGACATTCCTAATAGTATTTAAAAGGAGGAGACCCAACAACACATCAAGGTTATTATCAGACCTTCTATCCCTAATAATGATGTCAATTGTCAAGTGTTTGACAATGATGAAAAAATTTTGCAATTCTTGTTTGAAGAAGATGTTTTCTCAGAGCATAATCAAGATAGGCTATCACAAAACTATGGTGACCAAGTGATATAACTTGTGTCTAATAAGATGCCTAGAGGTCTTGTCACCTTAGAGATAGTCTTCAACAAGGATGATCAAGTTAAGAAGAACAAAGCTAGCCTGGTAGTTCAACAAGAACATTGTGTTGAATTAGAGTTAGAACCAGGTAAAAGCTTACAATGTGGAAAGGTAAATACTAATTTGGAAAAGAAGGATTACATCCAATTATTCAAGGAATTCAGTGATTTGTTTGCATGGCAATATGAGGACCTAAAAGTTTTTAATCTTGCCCTTGCTCAGCACACTATTGAATTAGAACTAAATGCCAAACCAATAAGACAAAAGCAAAGGCCTGTTAATCCCAAGCTTGAGCCACTTATGCATAAAGAAGTTCTCAAATTGATAGAGAGTGGTATCATATACCCCATTAAACATACTAGTTGGGTTTCCAACCTTGTTCCTATTAGGAAGAAGAATGGGGAGCTGAGGTTATGTGTTGACTTCAGGGATCTTAACAGGGCTTCTTTAAAAGACCACCATCCATTACCCTCCATGGAGAAAATCTTACAATGTATCTCTAGGTCCAAGAGATTTTCATTATTGGATGGCTATTTAGGATACAATCAGATCCTAGTGAATGAAGAGGACCAATACAAGATGGCATTTACAACCAAGTGGGGAACCATGGCTTATCAAAAGATGCCCTTTGGTTTGTCAAATGCAGGTGCTACATTTCAAAAGAAAATGGATATGGCCTTTAAAAGCCTCATGTACAAATTTGTACTGGTCTATTTAGATGACATAACTATCTATTCTAAACATGCAGCAGAGCGTATTAAACATCTGAGGAAGATCTTTGAAAGGTGTAGAGAGTTTGGGATATCTCTTAATCCCAAGAAGTGTGTATTTACAGTTCATGAGGGGAAATTGATGGGATATATAGTATCCAAGAAAGGAATCAAAGTAGCCCCTGAAAGAATTGCATCTATCCTAGAGCTACCTTTGCCACATCATAAGAAAAGCCTTCAATCCTTCATAGGAAGGATTAATTTTGTTAGGCATTTTTTGCCTAATATTGCAGACTTACTTAAGCCTTTGACAGCCATGTTAAAGAAGAGTCCAGCCTTCAACTAGACTAAAGAAGGAAAAGCCAATTTTCAGGCCATCAAAGAGGCCTTAACAGAAGCTCCTGCTCTATTAAACCCAAATTTCAATAAGGATTATATCCTTTATTCTTATGGAGTTCTGGATGCTATATCTACTATGTTGACTCAAGAAAATTCAGAAGGATTGGAGCAACCTATTGCTTTCTTTAGAAAAGGTTTAGAGGAGTATGAACAAAGATACTCTTTTTGTTGAAAAACATGTGCTTGCTATGGTAAAGAGCCTTAAAAAGTTCAGATATCTACTGACCCATAGCAAGGTACATTTGAAAGTTACCCATCCAAGTGTCAAAGAATTTTTGCTCTCCAAGGACCTAAATGAAAAAAGTCTGGTTGGATCACCAAGGTGATGGAATATGACATTGACATCCAAACCACCAAGCCGGTTAGAGGAAGAGGTCTTTGTGAACATTTGGTAGAGGATGAAAGTTCAAAGAAATTAGAGAAAATGGATGTATCTTTGGTTGTGCATTCTATAGAAGAAGATGCCAAGGCAACAAGTTGGTTGCCTGACATGATTCATTTCTTAAAGATAGGACAATGTCCTGTAGGCCTAGATTCAGAAAAAATAAGGTATTATAGATTGCAATATGTTCCTTTTCTACTGATAGATGAGGTTCTTTTTAGAAAGGATCACAATGGTGTCCTTTTAAGATGTATTGATTTAGAAAAGATAGCTGATGTCCTATTTGAATTTCATGATGGACCTTTTGGAGGTCATTTCTCTCCTAGGACTACTGCTTTTAAAATCATGAGGGCTAGATACTATTGGCCATATATCTTTAAAGATAGTCATGATTATGTAAGAAGATGCATCAAGTGTGCCATGTTTGTAGGAAAAGAAAGGCTTGCAACTCTGCCCCTTCAGCCAATCAAAACAAAGCAACCATTCATGAAGTGGGGCATAGACTTTATTGGCATGATCAATCCTCCATCTAGTGCAGGACACAAGTGGATAATCACTACTACTAACTATTTCACTAGATCGACAAAGGAAGATACCTTAAAATAAGCAAATGAGAGTGTTGTCTTAAGTTTTTATGATGATATAATTCATAGATTTGGCACTCCAGACTCCATAATATCAGATAATGCATTGGCATTTATAGGCCTTAAAGTCTCAGAATGGGCAATCAGAAATGGCATTTATCTAAATACAAGTTCAATCTACTACCCTCAAGGAAATGGCTTAGCAGAATCAACCAATAAGAACTTGATTAGGATAATCAAGAAGACTCTATAGGATAACCAAAGAGATTGGAATACCAAATTGAAATTTGCCTTATGGTTAGACAGGATTACCCCAAGGAAGATCATTGGGAACTCTCCTTACATGTTAGTATATGGTAAAGAGGCCAAGTTGTCCATTTCAACTGAATTGCCAGCTCTGGATTTGGCCACTCAATATGTTTTGTTTGAAGAAGGAGATCCTTTACAGGTCAGGTATGCTCAGTTGATGGAATTAAAGGAACTCAGAGACAAATCCATGAAAGATATGGAATTCCATCAAGTTCAGACAAAGAGAAGTTTTGATAGAAAAACTAGGGTTAGAGACTTCAAGATTGGAGATGTAGTCCTCAAGTGGGATAAATATAGATCAAGGCCTGGTAGACATACAAAGTTTGACTCTTTCTAGGGTGGACCATTTGTTATTACAGAGTGCAGAGGGCCTAATGCTTTTCAACTATCAACTCTTGAAGGAGTTTCCCTACCTATATCAGTCAATGGTTTCCACTTGAAGCCCTGTTTTGAGGTTAATCCCTCCTTATAAATCTTTGTAATTATGTTTCCCTACTTTCTATTCCTGCTTTCTAGGATAGTTCTTCCAGCTTTTTCCAAGAAGTGCTCTGGCACAACTCCAATTTTGTCTCTCTATCAAGTTTGTGTTCAGATGACTCCTTGCCCAATGAGTAAATGTCAAGTCCACTGATCAATGTCTAGTAGGCTGACATACAGCAAAAATCAGTAGAAATGTTGCCCTAAAATTTCCCTCCATGCAATTTTGGCCTGGTTTGGTTCTTTCCTCATGCTTCAAGCCCTATTAGCACCCTAAGAAAATTTCATGGCTTTAGCAACTTTCCCCTGGTCTCTGTAGTGTTTTGTTCTATCTCTGGCATCAAAAAACCTAGGTCTAAATTCATAAAGTAGTCATTGAATCAAAAACCCTAAGAAGACCCTTTGGCTTTTTATAATTCTTCATTACCTTTTTCAGCCACTAAAAGTCTCCAAAACCCACGTGCTTTAATATTTCCCTAAATTTCTACCACCTAGCACTTTAATTTTTCCTAAAGTCCCTAGCGCTTAATTTTTCCTAAATCCCAATGGCTTTAATCTTTCCTGGGCCTGCTTGCTAGTTCTTCATGACATGGCATGCTCTGATTAGTCCAGAATGGTAGGTGACATAATGCAGTGGGGTCATGACTTCCCAAAGGTTAAACAGGATCAAAGATCGACAATCGTCATTGCACCGCAAGGATAAGATGCAAGGTTTTTAAGATCACAATCTACTGATGGCCGTTGATCTTATTTTCATACAATGCTACACTTTTCAGTGGGTTCAATGCCACGTAGTCTGACATGGCAGTTTCTCATTGCTCGGTAGGTTCCTGATCTAGCGATTGTTAGTGGGGCCATTTTCTTGAGGCAGGTTAAGGTTTGGATGCATCACACAATTTTTGTTAAACCATTAATGAAAGGTGTATGGGATTTAAAGCCACGGTATAACAACAACCGTAGATTCTTCTTTATCACCAGAGCTTTGATAGTGGGTCTGTTGTCAGAGGTAGCCCACTACATGTGTCTGAGTTGTCAGTTTCTTGTTGGCCGGCTGGTCTGCGACATGGAGATTTGTCAGTGGGCTCGTGGGGTCAGTTGTTCTCAAAGGATTAAATTCTAATCAAATCTTGCGATTGTCATTATACTACCCTGATGAGATGCTTGATGTTTAGCATCACGGTGTAGCGACAAATGTCTGATGGAGTTCTCAATTGGTCGTGGGTCCACGGTGTTGGGTGTACTGATGTTCTTATTTTTCATTGGTTGTCAGGCTGTCGAGGTGGCCAAAGACTTTTTAAAGGATTTATGACTATTTTTAAAGTTAATCTGAGCTGTTCATCTACCGGGAGAGACTGTGATTGACAGTCATGCTTTAAAACCAGACTTGGTAGCCATTAATATTTAAATTCAAATATTCCTGTAAGGTTTTTGCTAGGGTTTTGATCCAATGGCTATTTACGACAAGGTGGGTAGCTTTGAATTTAATTATTTAGGATAGTGGAGGTTGAGGAGTTGATGGTTAAGATCTGATTGCCAGTGCCTGCCAATTTTGTAGGGTACTGTGTCATGTTCTTGCGTTGGAGAAACATTTAAGAGTGGGCACCACCTTTTTCTGATTATATAGTTTAAAATTCAAATATCTGTAAGGATCAGATTTTGAGCATTCATGGTGGGCCAAGTTGCAGAAGGGTAGATGGATCAAGGCGGTTGTGTCTGCAGGTGGACTCAGTAAAGAGATATGCACACAAAGATAATATCTAAACAGCGAGATATTTTAGAAATATATGATGATCAGAAGGACATTTAGGGTTTGATTATTTTTATGCAAATCAATGTAACCCTAGTTAGGTTTTACTCTGACCTGTGTGCCAAAGGGGGGTGTATATATTAATTTTGGAGCTTTTAGAGCAGGAGGTTTTTACAATTGTAAAAAAAAAAACCTTTCTTTCTAAGGAGTCATCCATGGCATTCTTTCTATCCTCTAGCTTTCTACTTTCTATAATTTCCCCATTGATTGTTTAAGCATTGCAGAGGTATTTGTGACATTCTTTCTGTCCCTGTCCTTTTCTTGTTTGAACTATCTCTTATTGAATTAAAGTATAAGTATGTTTTCAGTAATATCTTAGGGTTCCTGATCCCTCTTTCTTTCTACAATTCATGTGTATTACTATGTCTGATTTGATTTGAATGCTCTTGTGGGTATACTTCAACCCCCTGACAATTTGTCTCATTCCTATACCTAGTTGCAAAAGTGAATGTTTGTTTGCAGGTCATAGTCTGTGTCTTTTGTTTAGACCCCTCTATGAAATATTGATGCAAGCCTATTTAGTAAGTTGTGATCTCCTAGACCTAAGTTCTTTACTGGTTTCATTCCTCTGTGCTATGATTCATACCATCATTTCAGTGTATCACCTAGTAGGATAGTTTTCTTTGAAGTCATTTCCCTTTCATGCACTCCTTCTATCCCTTTCCCCCTAAAGATTTTATTTTTCATGTCAAGAAGCAAACTACATTGATTATCCAAGAGGAACCAGCCTAGAACTTGGAGGTCTTATCTTAGTTAGCATAGGTCCCACACCTGGAGATGATTCCCATGTTATACTAGGTTATCAAGACCAAGAGAGCTTGAAACAAGGGTGAAAACTTAGTGTATAACAGTTGCTAAAGAAAAGATAAAAGGGTGTACATATGTCATGTAAAGGTAATATGTTGCAACTGCATCAGATACTGAATAGGAAGCCATTGTTTGCACAAAATAAGCATCAAAAGAACATATCATGGCACTCAGAAATGGAGAACAATAAAAATAGTACACTGACAAATAATTTAAACAAGCAATGTAAATAGCAATGCAATAGTATATTTTACTCCAACTATTTAAAAACAACATGAGTGAATCTAGAAATTGATATGAATATTCAAGCGTATCATTATGACGAACCTGTGGCTATTCCTTGCAAAGAAAACCATATCCTTAGGACTTACTTCCAATGGATTTCAATGCAAAGCAAGAAAGAAAGAAACTATATTAATGCACATGAATGACCAAGAATAAGTTAATGGGCTGCAATAGATATCAGATCTTCCTCCCAATCAACCAATGCATGAAGGCTAACTAGCATCTCAAAACAAGTGAGAAACATTAGAGGCTCTGCAAACCGATATTAACAATTAACAAAAAAAATTTAAAATTAACAAAGTCATGTTAGAATTTCACTTCCCGCCATTCTTCTATCCTTTGCTGCCTATTGAAAATGCATGATTCTTTTGTCTGGCCTTTTAATTTAAGACAATTGAATTAGTTTATATTTTTAATTTAAGACAATTAAATTAGTTTTGAAAATAAATAAATTTCAATATATGTATTCAAGAATATGTAAAACAAAGGAAATGAATGGTAATATAATTTACACACTAGGATGCAAAGGTCAAGGTCATGTGAAAGTATCCCAAAAGAAGTTGAATTTCATGTAAGAGAAAATGTGTTAAGTAAACTCATCCTAATGAGAAATATGACACATAATACTATCAATCAAGGAGATGAATGATGTAGAGATGAAAAATAATTCTATCAATCAATGGAGTTGATATGTCCTCTTATTCATGATTTACCTAAGTAAATATAGGGTGCAATTGTATATTACCCCAATAGTATGGACCAAGTAATTACTAATTGCTTGATGCCAATATAATTGTTACCTAAATTCTTGGTATTTACCTTCTACTCTTGCCTTTGTTTTGATGTGATTTTGGTGTCAAATTTTGGTGGTAAAATTTAGTTATTTATTTAGTCATTTCTATTTGTGTGACTAATTATTTAGTTGTGTTTTTTATCCAGTGACCAAATTAGTAATTTATTTAGTCATTTTTATTTGTCTAACCAATTCTTTAGTTGTGATTTCACCTGATGACCAAATTAGTGCAGAGACGTTTGTATATGTTGTTCGATTGGGTGGTTGTCAACGTTGCACCAAAAGGTCAAATTATTAATGCATGATACAACCACTAGACTTATAGAATTCACTGGAGGTTGTTAAACCCTTGTCACCAACTGCTGCATTAAGTAGATGAAATTCAATGTAATTATGTTAAAATTTATAATTGTAGAAATGTTTGAATATTTACATACTTTTTAGATCATTTGTCAAAACTACCATACAGAATGGTGTCATCAATTGTAGCATCTGGGTGTAGGTTGAAGAATAGTAAGGCATCGCATTTGTTGGGATTCACTACATACAAAAAAGAGGTTTGAGAAGAGAAGATAATATTGAGCGCATTTGATAAATGTATCTGAATAATATAACAGATAATTAAATTCAAACTTTTAGCGATAACACATGAATAGCAATGCTTGTCACATTCTGACCATGAATAATCTTTTGGCTGGCTCAACCTTGCCTGAAAATTAAACATATGTATCAACAATATTTGAAAAATGGCATAACTACTAAAGCTCACCTTGGGATACACAAAAAATAATGAAACATCTAAAAATTATAGAGCACATAGAATAGTTAATGTGAAATGCAACAATAAGTCTATTGGTGAACATAATATTAGAGCACACAGAATAATGTTCGCATAATAAGTCTATTGGCAAACACACATTATTGCCGAAATGCAACTTCTAAGAATATAAGTATATGATATTCTCAAATGTTAATGTGTAAAGGAGTATTAATCATTCATTTGGTCATTTTTATTATTAGGGTGACTAATTATTTAGTCATTTATTTGGTTATTTTACCTGATGACCAAATTGGTCATTTTACTCGATGACCAAATTGGTCATTTATTTAGTCATTTTACCTGATGACCAAATTGGTCATTTATTTAGTCATTTTAGTTGTGATTTTACCTGATGACCAAATTGGTCATTTATTTAGTCATTTATATTTGTGAATTACAAAAAATGGGTAGAACATGATCAGTTTTAGTCACCTGGTCATTTATTGCCCAAATTCTACTAGTGGCCCAGATAAACATGCAAAGAGGGTACATGAAGGAGGATATCCAAGCAAACATTACCATGATTAGTCGGGTGTATGGGCAACCTAAGTCTAGTCAGTTGGAACCATGGATGATCCTACTCATTGAAAAGATAAAGGAGTGGCAGGAAAGGTTCGATTGGGCCACTATCCTTAGTGACAATTTGGATGAGCAGCTGATTAGAGTAAAAATTGACCCACATTTCTACATGACATCTTATGTTGTGTATCTATTGGCCACTAGAGTAGTGTACCTAGGGTTGACAAAGGTGGGTTTTATGGGAGATTTAAACACATGGCCTTTCACAATGTATCCACAGCTGGTTAGGAAGGAGTATTACACACACAACAACCTGGATTTCTGTATTGTTAATGATGCCTTTGTATTTGCCACAATATGCTCCATAGAGTGAAACTATGCTAAGAGAATGTCAACTGAGGTTGCTGCTAAAGTGAAGGCCCTTGGGGCATTTTACATTTAGTTTAGAACCTTTACATACATCCAGGTAGTAGGATGCACATTGGCTCCTAAGAAAATGCCAAGGTATCCATCGGATAGAGTGATCCTATTGGAGATAGCCAGACAAATTTTTGATGCCCATGAGTATATCGGACACAAGAAGAAACATTGATGGGACTTCCCAATTTTAATAGGGCCCCACTATATACCAGATATAAAGATCTACAAGTCTTTGTCCCTCGAGTGGGATGAATTTTCTCTACAAAGCTACAACCTCATGAGGACCCATTTTGATCCAATAGGTACATATAGTCACATAATGGGGAGGCATTATGTACATGAGCCACACATTGAAGACCATTGGATGAATTGTGTAGATGATTATGAGGTCAAGATTCATGACTATTGTTGGATGAGTTTGGAGCTAGCACAGACCACTCTATTACTAAAGATACCTCCAAAGGTGAAGGCAGCTAATTCTGAGGACATCTTGGATTTGATCTACAACTTGGATCAAGTATTCAATAGGGCCATTATGAATGCAGAGGTCGACAGAAATGAGAATGATGATATCAATTTCAAGGCCAGACATGTCATCAAGGTAACTAAGCAATGGGTTGCCCATCCATTTCCTATGGACCCCATACTGATGAAGAAACAACTAGATCAGCCCTCTAAGGAGAAAAAGAAGAAAGGAGAAAAGGTGCTAAAGCAACAATTCAAAGAGGTTGCACCACAGAAGCTAGAAATAGTGTACAAACACGAGCGTCCTACAGCATATCACTCTACTACTCAATCAAAGAAGACTAAAACTAAAATGATAGGGAGTATAGCACCTCTGGATGTTCATTCTTCCAGTGGCCCCGATTCTCTGAATGTACAAAAGAAAGCACCTAAGTTTAAGATAACTGGACCCAGGCTAGCCGGAGTGATTAAAGGGAATGTTTACAAAAGGAAGAAAGAATCAACCCCAACTCAAATGGATACACTTTTAGAAGAAGATGAGGATGATATAGATCAAATACCCCTCAATAGGAGAACTCGCTCTGCAGGATTCTTGAAAAGAAGGAGAATATTGGAAGATGATCAGGAAAATGTTGGAGGAGCAGCCCAAGGAGAACCAATAAATCTAGACCCTTTGGGTGATGATGAATTTGACATCTCAGATTCTGAGGGACTTCATGGTTTCCAAGAGTCTAAGCAACAAGTTCTTACCATAGGAAAGTCCTTTTCTTTGGGTCCTTTCCCTACACAGTTCATTGGTCCTCTTGATAATGTGGAAGAGGAAGTCCAACAAAAGTCCCAAGAGCAAGTTGAGGAAGAGACAACTGAAATATAGAAGGAAACTACAAAGTTAGGCAGGGACTCTTTCATAGGTGTCACCTTTGAGGAGGATGTAGCTACATGAATTCCTCTAGTTTCACACTTAGTTCCACCTCCATCGCCACCTATGCATCAAAATCCTCTCCCTCCTCCAAATCAAACACCACTTACCATTCCACTTCTACCTCCTATTCAAACCACTCTGTTGCCTTCACAACCTCCACCTACTCATGTTCCTATGCCAACTTAGCCACCTCCACCAATGACTTCACCCACTCCCCTTGTTTCTCCTACTCCTCCAACACAAAATATTCCTCCCCAAGTTTCCATGCCACCATCGATTCATAATGAAGCAGTAGCACAAGGGCCTCAAGAGCCTAAGAAAGAAACAGAGGTAGCTAGTGTGGGGATGTTAGAAGAACATGATGGATCAGAGAAAAAAGATGAGGAAGAAGAGAAAACAAATGATGAGGAACAAACCCATGAGGAGGGAGAGTTGAATGTGATGGGAGAACAAGGAACAGAAGGAGAAGGAGAGGAGAGTCACGAGGAAATGAAGATAGAGCACATAACAACTACCTCAACTCTTGCAGCTCTATATGAACCCCTAAATGCCTTTTCAAAGCCCACTTGGTTCACTAAGGAGACCCAACCAAGGACCAGAGTATACATTGATGATGAAACAAACATGGCTACATTAGGGTGAGCATTCCATCAAACTAGATCTAGCACCCGAGCAAGGACACTGTCATATGAAACACAAGATTAGGCAGGTAGATAGAAGGCTTAGGTTGTTGTCCCTATAATGAGCATCAGCACAACTGAAGTCACTCCTAATGACTGTGTTGGAGGAGGTAGATTTGGGAGAACCAACCAGAGAGGGGAGTAAAACACTAGCCACCCTTGGATTAAATAACGCTCTTAGTTTCATGGATCAAGATGAAGAAAATATAAAAGCCTTGATGGAGCAGAATGAGGCCATGAAGAAGTTCATTCTCAAGATAGTGGGTCCCATTGACCCTAATAATCCTGAGGCCTCATTATAGGCCATTTTGGAGAAGAGGGGTGAAGTAGACACATATATTCCATTGTATAGGCTTTGGTGGACTGGAAAGCTGATTTTGAGGAGTTTTCCAAGATAGCTCTTAGGAAGATTTTGAGGCCTCTTAGAAGTATTCTTCAAGGAATCACATCCTTGGTAGAAATCATGAGTGAAGAGGAGGACAAGGAGGAAAAGATTCTAAAATGGCAAAAGGCATTGGATGACCTTGTAATAATATAGAAGCAATGCTTCCAAGTTTTGGTGAAGGTGTATGAGGGGTCAAAGCTAGATAATTTTGAGAAGTGGATCCAGGATATAATACGAGCTCTGAACATTTTTGAAAAGGTACTAAAAAGGATGGACAAAAGGAGGGATGATAGTCTTCTTTTTGTAGAGAAATTGCATAAGTTCTTTGAGGGATTAGACTTAGATTTGTATTGTGAGGATGATGATAAAACTATGCACTCTTTGAACGTCATCATCAATCAGTACTTGGGCATATTTAGAGGAGTTGAAATAAAAGAGGACCTCCAAAAAATGTTTTATCAGAAGGAGGAGATTTAGAAAATGTTGTCTTGGGAAGAGGAGATATAGGGGTTTGTGACAGAGTTGGTCACCTTCTGAGATAGACAACAAGAAATCCTTTGAGGGGTCAAGATGACCAACTTTGAAGAAGTGCTAGAGATTGTGGATAGGTTTCGCAAAGCTCACCTAGAAGTACTCCCTAGCTAGTTAGTGTCCAGTTTGGACTTAACCAAATTTTGTGCAGAGGAAAAAGCAGTTTTGTACTTAGCCATTTTTGAAGACCTTGTTTTTCGACATTTCGGCCCTAGAAAAATTTCGGCCTCTGAAAGTTCGAAGTCCAAAATTTGGGAAAAGGGGATTTGACACTTAGTCAATTTTGAGGCTTGGTTTTTTTGGAGCAATTGTCAGGATTTATGTTTTTTTGGGCACATCCGCCATTTAACTCCAGTTATCTCAGACTTGATTTTTTAGTTAACTGGACCTCTTTTATTGGATTATTTTTGCATGATTTTGGAGTCTCTTTTAGTTGGATCCACGTGGAGAAACTATAACAAATGATTGAGGGTAGGATCATGAAGTTATATCTAGAGCATGCATGAGTTCTAGTTTCATTTTCGAGTTGTTTTATGCATTATCTACTCAAGTTTTGTAATGCAAGAGGTTTAAATCTGTGCTAGGGTAGTTTAACTAAGTTTTAGAGATAGTTGCATTGATGTAATCTTTAGTTTAGATTTATTTCCAATTTTCAGATGTAGATGAAACCCTAGCTATGAAAATAAGAGCACAACTCTATAAATTGTAAGAATTCAATGTAATAAAGGTCAGATTTATCATTAATGAAATATATACAATTCGTACTTCAATCATAGTGTGATATTTTTTCTATCTTTGTGAGATTTATGAATGTGTGAATTGCTCATTTATTTATTTCAAAGATCCAATTGATTGTGTGGTGGTTTAAATCTGTGATTCTTAGTTTGGTGTTTGCTTTTGTTATATTGCTTTGTTGTGATGAATTATCAAGAAAATATTTCTTTAGTGCTTCAAAGATAAACTTCTCTCACATGTGTGCACATTTGTGGTGGCTTCGTGATTAGATGAGTTTTGGCTTATCATATGTCTGTGTTCATTTTTGTTGATGATTGCATCTACTTAGCTGAAGATTGTGATTTATTATGATCTCTATTTTGTGGGTCTCTTCATCTTCTCGGTCTTTTAATTTGCAAACTAGTGTGATGTCAGTTTATGTCCATTAGTTTAATTTCAGTAATTCCCTTTAAATTCTTGTTACCCTACTTCTTACTTTCCTTTGAAAATCAGTCACGGTAGATTAATTAGATTAACTTCTTTCATTCTAAAATTTGAAAATCCAAGAAAGAGAAACATTGTGGTATTTTGAAGTTTGTTTTATAACCTTCCTTGAGATACGAACTAGTAAAGGCCTCCTTGTTAACAAATTCACATTTGTCTTCAGTTGAGCTATCCATGTGGTTGAGACCTGACCCAGAAGGAACCTTGAGATTGATTCACATCACTCTTTCAAGAGGGGAATTTGATTGTGTAAATTCCTAGCTGTTGTCTCATGTGAAAATGATGCTCAACAGTCTTGTTGGTAGGCTTGCTGCTTTTGAGTTGTCAAACTTTGATAATTTCACTACTTATAATATTGAATCTACATTCAAATCTCAAATGGTTATTCATAAATCTAAGAAAGTTAAAGAAAGATGTGTGAGCAGTGATAGTGATAGTGACACTTCTGGTGATGATCTAGATGATCTTGAGGCACTTATGGCTAGAAGGCTGCTGAGAGGAAAAGGAAAATTCAAAGGTAAACTTCCTATAATCTATTTTTCATGTAAAAAAGTTGGCCATATTGCAGCAAGATTCCCTAACAAGAATGACAAGGATGAAAGAAGGGTAAGCAAGTATAAAGACAAAAGGAATGATAGAGATCACAGAAGGTACAAGGACTACAAAGATAAAGGTAAGAAGTCTTTTTATATTGCTGAAGAAGAAACTGACAATGAGACTAGTGAATCCGATGATTGTAATGTAGAAGTTTTTTATGTTTCTATGAAAGATGATTATGATGAAGATGAGAAAACTCCACTTATTTCATATGTGAGTAGAGGTGATAAATGAATTATTGATAGTGGTTTCTTACATCACATGACTGGTGATAAAAGTAAGTTTGAAATCTTAAATCATTACAAAGGTAGGAGTGTTAAGTTTGGTAATGATGCACCATGTCCTGTGAAGGGAAAAGGATCAATAAGATTGATTGATAAGATCAGATGTGATAATTCTTACTGGGTTGAAGGTCTTAACTATAATTTTTTAAGTGTTGCACAGTTGAATAGTATTGGTTACCAAGTTAAATTTCATCACAAGAAGGCTAAAATATTTGATGCCACTAGTGAACTAGTTGGAAGTGGAGATCAAACAAGAGGTAATTTTTTTTATCTAGACCAATCTAAAGAAACATGTTTGTTTGAAAAATTTGATGATGTATGGTTATGGCATAAGAGGTTGTGTCATGTGAAATTTAACAATTTGCTAAATATTAGTAAGATGAAGAAAGTTAGAGGATTACCAAAATTGAAGAAACATGATAATGTGATGTGTAAACAATGTCAATTGGGAAAAATGACAAAGTCTAGTTTCAAGAGAAAGAAATATACTTTTGATAATATTTTGGAATTGGTTCACACTGATCTTTTTGGACCTATTGGTGTGCAAAGTTATTGTGGTGATAAATATTTTCATTATTTTTGTTGATGATTATTCTAGAATGATGACTATGATGTTTTTGAAATAAAAATATGACGCCTTTCAGTTGTTTAAGTGGTATTTGGCAAAAGTTGAGAAAGAGAAAGGTAAAAGCTTGAAATGTCTGACATCTGACAGATGAGAGTTCATATCAAATGAGTTCAACATATTCTACAATGAAAGAGGAATAAAGAGACAAATGTCTACACCAAGAACACCTCCATAGAATGGTATAACAGATAGAAGAAATAGATCAATTATGGATTGTGCTAGAACACTGATGATAGAGAAGAATGTTGCATAAAAATATTGGAGAGAATCTATAAGTACAATTGTTTATACCTTGAACCGAGTACAAATCAAGAAAGGTACAGATGCTACACCTTTTGAATTATGGCACGGTTATGCACCTAATGTGAAATACTTTAAAGTCTTTGGAAGCAAATGTTATATACTGAAAGACAATAGGAATGGAAAACTCGATGCTAAAAGTGATGAAGGAATATTCCTAGGATATTCCACTAAGAGAAAAACTTACAAGTGTTTGAATTCTAACACTAACAAAGTTTTGGAAAGTGAAAATGTTAGAGTTGATGAATATGCAAAAAAGAATAAAGTTGAGTGCAAGAAAGAACCTGAAGACTACAAATATTTTGTATACATGGAAGAAGGACAAGGAAACAATATACCTGAGCCAGAAAACAAAAATGTCGAGCAACAACATAAACCTACCAAGCCACAACAAGAAAATGATGAGCATCAGAAGGATGCTACCGAGCAATCAGAAGAAGAGGCAAATAATATACAAGATGAACCTAAAGATCAAGAACAAGAAGAAAGGAAATTTGATCCTACATTAGCATAATGTGTGAGAAGACATCATAAGCTAGAAAAAATCATTGGAGCCAAAGAATTTGGAGTCATGACAGTAAGTAAGTTGAAAGATCAAACATGCTTGTTATGTGAATTTGAGCCTAAGATAGTGAAAGATGCTTTGGAGAATGAAGATTGGATTCAAGCCATGAATGAAGAAATTGAGCAGATAGAAAAGAATAAAACTTGGACACTGGTGCCAAGACCAAGAGACAAGAATGTTATTGGAACAAAGTGGGTAGTTAGAAATAAGCTAAATGAACATGGAGAAGTCACTAGGAACAAAGCTAGATCGGTATGCAAGGGATATGAATAGGAAGAAGGCATTGACTATGGGGAGACTTTTTCCATATTTTCAAGATTGGAAGGAGTGAGAACTCTACTTGCATTTGCATCTTTTAAAGGATTCAAAGTGTGTCAAATAGATGTAAAATCTACATTTCTAAATGGAATATTGGAGGAAGAAGTATACATTGAATAGCCAAAAGGATTTTTTGATCCAAGCAAGAAGAACATGGTTTGTAAACTACACAAGGCACTATATGGATTGAAACAAGCTCCCATAGCATGGTATGAAAGGTTGCACAACTACCTGATAAAGATTTGATTTGTAAGAACAAATGACAACAAAAATTTGTATTTAAAGACTAAAAAAGGTAAATGGATATTATTATCTGGAATCTTTGTTGATGATATCATATTTGGAGGACAAGATGCCCTATGTCAAACATTTTTAAGTGAGATGCAAATTGAATTTGAAATGTCTATGTTTGGGGAGATCAAATTCTTTTTTCGTTTGCAAGTTTATCAGATGAACAAAGCTATCTATATTACACAATCTAAGTATGTCAAGGAGATACTGAACACTTTTGGTATGTAGGATTCTAGACTAGTAAGTACACCCATGGCTACTAGACAAAAACTATCAAAGAATGATGAGATAGCTTAAGTGAATCAAACCTTGTACAGGTCTATGATTGGAAAGTTACAATATGTTGTTCATAGTAGACCAAATATTGCACTAGTAGTTGGGATTGTTGAAAGATTTTTTGCAAATCCTAAGGAGAGTCACATGATGGTAGTGAAAAGGATATTGAGATATCTAAAAGGAATAGAGGACTATGTACTGTATTACAAGAAGAATGACAAGTTTGAGCTGAGAGTTTACACTAATGCAGATTGGGCAGGAAATGTGGATGACATAAAGAGTACAAGTGGTGGCACATTATTTCTAGGAAAGAGATTAGTCTCTTGGACAAGCAAGAAAAAAAACTCCATTTGCCAATCTACAGCAGAAGCTAAATATGTAGCAGCAGCAGTAATTGTTCAAATTTAGTGTGGATCAAGCAATTGTTAAAAGGTATGAGGGAAGAAATTACTGAGCCAGTTATTATTTTATGTGATAACACAAGTACTATCAATATATCAAATAATCTTGTGATGCACACTAAGACTAAGCATATTTCTATCAAGTATCATTACTTGAGAGAGCTAGTTCAAGATAAAGAAGTGAGACTGGAATATGTGAATACAAAGGAACAGTTAGTAGATATATTCACTAAGGTGTTACCTAAGGATGCTCATGAATATCTAAGAGGTAAATAAGGGGTGATTCTCCTAACTGAGGCTACCTAGAATCATTTAGGAGCATTACATCAAATGGAATAAATTAGAATATCTAACAAATTGATGCAAAGGAGGTCACACTTTAGGAGTTGCCTAAAGTTGTAAAGATTAAAGAACAAGATGTTGATCAGTCATAAGTAAGATGATAGAGGGAGTAATAAAGTTCAGAGTACTAACATGAAGATATCTACATGTTGAAGATGAATGTCTTTGGCATTGTTGTCAAAGAGGGAGAGATTTAGTAAACCTGAGAAAAAGGTACAAAAGAAAATTTACCCTAAGCAAAGAGGGAGAGATTAAATAAGATGAGGAAGAGTTTCAATAAACTGTTGATTAGACTAAAAAAGAACTTTTTTTTGGATTGTATGGTGACTATGCATATGTAGTTTATGGTAGAACATATAAGTGTTTCCATCAATGCTAATGAGGGAGATTGTTGGAAACTACAATGAAGGAGGTTGTTAGAAACTACAATTGAAACAATTGTTATATTGTCATTGATGTCAAACCTTAACTGGTAAGACAGATGCTATCTAGTAGAGTACCATATCTTTTGATTGATGAAGAGGATTTGAAAAGAGAAAATACAAGAGGACCTAGTGAAAGGTTGAGTTATGTGATACTACAATGGGTACTTGATTAGTTGGCATATTGGCAAGATAATGTGTTGTTTATCTTTAACACTAAGTGAAGAAGTTAGTGGATTTGAAGCATAGGCTTAACCAAGAAAAAGAGAAATTTAATTTAAGCCAAGTGATGCTAGTGTCAACCGAGTGCCAGAATAAGCTGAGTAAATTTTAGTGTTGAACAAGCATCTGTAATTGCCGAGTATCAGAGAATTAACCGAGTGAAGACTGTGTTTAAAGAGCAGAAAAGTTTTAGTGATGACCAAGTTACTCAATGATGGCTGAGTAGATGAACATAGTATTGACTGAATGTCATTAATTTACAATTTGTGAAGGAATTGAGAATCCCAGCCAACTTAGTTGAATTCTTGGGATATGTAAAATTTTTTGACATTAAAATGAATGACTTGGAGCATTTAATGCATGGTAAACCATTTTCTTATGGATTCAAGAAGTATTTTTGAGAAGTATCTAGAAGGATTTAAGGAGAACAAAATGATGGAAGGATTCAATAAATCTGACCTAAACCTAAGATGTACATAGATGATTAATTGCAAAAGATTAATCTACCTAATCAAGGAGGTATAAGGATGACCTATTGTGGGTTATGGTGAGTGTGGAAGAGGTTGATGTTAGTGACTGAAGAATCTAAGCAGAAGGCTAAGAAGACCTATGAAGAGCTGAGTAGAGTTGAGGTGATTGCTTGAAGGGATTTTCGAGCAAATTATAAATGGAGATGGTAATGAAGGTCAATCAGTAAATTGACATCTAAGCGTATTGGATCTGTATTTGTAAAGTGAGTTGTATATTTCAGACTAGAACCTACTGTTACTTTCTAACCATTGTATGAATTAAATCCTTTAATCAAGGTTGACCTAATAGTCATTTTTGTAAGGAAACTCAGGTGCGGAAATAGCTTCCTACGCTAATCTCTATAGGAGAGTATTGTGCAAATTCTTATAAATCCTTACAATTTCATATTCGTTAACTACTTTAACAAAGATATTGCAACCACATACAATGCATATAGAAAAATAGAGAATGACACAACGATATACCCTAGGGAAAACCTTTCGATAAAAAACCCCAGCACTCCAAAA
The DNA here is from genome assembly GCA_027943335.1 of Chamaecyparis obtusa. NCBI lineage: Eukaryota > Viridiplantae > Streptophyta > Pinopsida > Cupressales > Cupressaceae > Chamaecyparis > Chamaecyparis obtusa. Next base: position 510,032 of record BSBK01005366.1, on the reverse strand, counting down.
CCTGCATAATGTATTATCTTCAACACAAATATTACAATACACTTGCAATGCAAGTTCTTTCAGGAAATGAGAGACAAAGCCAACAAGACTTAAATTTTGTTATATCTCTCCCATAGGAGCAGCATCATATATATAGACTCCTCTGGACCCAAAAATGGGCACAACCACCAAGACCCATGCACAAAGCCACATGTACATAGTTGTTACATGCAATCCCAAGAATAGGCATCCATCCCTAGAATAGACTATGACAGCTTGTCATAGAATCCACCAAAAATAACGGTCATAAGAGAAGTGTAAGAGAATCTATCATACCAACCTATTTTTGGCATATTCTCTTACACACACCAACCACTTCTTCTTGGGCCCCCAAATAGGCCCAAGTCATAAGATGCTCTTACACCTGTCATAGCACATTCCTCAAATAGTGCTTATGCGTCATAGAAATCCGTCATGACCATTTCAGTCATGATCTCCTTATGCACAAGATGCTGACACATCAAGTGGAGTGACACATCAACATGCCAACTAGACATGTACACTCACACTTAATTACATTATTCGCAAAAAATACATTTACAAAACAAATAATAAGAATAGGAATTATCCAAGGTTGAGACACCTTATTCCTAACAATTTTGTAAACCCTTTAATCAAGGTGACATTCTAATGGAATGTTCTTAAGTCCTCTAACCAATCCACTCCTAACAGGGTGATTAAATCCTTTGACAGGGTCACACCTAACAGTGTGTATTTTAACCTTTAACAAGGTTGGCTTCTCATAGAGCTCACTTTAGAAGAGTGAAAATTTGGTAGCATGTTACTAGTGGTTTTTCCCATATTGGGTTTCCACGTTAAATCCTGGTCTCATACTTGTTTGAATGTTATCTGATGTGTTATATTGTTGAAAGTTTTATATTTTGCAAGTTGATTACTTTTGGACAGTGGACTGTAAGTTTTATGTTACTGGTATATTCTATAGAGACCGAGTGAATTGTTGAATAGATCCAAGTTTGTTGAAGTGTTTGAAAATTGCATTTGTACATCTAGACCTGAGGATAATTGTTTCACCCCCCCCCCCCTCTCGATTACTCTAAAATCATTTTAAAATTCATCATCATAATATACTACATAGGATAAATCAATACTATACATCATCCAAAGCACAACCATTCAAATCACAGGTTTTGACATCAATGGAAACTACGCTAAATTATCTTCAACAACTTCTCATAACTTCATATCTTTGGGTGATCTGGTCTTTTAACTTAGGCTAATGGGTTCACCTTGTACAATATGATTTCATAATTGCATCTTTGTAGTCATATCTATAACCTTCTTCACAAGTTCATAGAGATCACTTCTTCAATAACATCTTTGACATATCTACAAACATTTCATACAACCTTCTTACATGAATGGCTCTTAAACATGAATAAAGTTGAAGAAAATAAAATAATATTTTATGTATATTAATTATATTGATTTATAATCATTTAAGGAGAGTGATGCAGCTGAGAAGGGAGAATTTCAGGAATGGCGGATGGTTTCATGAGAGGTTTAACCAGGGCTGCTTCTACAAAAAATTTAGGCCTGAGAGTAGGGTTGCCTCTTTTCGCCCTACATTTGAGAAGAATGATAAGGTGGTGGACATCAATCTTCCAGAGGAAATTGATGAGGTTGTTTCCTTATGGGAAAATATGGCAGTTATCGGGCACTTCATCGGTATGAGATTTAGAAGAGAAAAAATTAGATCATGGGTACAAGATAAATGGAATAGAGATGTAGTGATAAAATTCATCCTAAAAGGATTTTTTATAGTGATTTTCAAAGAGGTAGTAGTCAGGGATAAAATTCTTAATTAGAAAAATTGGTCCTTTCAGTTGTTCCCATTATAGTTGTAGCCATGGCAACCAAATTTTGACCCTACCCCATTAGCGATATATCAAGCTCCCATTTGGATTCGGTTATACAATCTGTCATTGGAATATTGGGGAGATGCAAGCCTAGAATGTATAGGGAGATCATTGGGCACCCTTATTAAAGTGGATGAATCGATAATAGAGAATGATTCTTACCTATATGCCAGAATCAAAATTGTAGCAGTGCAAGAAGTTCCCTCTTTCATCAATTTCAAAATAGACAACAATATTTGGAAGCAGCGGGTAGAAGTAGAAACTACTATTTTTGGGAATTTGAATGGTTGTTCTAAGAATCAAGATTCAGTGGCCAACAAGGCTTTCATCAAGCCTATGAAAGTTTGGGTGCAGAAGAATAATAAAAATAAAATGGTTTTAATAACTGTCCCGCAGACAAACAAGGAACCTATGCAGTCTTCCTCACTTCAAAAGATGGATGGATCTAAAGAAGAAAGGGAATGCTTGGGCTCTTGTAAGGAGAAGGGCCAAGGGGAGTCAGGGTCTAAGGCAACCATTCCTTTCAATTACTAGGCTCTGTTGGATTCAGAGATAGATTATGACATAGATTCTATGGAAGACTTTCTTCTAGCAAATGAATTAGATAATATTGAGCCTAGGTGCATTAGTCAATCTACTAAAATCCTTTTAGGAAAAGCCAAAGGTGGTAGGGGTAGGCAGTCTCATAAAAAAATGAGGGAAGAGCGGGAAAAGGAGAAGGGCATCATTAGTGTCTTTGATTTCATGAAAAAAGCCAAGGGAGCAGAGCTCTCCCTTGGTGGGAAATGAAGATCTCAACTTGAAATGTCAGGAGCATATCTACTCCTGACAAGAGATGCTTGGTCAAGTGAGCATTGATCAGATTAGATTTTGATATTGTGTTGCTTCAAGAGACCAAGTTGTGTATGGATAAAGCTCTTAGTTTTCTCTTTTCTTGTAACAATTGGGAAGGCTTTTTTCAAGAAGCAAGAGGTGCATCAGGGGGGCTAGGTTTCCTTTGGAATCCCATAAATATCAAGATGATGGATCTGGAAAGATTTAAAAACTGGCTATCTAGCACAGTGGTCAGTATTCATTACAATATTTCCTTTCCTTTAATCAATGTCTATGGTCCGATTAAAATAGATGCTAAAATGCAATTGTGGGGAGCTATTTCCTCTAAGATAGTTTCTCTCAATTGTGACAAGATTATTATAGTAGGTGACTTCAATGCCATTCTAGATTTGGATGATAAATCAGGTGGCCTGATAATGTCTAATAAAGTGATGGTGGACTTTAGGGACTTTGTGAATGAAAACCATCTGCTAGATGTGGTTCCTAAGAATGGGAGATTCACCTAGACTAATAGGCAAGAAAATTTTACCAGAATCTCAAAAAGATTAGACATATTTTTGGTTGGACCATTTTGGGTAGACTTAGAATACAATTTGGATGTAAGTATTCTTCCTATGTCCCTATCAGACCACTTTCCAGTTTAGTTGTGTTTTAATGCTACCAAGACAAGTTTCAAAGGGAGTTTCCAATTTCAAAATATGTGGTGGAGGGATAAGGATTTCCTTCCCGAAGGTAGAGGGTTGGTGGTGAGCTAGTGACATATTTAGGGGAACCCCGAGCTTTGTGTTTGTAAAGAGACTCAAACTAGTTAAGGATAAAATCAAAGAATGGAATAAATTCTCCTTTAAGAATATTTTCTTAGAAAAATCTAGAGTGGAAGAAAAATTGGATGCCTTGAATAAATTAATTATATCTGCAGGTATGTCTAACGAGGATTTCGAGAAGGAAAAATCTCTCAAGAGTGAACTCTTTGAACTTTTTCTCAGAGAAGAAATATTTTGGAGGGATAAGTGCAGGGAATATTGGATCAATGATAGGGATTTGAACACAAAATTCTTCCATGCTTCGGTTAAAGCCAAGAGATCCATCAACAGAATCAACAGTATTTAGGACTCACAGGGTAGGTGGTAGGACAAGCTTGAAGATGTTGAGAATTTGGTGATTTTGCATTTCAAATCACTGCTAGGGGTATCCTTCAATTCCCAGTCCCAGCCTACATCAAAACTATTTGAATTCATAAATCAGGAGGTATCAGACACAAATAAATACGAGTTGATGGCTCCCATTCACATTATAGGAAGTTAAAAGACCAACTTTTGACAATCCCCCTTTTAAAGCCTCAGGACCTGATGGTTTTCCATCAAAAAATTTTCAAAAGTGATGGGGATTTATGGGCACTGATATTCACAGGGTGGTGGAAACATTCAGGCTTAAAGGGCAGTTTTTTAAAGAACTGAATAACACCGTCATCGCTTTGATTCCCAAGAAACAAGATTGTTCGACCATGGATGATTTTTGGACTATTTCATTATGTAATGCTCTATATAAAATCTTGTCTAAAGCTATGGTTAATATATTAAAGTTGCTTCTTGACAGGATTATTTTGGCAGAATAGCATGGATTTATTCCCAGTTGCAAAATAGTGGACAACATCCTTTTTGCAGGTGAGTCTATCCATAGTTTGCATTCAGAGAAGAAGAAAGGTATGATTGTTAAACTAGATGTCAGTGAGGCATATGATAGAGTTCAATGGCCTTTTCTTTCAAAAATTCTTTCCTAGTTTGGCTTCGATAATAAATGGATACAATGCATCATTCATTGTATATCTTCCATTCATTTCTCCGTCTTTGTGAATGGTTCAGTATGTGGATTCTTTCAAGCTACTAACGGGTTAAGACAAGGTGATCCCATGTCCCCTTTTCTATTTGTGTTGATGGTAGAAGTTCTAGGCAGATTTATCAAGCTACAGACAAGCTTGGGTCATTGGCAAGGGATTTCCATTCATAAAAACTTGGATCCAATTTCACACTCATAATTTGCTAATGATGTTATTCTATTCAGGGAAGCTACTATTAGGGAGGCAAAAATAATCAAAGAAGTGTTGGATATTTATGAAAGAGATTCAGGACAGTGTATGAACAAGACCAAATCAAGGGTGTACTTTCTCAATACTAGCAAAAGACAACAAGTTATAATCTCTACCATTTTGGAGTTTGAACAAGGAGAATTTCCGATTGTCTATCTTGGGATACCTTTATATGTGGGATGACTAAATAATAATTTCTGGGAAGAGATTTTAAATAAATGTCAAGTGAAAGCTTCATCATGGAAGAATAGGTGGTTATCACAGGCAAGACATATTCTTATGGTCAAATCAGTCTTATCGGCCATTCTAGTTTACTATTTGGCAGTATACAGGGCTCCTATTAAAGCTTCCTCAGCACTGAACGATCTTTTTAAAAAAAAATTTTGGGAAGGATCGAAGAAAGAAAAAAATATTTCACTTATCAAATGGGAAATGACCTGTCTAACCAAGGAGGATGGTGGTGCAGGGCTTCATAAAATGAATTTACAGAATTCGACATTAGGTTCAAAACTGGCTTGGAAAATGTACAAATATCTAGAGAAACCGTGGTACAAAATCATGGCTACTAAATATGTAGACTCCTGGGCCCTGAGAGGATTTTGATGGTGGCTAATTTTGTTATTGGCTCACCATTTTGGAGATTTATTTGGGAAAGTAGAAAGATACTCACTGAACATCTTTTGTGGAAGGTTGGAAATGGCCAGCATGCTAGATTTTGGAGAGACTCTTGGAACAGGGACCTACCCCTTGAAAGCTTCTTCTCTGACAATGATTGGGTTAACTAGGTGGAAGCTTCAGAAGGGTTATGGGTCATAGATTACATGTTTTTCGATTCCCCAATTGCATCAAGAGCTAGTTGGTGATCCATAGGAGTAGCCTCTTCAACCAATAGAAACATCTTGTAGGAGTTGTTGTCACACAAAGTAGTGATTCGTTCAACAACATAGGACACTCTGATTTGGTGTGCTTCAAAGGCTGGGGAGTATAAGGTAAATATTGGGTATGAGTTATTAAGGCACAGATAATGTAGTGAATATTGGCCTTTGAAACTATGTTGGGGTAAATGGCTTTTACCAAAGGTAGGGGCTTTCCTTTAGATCACTTTACATGGCAAGATTCTGACAAGCAATAGACTAAAAATTATCAGGATCTTGGGGCCCAATTGGTGCTTTATGTGCAAGCAGGGATGAGAGATAGTGGATCATCTACTATATTGGTGTTCATATGCAAAGGACTGGTGGGATTGGTTGCTGGGTAGGCTTCACTGGTATTCAGTTAGGAATGCTACGCTTAAGGATTTCCTCTTAGTATGGCCAACTAATAAAATGAAATCAAAATGGGGTCTATTGTGGTTAGTGTGTCCCTCAATGCTAGTTTGGCATATATGGAAGGAACACAACTGCAGGATCTTCAAGGAGGAAGGATTGGAAGTTAGTGAACTTAAAAGTAAGATTAAATCAGCCATAGAGGAAGTTATCAACGCTAGAACCATGGGATTGACATTCAGATATCAGTTGAAATGGGACTTTGAAATGGAATCATTGTGGCTCTTTAAACACCAAGGAGACCATATGTTGAAGAATAAGTAGGAGGATAGGACCCTTACATATTGGTAGGCTCCTCCGTCTGGCTGGGAAAAACTAAATTTTGATGGAGCCAACAGAGGCAATCCGGGTGGTAGTGGTCTGGGTTTCATAGTAAGGAATAACAAAGGTGAAATGTTGTAGGGGATCGCAAAGAATTTGGGAGTCACCACTAAAAATGTGGCTAAGATAGTAGCTTTGGAGGCCGAGATTAGTTGGTGTGCAAATTTTGGCATCAGAAAACCTATCATAGAGGGGGACTCACAAACTATTTTAAATAGAGTTTTGAAAGCTGCCTTCAATAATTGGAGATTGGCATGTTGGTTACCAAGGATTGAAGAGACCCTAAAAAAGTTTGAATATTTCTGCATCCAACGTATTTTTCGTGAAGGGAATAAAGCAGTTGATCACATGAAAAATTTGGGAATTGCTACAGAATCTGAAATAGTTTTCAGACAGGGTGACTAGATCCCGAAGGGATTGTAGGATATTATCTCGAAAGAGATCGGAGTTCATCCAAAGGAAGGAATCAGATAGAAATGGTGGATTTCGATAGCACTGGTAAGAGAGATGGTTAGTTTGGCAGAGAGATAGTAGTGAAGTACTAGTCACATGGGGATTTCATAATTTGTTTTTAGTCCTAGCAGAGCCATTAGTATTTGATTTCAGTCCCAGTTGAGCTGTGAATATCCAAAATTTTACAGAGGATATGTTACGTAGTACCAGTCACGTGGTGATGGTGAATTTTTAGTCATAACAGAGGGAAGCGTATCCATAATTTAGATACAATGTGATAATTAGAACAAAGTCCTAACAAAGGAGGGATGATTTTGGCCCTTAAATAGAGCTATGAGCTTCCTTAATCAGGCAGTGCGAGATGGTGAACCATTTAGGCATCAATTGTTATTGTAGGAAGGAGGAGGCATCTGGGAATTCACCAGAGGCGTAGCTACATCGAATCTTTAGCCAGGCTAAGGAGAAGGAGTAGGAAAGTATGTTGATCATCCTATGGGTGGAATATTGGTTAGGAGGACATGTTCATGATGGGGTGATGGTAGCAAACCTCTTCTAGCCAATCATTCAAGTCCTCGGCAATTCCTTGATGGTAGTAGGAATGGTTCGAAGAATGATAGCAGATGATGTGTATTTAGAGGTAGTCTCTGCATTGAATCATATCGATCCTAAGCTATATGATGGATGTGTTTTGGGGCATTTCTATCTAGAGGAAGAAGGAAAGAAAACTCTCATGAAGAAGGCATGGGCATTATATAGGGTGGCATTGTGAAAGAGTATGACTTGTCCAAATTTGAGGGCTTTATTCAGGCTAACAGGAATCTCTTTCCAAAGGAAGTAGTGGATAGGTTGAAGGCCATTTCTAATGGGATCATGTATATGTATCATTGATCCATTTCATTTGGGCCATATGTAATAGGAGTTGTCTCTCCATCTCCCTTTTGTAAGCTTTTCAAATGGAAATAAAATGGGTACTACCCCCTAGGCAGAGCTTGATTTTAAAAAAAAAATTATATTGATTTATAGATTCTATATGTATGGAGAGATGTGTCTCTTCCATAAGACATTCCTCTTGATAAAATATAGTTTATATTTTTAAGAGTTGGTTTTCTTAAGAGTTTCCTATGTATTTGTTGCATGATATTTACTATTAATTAAAAACATATTATTAAGAGTCATTACTTTATATTTTGGCCTTTTGTAATATGTTTGGGAACCCTCAACATTAGATAATTTTAAAAAATCAAAATCCTAAATAAGGCATGTGAATTGTTTGTCAAAAAATGTATGAAAGAGATGTCGACTCATCTACTAGTATGGTTGTAAGGTATGCACAAATTGGTTTAATTAAGTGGGCTTGGGAAACTTGAAAGAAAATTGTAGTTGATAGTTGCAGTCCTAATTCCACAACCTTTGTTACCATCCTCCCAACATATGTCGAAGTGGGAGATGTAGAACAAGGTATCAACATTTGTAAAATCAAAAAATTTAGTTTTATAATAGTTTCATGGGCCTTGATAGACATATGTCCAAGATTTTCAAGCATGCACAAAACATTTGAATTATTTGAGAAGTAGTATAAAAGAAATATAATCTCATGGAACACTAATTTGACAATAATAACCAGCATTATCCCCAAGTATCACAATGATAGCTTTAGATCAAGGGATGGAGTTCTATAAAAGTTTGATGTTTATGAAGTGTGTTTATCATTAAGTGGAAAAATTTGTAATTTGTTAAAAACACATTAATTAATAGTTAATTGTGTATAGGTTAGTCATCCATTGAGATATACAATGAGATATTTGTACACCAAACTAATATAGTTAATAATCAATTTCGAAAGTGAACATTTACTCAAAGGTAGAAAACAAATAATAAGATATCTTTGTATATCCATTTATATTAAATGTCTATTTTTAACACTAAAACTTAATTGCTCTTTTGAAAAAATTATTATTATTAAATATCAATGAAAAAATATACATATTTATTAAATAAAAAATAAATATATATATAAAAATATATTGACCAAAATTAAAATAAATGTCACCATCACATAACACCTTCCTCCACACTTTTTTCTATTAAGATAGTTTATCAAAATATACAACTAACCACTTGGATCCAGTATCATTTATACACAACCCCCATAACATATACAATTACAAAATTGGGTGAGTGTTTTCAGTTTCTTATCTATAGACTATACTATTGAAAACATATTGTTCTTACTCTTGAGATCATTACATCATTACAACATAGATCATTTTCTAATCATAAAAACTATTCCTGTATACACCTAAAAATGGTCACCTAGACTATTAGCCCCTTTTGCTAAATCATAAATTGCTTGCTCTTGATCAAATCCTAGCTCTATCATTTATTCGATTATTTTCTATGGGCTAACCATCTTATCCTAAGTCTTTATTTATTTAAAAGGAATATTTCCTCCCCTTTTAATAAATAAAAAGCCTCCACTTTTCCTCTTATCCTAAGTTGCACAAATAAAGCATTATTCTTATTTTATAAAAAGGGAAAAAGCACTTTTTGTCTCATATGGACACAAAAGTCAACTCTTATTTTCCCATTGGAGGATATTTGTGCACAAGGATTGATCCCTCTTCAATCTCCACCGTTGATTAAATCTTTTGCCTCTTAATCTCCCTGGTCCATTTCTCCTCATTTCCTATAAAAGAAGAGCTCTCTTCTTCATTCTAGATCCTGAACTTTTTATGCTAACTTTATGCTGCAGGATTTCTAGGTCACTTTGGAGCTTTTGAAGATTTGGAGCATTCTTAGCATCTACATCTCATTCTTGCATTCTTAGCTTAGCTTCATATTTATGCTTTCTTAGATTAGCTTCATTTCTATGCTCTAGATTAGCTCACATAGATTAATTAGCTTGGGTTGTAACACTTGCATATTTCCTTTCATAGCTTAGCTTGCATTTCCATTTCTAGCATAGCATTGCATTGCATTTTCATTCTTGATTCTCAAGGATATTGGCATTCTTGCCCTTGTCTTCATGGAATCTCCCATTGCATGGTTTACTAGCAAGGTTATAGGCTAAATAGCTCTAGCTGAGAGCATTCTTAAAACCCTTGCACTCCATGCCTAGGGAGCTATGGATCGATTTTTGAGACCTCATTCTTGAGTGTTCTTGAATGTAATGATTCATACAAGTGTGACACATTTATAGCACACATTTTTGGCTTCCAACGAATGATGCATAAGCTTTTAGAGCGTAATGGTGATCAATATTTTCAATATATGACTTCTAGAGGATACAAGCTTCCTCCCGGCTATGATGTCAGACAAATTGTCCAACAAAGAGTACCAACTAAATTGGAAGTCCTTCAAGAAGAATTACGTCAGACAAATCAACGCCTTACTGAAATGGCATTAGAAAGAGAGCCTCCAAAGGTCTCTTTTGTAGAATCAATTTGTGCTCTTCCTTTTGATAAAGATCTATACATGGTCCCGTTTCCTAAGGATATTGAGGTTCCTAAATATGACAAGTATGATGGAAATGGTGACCCTCATGACCATGTGCATCATTTTTATGCTCTTAGTATGGACTTTCTTCATGAAGACACATATCTTCTACGCTTATTCCCTCGAAGCTTAAGAGGCCAAGCTTTGGAATGGTTTGCGAAATTGACACCACCGCTTAAGACTTTTGATGAGTTAGCTTAGCGATTTACCCAGCAGTACTCTTACAACATCCAACAACCTGTCACTATGATAGATCTCGGTAATCTAAGACAACATCAAGGTGAGCCATTCGCAACTTACTTACAACGTTGGAGGTCATTGTATTCTCGATATCCTCATCAGCTACCCGAAAGAGAAAAGATTGACATTTTCGTCAACACACTTGTGCCTGAGCTATTTTATGATCTAAGGAAGCAACTGTTCTCCTCCTTCCATGACATGGTTGAAAGTGCATATCGGATTGAGGATGTAGCTATAAGAAAAGGGGATATTGTTATTAATAAAGATGCTAAAGGCAATGGTAAAGACAAGAACAAACCTTGGAATAAGAACAAGTATGTTGTTAATGATGGGGTTGTTGATGCTCCTAAAGTTAAAGAGCCTACTTTCAATCTTTCCAATGCTATCTATGCAGCAAAACAACAAGAAGCTGCCAATGCTCACAGTGCTCCTAAACCTCAATATGTAGATAAGCCTAAGAAGTCATTTCAAAAGTGATTCTATACCAAGCTGGCAGAACCTTATGATGTGATCCTTAAGACTTTGGTTGACAATGGATATCTTACACTTCTTGATAAACCTGGTAACTAGGATCCGATAAATAAGCCTGATTGGTGGAGAGAGGATCATTACTGCCATTATCATAGAAACAAGGGACATCCAACAGACAATTGTTTTAGGCTTAAGGATGATATTCAGGATCTTATTGAGAACGGCACAATCTCCACTGATGGCTTAACTAAAAATTGTGATCACATAGCTTTCAAAGATCCTCTACCTAAGCATGATAAGGGGGAAACCTCTCAAACACATAAGAAGAATCATGATGCTAAGATCAATTACACGTATCCTTCTAATACACCTGTGATCAACATGGTAGATCCCGTTGAGAGTGTTCTAATGATGAGGTCTCAAGATGATAATAAAGCCAATCATGGTAAGCCAAAGTTGATGTTGCAAACACGTGATAGTTCATCTTCCCAAAGTGAGACACTGAATGCTATTACTAGGGGGCAAGCCAAGATTGTCCTTAACACTATGCAAGATCCCAAGCAAGCTTTTCCTTCCAAACAAGTGGCTCCTTCAGCCACCCCTAGCTATGATCTTGTCCAACATTTACAAAAGACACCAGCACAGATATCTATCCTTGAGTTGCTTCGGTTATCCTCTTCGCATAGAGAGATCTTGATGAGGCTCTACGTACAACACGTGTTCCCAATGACATTGATCCGAATCAATTTCAGGCTATGGTCAACCACATTTCATCTCCGCTATCTCTCTCCTTTTCTGTAGAAGATGACATATCTATTGCTCACCCTCATAATCTAGCTTTACACATTGAAGTTCTAGTCTACAATACCCGACTCCTCCGAGTCCTGATAGACAATGGTGCAGGGTTAAATATTGTTTCTTTCAATGTCATACAACAATTGGGTTTGTTAGAATTCGTTGTGGATTCTAAAAAGAAGATTACTATAAAAGCTTACGATGAAGTGGAAAGATCTTCCAAAGGTCTTGTCACGCTACCTGTCTGAGTGGGCCTTGTCATGAAAGATATTAGCTTCCAAGTATTGGACATCCCACTCGCATATAACATTCTTTTGGGTTGTCCTTGGATCCATGACATGCAGGCTGTTCCTTCCACTTATCATCAGTGCATCAAATTTCCATACAATGGCACTGAAGTTGTGATTCCTAGAGACCATACTATTGCTATCAATGCTCTTGCTGCTACTGAAAAATTTGTTCATCATAATGAACCTTTTGTTGATCCTAGTACGTCTCTAGCTACTGCTGAAAAATCACTTAAGATGATGAGCCTTGGTATGGGTGAATATACACTGGGTTCCTTTGCTTCTATACCTGTTTCTCCTAGGTCATATGGGAGACCTTCTGATCAGATGAAGCCTTCCACTTCTGCTATGGTGATCTTTGATACCTTTGTTCCTTCATCCATTCCTTTAGAAGCAGAAAGAGAAGAACAAGCTATTTAAGAGTGGATCTATAGAGAGGATTCTAGAAATACTCCCATGCTTAGTAATTCAGACATAGATACAGATGAGTCACCGCTACACACTATGGCTCAAATGGGAGATGATCTTCCTTCTACTTCACTCCTTTGGGGAGAAGAATGTATATCTACTGATGATATGGCTGAGGCCTCTATGTCTAGAACCTATGTGCCTAAAGAATCATTGCACTATGATAGACAACGTCGCAACATTGCACGACTGCTACAAAGAGGTGATCTCTCACATAATGACATGAGTATCTCTACTTCTCAGCATCTTAAGCCTCTTCCAGAAGATCCTCCCATGATAGATATGGATGTTGATGTGGTTCATACCTCTCGTAACCCACCTGACATGGTTGATGGGTCTTGTGTGGGGTGTGATGAGTTTGTTCCTCATATTGCCTTAGTGGACCACACTGGTTCTTCTATGACAAGTCTAGATCTAGCTACTTTTGGAGCTTACTCTATAGGCTCAACCTCTTGTGTCACTAGAGATGACATCCTTCACATAAATACTATTGAACCAGTCACTTCATTTCATCTCACATCAAAACTTGTTACTTCTTCCACCAAAGAACTAGCAACAAAAAAGACTGAATCAGCAATCAAACATCACGGTCATTAAGTCAAAAGAAAAGAGCAATGGTCGAATGGTGAAAACCACATCGTGGCACTGTCCGAACCTAAGAAAAGTAAAAATAAAAATCTGCTCCAAAATAATGATTATCAAATAAAAGATGACAAGCTGATTCTCTACAAAAAAATGGTGCACTACTTCAAGCATGATCTCATATTTGTTACACTTCAGCACATTCCTAAAGCTGAGAACAAAGTTGCTAATGCCTTGGTTACTTCGGCATCCATCTTACAAATGAAAAAGCATAAATCTCGCTTCAAGTTCCTAGTGGATGAATTACGCTATCCTACTCACAAATCCTACAACCCTACCATCTTTTCATATCTTCCACCTCATATTCTTCCTAATGATCCACCACGCCATTCTTCCCACCATCCCTTACACTTTTCCTTTGTCTCTGGTGACTTGTATAGGAAGGGTCTAGACGGAACTCTCCTTAAGTGTCTAGAAATAGAGGAGTCAGAAAAAGTGCTAGCTGAAATCCACGATGGCATATGTGGATCACATTCTAACGATCCTCCGCTAGCTCAGACATTGCTTAGGGCTGGTTATTATTGGTCGAACTGGTTGAGACCTCCTATTGTCACAGTTGCAGCATTTGGGCCTGGGGCCTCTCAGTTCTCTACATCAGAGGAAGCAGATTCTTGATGCCCATTTCTGTTTGGGGGCATCCTTTGTACATATTTTATGATCCTAAAAAAACTCAAAAAAAAAATTCATATATGATGTTGAAAAACTCCTAAAAAGCATAAAAAGTACTGAAAAAAAGAGCATCCTAGTGAAAACCTGGCAATAGGTGCTTTGATGTCTCACCAAAAAAATCAAAAAATTCAAAAAATTGAAAAAATTGAAAAAGTGCCTTGGTGAAAACCTGGAAACAAGCGCCTTAGTAGCAAAACTACAAAAAAATTATAAAAAGTCCTGAAAAAATCTATCAAGTGGTGAAAACCTGGAAACAGGCACTACTTGAGACCCTCTGCACCTATGTCTATTAGTCTTGCATGGTGCTCATTCGCTCCACTTCTCGCTTTGCCTCTCCTAGTCTGGAATTGACTCTTGTCTTAGTCTAAGGGGCATACGTTGTTTTAAGCTTATCTTGGGTCTCTTTGTGCGTCTGGGTTTCTTAGGCACCTCACAAATGGTGTTTTTCAACACCACCCCAACTGTGTTTTTCAACACTACCCTTGCGTTGAGTGTTTCTTAACACTTATTAGATATCCTACTTGCAATCTAGATGATGCAATATTTCTCACTAGCAGATGCGATACTCAAAGTTTGACTCTATGACCTACACACATGCACTTGACTCGCTGAGACTTGCTTGGCTTTATTTTCTTTGTGTGATGTCTATGATGATTTCTTTGCTGAGTGTTCTCCCCCTATGATTATTTTCGATGATGCATAGCTAGAAGACTGAGGGTATGAGAACATGTTTTATTTCTTTATCTGCTTGTGGGTATATTTTGTTGGTCCTCACTATCATGAGCATTTATCCTAGTCTTACTTGACACTATGGACCTACAAGGTATTATCCTTGACTATTTCGCAAGTGCATGCTTATAGTCATCTTGACTTTCTTGTGTCTCAATGCGAGCATAATCTTGCTATATCAAACTTAGGTAATCTCACTGCACTAGTCATCTTGACCTGGATGTCTTTGATGCTTAGGTGGGATTCCCAAATTTCTATCTGATATAGATCATATTCAGATCCACATAGTTATGCTAGTATGCATTATATGATCTTCTGACACTACCAATAACGCTCGATGATGATTCTTAGATGTCTATTGGTTTTGTAACCTTGCAAGTAAACCACTTTTCATTTAGCTTGCATTCTTAAGTTCATGTTAGTTAGTTTTGCATCTTGCATATGGAGAGAGCTCTCCTTTATCTTTCATGGACCTTTTAATCAACTGCGCTCACCTTTCGCTTCTTCCCGATCATGTCTTTCACTTCTGGTCTTTCATATCACATCATTTTCTATTCATTTCAGGATTCAAACCAAAATTTGAGTTCACCTTAATCATCCAAGTCATCTTTTTCCTTCTCCTGTGCAGTTGGCTAACCTTTTGAGGCCTGATCCTTCCATCTTTGCTGGGGCATTCTTCACCTCTTCATCCCCATCTCTTTCAAACTTCCAATCTTTCATTCACTTTCAATCCCAAGTTCCAATTCTTCCCCTCTGTGGTGTTTTCAGGTTGAGGGACCACTTGGTTCGTGCCCCGGGTCCCATGTGTGGGGCATATCTTCACTACTTGATGGTTATTCTATTCTCTTTCTTCGATTATGATTTCTAGTGATTTGATCATGCTGCTCTTGCTTCTGCTTTCCCTCTACTTGGATTTCGCTTTCGATCTCGAGGGGGCAGACACATCATATCTTATTGGCTATCTCTTTCCTAAGTGTTCAGTACTGTCGCTACCAGGCTGATCATGCAGGATTTGCTATCTCTCTGCACTTCATTCTTTGGAGTCAGAATGCTATTACTTGCCTTCTTGGCTATCTCTTGCTTTCTTGGCTGATCTGAGTTGCTTTGTGATCCCAAATCGATCTCACATTTCAACTTCATTCTTTGACTACATGTGTTCCCAAATTGATCACACATTATTCAAAGAGGGGCAAATGTATACACCTAAAAATGGTCACCTAGACTATTAGCCCCTTTTGCTAAATCATAAATTACTTGCTCTTGATCAAATCCTAACTCTATCATTTATTCGATTATTTTCTATGGGCTAACCATCTTATCCTAAGTCTTTATTTATTTAAAAGGAATATTTCCTCCCCTTTTAATAAATAAAAAGCCTCCACTTTTCCTCTTATCCTAAGTTGCACAAATAAAGCATTATTCTTATTTTATAAAAAGGGAAAAAGCACTTTTTGTCTCATATGGACACAAAAGTCAACTCTTATTTTCCCATTGGAGGATATTTGTGCACAAGGATTGATCCCTCTTCAATCTCCACCGTTGATTAAATCTTTTTCCTCTTAATCTCCCTGGTCCATTTCTCCTCATTTCCTATAAAAGAAGAGCTCTCTTCTTCATTCTAGATCCTGAACTTTTTATGCTAACTTTATGCTGCAGGATTTCTAGGTCACTTTGGAGCTTTTGAAGATTTGGAGCATTCTTAGCATCTACATCTCATTCTTGCATTCTTAGCTTAGCTTCATATTTATGCTTTCTTAGATTAGCTTCATTTCTATGCTCTAGATTAGCTCACATAGATTAATTAGCTTGGGTTGTAACACTTGCATATTTCCTTTCATAGCTTAGCTTGCATTTCCATTTCTAGCATAGCATTGCATTTCATTTTCATTCTTGATTCTTGAGGATATTGGCATTATTGCCCTTGTCTTCATGGAATCTCCCATTGCATGGTTTACTAGCAAGGTTATAGGCTAAATAGCTCTAGCTGAGAGCATTCTTAAAACCCTTGCACTCCATGCCTAGGGAGCTATGGATCAATTTTTGAGACCTCATTCTTGAGTGTTCTTGAATGTAATGATTCATAGAAGTGTGACACATTTATAGCACACAATTCTCATCCAATAATTTGAGTGGGATTGTCCCTTGGGACCTGTGGATTATCATCCTATGCATTGTTTTGTGCCTCTGTTGGAACTTCTTCCCTCTAAACAGAATGCAAGGTGTTAGCATTCCCCTGGTCCATTACATCTAATTGACATTTTCTCAGAAGGTTATTCAGATCTTCCACTTCTGTGGGAGCAAGGAAACTTTGGTGTTCAGCAACATAATTAGCGGCATGTACCTCATCCTTATGGATCATCAAGCTGCACTCCTGCATCAGAATCATGAATCTACTTTTTGAAATATTGAGAACCATGGAGACCTATGACATAATATTAAAAAGTGTGAGTTTAAAATTAAACTCAGTAGGTTTCCTTTGCTCTTGCTGAAAAAGCTCTATGTTCATGTCCTTCCAAAGAGTCCACAAAATTTCATTTGTAAGTGCAAACCAAAAAGAATTAAGTTTGGAATAAAAAACATCCACATATCCAGCAAGTATTTCACTCCAAGAGACACCGAGTTTACAATTCCAGAGACAAGATGAACCCAGAAAAATGACCCAGATCTTGCATGCATAAAATTTTGTGCTTGATTTTAATATTTCAATGTGTGAAAATAGATGTTTCTAATTAAACTATTATTTGAAAATGAGTATAAATAATTCTTTGTATATTTTTTTTTAATGTTATGTATTTACATGCATATAAGTAACTACTTCACTATTAAAAAACTTAAAACTAAGCCTTAAGTTGGCTGCTAAACAAATAAAATTAATTCTTAGTTGACAAATAATATATCATCCTTTTTTTTTAATTTATATTTAGGGGATCAAGTTCTGAACAATATATAGATTAATTGATGATAAATCCTAATGAACAATCACATAAAATTAGTACTAATTTTAAAATTTATTAAAATTTAAATATAAATAAAATATTTAAATAGTTATGGTCAAACCATATTAACATTAATAGGAAAAGTAAACTAATTATCATTACCAATAAATAAAATTCTATTAGAAAACAAAGGGTAGAGAGCAATTACAATAATTTATAATGCTATTTTAAATATCATTTATAAAAATAATAAAAATACTTAATTTAAATAACAAATTTAATTTCAAATTTTTATTCATTTAATAAATATTTCATCTCTTTTAAAGATTCAACTTCATTAATAAAATAATAAATATTGTAAATTCAAAATTAAAATAAATCTAAATATAATATAATTTAAAATTGTATAAATTGTATTATAAAATATAATATATAGTTTAAAAATATAAATTTTAATTATAATAGAAAAATAGTAATATTTAAGTGATTTTTTTCAAATTAATAAAAAGTAAATTAAAACGCAAACTACAAAGGCATATGGAAACGTCAAAATCTAATCAAAGTTAATCCCAACTGAAGAATATACAAAAGTATAAATAACATGAATTGATGAAACATTAAAAAAATAGTATTACAAATATTTGTTGTATAAATTTAGGTTGTTTTGGGTGACGATTTTTCACATATGAGTAACTAATTGGAGGAAACGTGTTCTCAAAGCGGACAAGATTACTGGCGGGAAGGCAAAGGGGAAAAAAAGGAGCAAAAATGATTTGGGAAAAATGGATGGCTGTAGATGTTTCAATCGTTTTGGATGGCTATTAGCAAGTGCCAACTGTGGATTTTACTTTCCAAGTTGTTCATTTCATATATGAAAGCCTTCAGTGTAATTAATTGAAAAAAATATGTAATTTATTAAAAACATTTTAATTAGTAGTTAATTGTGTGTAGGTTAGTTATCTATTGGGATATACAATGAGATATTTGTACACCAAACTAATATAGTCAATAGTCAATTTTGAAAGCAAACATTTATTCAAAAGTACAAATCATCTTTATAAATCCTTTTATATTGAATGCCCAATTTTAGCACTAAAACTTAATTGTTCTTTTAAACAAATTATTATTATTAAAATATCAATAAAAAACAAACATATTTATTAAATAAAAAATAAATATATATGAAAAAATATTGACCAAAATTACAATAAATATCACCATTACATAACACCACCTTGCTCCACACTTTTGCTTACTGATATATGCATATATTAATCTGACAAAAACATACATAAACGTGTGAAAGCCTTCACAACTCTCTCCTCTTCTCCCCTCGCAACCAATCCTTTCCCCACTTCTCCTTTCAACTCTTCACCTTGAAAATATATATGTACCCTTGATTGTGTGTGAAGTGGAATATTATTGTGGATTTTGGAATGCTGAGTGAAGACACCTGCCCATACCCATTTCCCCTCCTCCAACTCCATTTCATCACTCCAGACACTCAATGAAGCATTTGGAGATTCACAATTCACAACAAAGCATACAAGAATGCAGCGGGCATGAGAGGATGGCCATTTGAGCGATAGCCGAGAGTTGATTTTCTGGTTGGCGAAGGAGTCAACGACTGAGAGATTGGAAAAGTCGAAGGAGTTAAGAGGTGAGGCCGCATCAGTGACCGCCCGTGCGCATATTCCTATTCTCTCGGGCCATTTCTGCAAGTTCTTCAAAAGCAAATCAACACACTCAGTCAATGCACACCTAATTGAAAATAAGTAGAAATCTATTTACCAATAAACTATAATTACCTGCATGCTTTGAATGCAACCTTCAACACCTGCTCTGCCAATTGCACTGAGATTCACTTGCCTCAATGTTTCCATGCGCTCCAAACTTTGTATACACGCCTCCTCCCACCTTGTATGCACTCTCAGCATCTCCAATGTCGTGCAATGCTCCAAGCCATGTATTTTCTTCACTCTATAGCAGCCTCTCAGTTAAAAGTATTGGAGACAAGCTAATTGTGCAAAACTGGGAAGCGAATCCAATTCAGGGCACCCACTTATAATCAACATTTGAATGTTTACGAGACCATCAATACTCCTTATGTTCCTCACCATTTTACAATCTATCAATAACATCGTCTTCAGTGTAGTTGATAGGACATCTATCTTTGTTAGATGGCTATTCCCTTCAAGGCTGAGAGATTCAAGACCTGGAAAATAGTTTTCAGAGATGGAAGTCTTGCGCACTACATTTGCTAAGGATTTCACTTCTGAATATCTGATGCAAGAGCATCCTGGGTGTAAGAGCAATCTTGCATCACCCAAAAAGAATATTTCTATTTTTATATTCAATAAGGGCTATTTTGTGCAGAGCTGCTATTTATTGAAAGTTACTATTTTTGGTAATTTTCGTATGTGCTCAGAATGATCTGATTTCTTTCTTGGAGGTTCATTTTGGTCATATAAGTCTGCCAGTAAAGTTTCATTACCAGATCGAGTGTATATTGGAAGATATTGAAGATTTTCGGTATTGGCAGCAGGGTACAGAAACTTTGAACTCAGTTTTAAAGGCTTTAGAGGCCCCAGATGAGGTTGAAAATTTTGGTGATAGGGGCTTACACAGGTCAAGCCTGTAGAGCGCTTCGTGGCGTTTCTAAAATGGGGTTATAATAGTCGATCGGGTCAACTGGTGATGACTTATGGTCTTCGGAAGTTGGGCCACCTGAAATGGCAGAAAATAATTTTTTCAAAATTTTTGTTCGGGTTTCAAAGGTTATCTTGAGCCGACTATGATGCAATAAAATGTAAAATAAAATAATTCTAAGTTTGGTCAGCCTTATTGGCTAAAATTTTTGAACCTTCCCAGGCGGTGGAAAATTGCCTATATAAAGAAGGCTGTATTATTGTCTTAGGCAGTTCAGAATAGTTCTGGGTAGTAGATCTAGGTATCGATTCAAGGATTTTTCCTACAGAATATTGTAAGGGAATGCCCATGTGGCTTTGCATATTGTAATTCTGAAAGTTTGTAATTCCACATTTGTGGAGATAATAAGAAGCCAATTTTCTATTCTTGCATATTATTGTTGTTGTTTCTCTATTTCTGTTATGTGTTTGTGGTACTAAAGGGAGCACCTTTCATCAAGTGGTATCAGAGCAGGAGTTCTTGAGTGTGTAAATAGATCACCGACTGTGAGGCAGTTTGCACCAGGACCGTGGTTAGGGTTTCAGTGCGCATCGTGAAAATGCCTCCACGAAGAGAACATGGAGGAAGAGCTGGTGCTGTGACACCTGAGGTTAGAGAGCTGCAGAGACAAGTGCGAGCATTGCAATAAGAGATTCGCAGAGGAATGAATCTTAATGTCAGAGATGAAAGCGAGGATGAAGCTGAAGAAGAATATCAAGAAGGAGAAGTTAAAATTGTGAACCGGGAGGAAGAAAGGCTTTTTTGGGCCATTTCTAAGATTGGGAAAAGACCTAAGATTGAGGTTCCTACATTTTCTGGAAATTTTAACCTAGAAGAATTGATCGACTGGATCAATGAATGTGAGGAATATTTTGAGTATGAAGATGTTGAGGATCCTGATAGGGTCAAATTTGTGAAGGCCAGACTGAAAGGTCATGCGAAGATATGGTGGCAAGAGATTCAGTTGGAGTGAAATAGAAGGGGAAAAGAGAAAATCACGAGATGGGATCGGATGGTGGATAAATTGAAGTGACAGTTCATTCTTGTTGATTATGAGCTTGACCTACTAAATAAAATGCAGAGTTTGAAGCAAGTAGGAAGATCTGTTCAGGAGTATACAGAAGATTTCTATCGACTTCTCATCAGAATAGGCCATGCAGAAGATGATAAAGAGAAAGTTGTCCGATACCTTAATGGGTTAAGGCCAAGCATTCAGGAGGAGCTGAATCTAGTTCAAATGAACACTATTGAAGAGGCATACCAGTTTTCCCTAAAAGTAGAGGAAAAGCTGAACAAGAAGTTTGAGAGCAGACAAAATGGAAGAGCTCGCGGTGGACGATCTGGTGGACAGTCATATGGTGGCCGAAATGAAGATCCAAAAAAGAAGGATGAGACTAGTAGCAGTCAGAATCAGCGAGAAAATAATTCCAATCACTTCTAGGATCAGAATAATAGAGATCAGAGAGGAAGAGGAAGAGGACAAGGATTTGGAAGAGGTGGCTTCCGTGAAACATGTTTTTACTGTGGAGAAGAAGGTCATAGGGCATTTGAATGTCCTCAGCGCCAAGGCAGAACAGATAGGAGAAATGAAGGCCAGGCCAGAGTTGCACATGTAGATGAAATTGCCAGATCATCAAATTCTAAAGATGCTGAAAGAGGAGAAACGTTGATTAACAGAAGAGTCCTTTTGAGTGGTGAGAATGAACCTGAGCAAAGGAGGAGCCTGTTTTGCACCAGGTGCAAGTGTGAAGGTAAATGTTGTGATGTGATTATTGATAGTGGAAACACTGACAATTTGGTGTCAGAAGAGATGGTGACAAAGTTGAAGCTCAAGAGACAGAAACACCCACATCCATATCGGATTGCCTGGGTACAAGATGACCACAAGGTCATGGTCAATGAACAATGCCTGGTGAAGTTCAAGATTGGCAGATACGAAGATGAGGTATTGTGTGATATCATATCTAAGGATGCATGTCATATGTTGTTGGGTAGACCATGGCAGTTTAACAAATGTGTTGTACATGATGGTCGTGTGAATACCTATTCCCTAACAAAGGATGGAGTGCGACATAAGTTAAAACCATTGAAGGAGACTGAAGAAAAGGTATGTGGTAATGCAAGGATAACTTTTGTTGGTGGAAGAAATTTCCTAGATGGTATGAGGCATGAGCATATATGTTTTGCTTTAATTCTAAAAATTGGTAAAGAGGAAGTAGAAGATGTTCTTGTAGAAGTTGCAGATTTGTTGAATGAGTTTCAGGATATTGTATCCGATAACATGCCTGATGGATTACCACCAGTTAGGAAGATCAGTCATCAGATCGACTTGATCCCAGGAGTGAGTTTTCCGAATAAGGCAACACACAGAATGACACCTGCAGAAAGTGAGGAGTTGAATAGACAAGTACATGAACTGTTACAGAAAGGATTGATCCATGAGAGTCTAAGTCCCTGTGCTGTACCAGTGGTATTAGCACCAAAGAAGAATGGAGAATGGAGGATGTGTACAGATTCTAGGGCAATAAACAAGATCACAATCAAGTATAAGTTTTCATTGCCACAAATGGATGATATTATAGATTGTTTGAGTGGAGCTATGTATTTCTCAAATATAGATCTGAAGAGTGGATATCATTAGATTCGGATCAAAGAAGGAGATGAATGGAAGACTACCTTCAAGACAAAGGAAGGACTGTATGAGTGGTTAGTCATGTCTTTTGGGCTAACCAATGCACTGAGCACTTTCATGCGGCTCATGAACGAGGTTTTGAAAGAATTTCTGGATAAGTTTGTCATTGTTTACCTAGATGATATTTTGATTTTTAGCAAGACATTGGAGGAACATATGATGCACATTCGTATGGTGTTTGAAAAGTTGAGAGATGAGAAATTGTTGATTAATTTGAAGAAGTGCAGTTTTGTGAAGAAAGAGTTAGTGTATTTGAGATTTGTAGTTTCAGCAGAAGGTCTGAAAATGGACCCAGAAAAGGTACAGACTATCCTTGAATGGCCTACTCCAAGGAGTGCTACTGAGGTAAGATCTTTTTATGGTTTGGCTAGCTTTTACAAAAAATTTATCAAAAATTTTAGCAGTATTTGTGGACCCTTGACTGAAACAATGAGAGGGGATAGAAAAGAGTTTAAGTGGACTAAAGGGGCAGAAAAGAGTTTTCAATTGTTGAAACAAAAAGTTAAAGAACAACCTGTTTTAGCCCTTCCAGATTTTAATAAGGTGTTTCAAGTAGATTGTGATGCTAGTAGTACTGCAATAGGAGCTGTTATGAGCCAAGAAGGTAAACCTATTGCTTATTTCAGTGAGAAGTTAAATGATGCCAAGAGAAAATATTCTGTCTATGATCAGAAATTTTATGCTATAGTTCAGGCATTAAAGAAGTGGAGACATTATCTACTTCCTAATGAGTTTGTTTTGTATACTGATCATCAAGCTTTGCAATATTTGAATAGTCAAGGAAAGTTGAATCAGAGGCCCTTGAAATGGGTTGAGTTTTTGTAAAGTTATACATTTGTTTTGAAACACAGGAGTGGAAAGTCTAATAGGGTTGCAGATGCTCTTAGCAGAAAGCAACTATTGCTGACAGAAATGCAGATTGAAGTGGCTGGGTTCAAGGAACTCAAGAATTTGTATCCAGAGGATCTTGATTTTGGTGAAGCTTGGAAAGCTTGTACAGAACCTGTTATTCTAGACAGGACGAAATGGCTGGATTTTATCATCCAAAATGATATGCTATTCAGAGGGAGTCAGCTGTGCATTCCAAGAAGTTCTATGAGGGACAATCTCATCAAGGAGAAGCATAGTGGAGGATTGGCTGGACATTTTGGTCGTGATAAAACCCTTGCTTTGGTTGGTGAGAATTATTATTGGCCACAATTATAGCAAGATGTCAAGAAGTTTGTACAGAGTTGCAGAGTATGTCAGATGGAAAAAGGAGTGAAGCAAAATACAGGTTTGTATCAGCCATTGCCTATACTAGAGAAGCTTTGGGAGGATATCAGTATGGACTTTATTCTTGGTTTACCAAGAACTCAGCGGGGACATGATTCAATTTTTGTGGTGGTTGACAGATTTTTGAAGATGGCACATTTCATTCCCTACAAGAAGACTAATGATGCTGTTCATGTAGAAGAATTATTTTTCAGAGAAGTAGTGAGACTTCGTGGTTTGCCAAAGACCATAGTTTCAGATCGGGACACTAAGTTTGTTGGATATTTCTGGCGTACATTATGAAAGAAGTTGAAGATAGATTTGAAGCTCAGTTTATCACATCATCCACAGACTGATGGACAGACAGAGGTGGTGAATAGGAGTTTGAGAAATTTGTTGAGATGTTTGGTTGGAGATAAGCCAACAGGATGGGATTTGATTTTACCACAGGTAGAATTTGCATACAATAATTCTGTCAACGGGAGTACTGGTAAATCACCATTCCAGATTGTATATGGAAGTAGTCCAAGAAATGCATCTGAATTAAGAAAGATACATAAAGGAGAAATAAGTAGTGCTGAAGCTGAAGATTTTGTAGAACACTTGAAGAACATCCATGAGGAGGTGAGAAAGCATATTAACAAGATGAATGCGCAGTATAAGGCTAAGGCAGATGAGAAAGGGAGGCATAAGGAATTTCGGGTTGGTGATGAAGTCATGGTTCATTTGCGGAAGGAGTGATTTCCGGTTGGTACATATAACAAGTTGAAAATGAAGAAGTTTGGGCCATGTAAGATATTGAAGAAGCATGATTTGGGAAATGCATATGAGGTAGAATTGCCTAGTGAGCTGAATATTTCACCAGTTTTTAACATTTCAGATTTGACAGAGTATCATGAAGGAGGTCATGAAGATGAGGTTGCAGCAACACAGTGGAGTATTCCAGTAAGTAGTTCAGATACCAAGGAGATTGAAGACATACTGGACAGTCATGTTGGCAGAAGCACAAGGAATAGGACATATGAAGAGTATTTGGTCCAATGGAAAAGATGACCTATTGAAGATTCATCATGGCTAACAAAGGAGGAGGTTAACCGTCTTGGTTTTCCTCTGCACACCTGAGTAGTGGCAGGGTCACTTCTCAAATTACCCCGGGTGTCTGATGCGGGAGAATCCTGGGTGTAAGAGCAATCTTGCATCACCCAACAAAAATATTTCTATTTTTATATTCAATAAGGGCTATTTTGTGCAGAGCTGCTATTTATGGAAAGTTACTATTTTTGGTAATTTTTGTATGTGCTCAGAATGATCTGATTTCTTTCTTGGAGGTTCATTTTGGTCATATAAGTTTGCCAGTAAAGTTTCATTGCCATATCAAGTGTATATTGTAAGATATTGAAAATTTTCGGTACTGGCAGTAGGGTACAGAAATTTTGAACTCAATTTTGAAGGCTTTAGAGGCCCCGGATGAGGTCAAAAATTTGGGTGATGGGTGCTTTTACGGGACAAGCTTGTAGAGCACTTCGTGGCATTTCTGAAATGGGGTTATAATAGCCGATCGGGTCAACTGGTGATGACTTATGGTCTTCGGAAGTTGGGCCACCTGAAATGGTGAAAAATAATTTTTTTCAAAATTTCTGTTCGAGTTTCAAAGGTTATCTTGAGCCGACTATGATGTAATAAAATGTAAAATAAAATAATTCTAAGTTTGGTTGGCCTTATTGGCTAAAATTCTGAAACCTTCCTAGGCGGTGGAAAATTGCCTATATCAGGAAGGCTGTATTATTGTCTTAGGAAATTCAGAATAGTTCTGGGTAGTAGATCTGGGTATCGATTCGAGGATTTTTCCTACAGAATATTGTAAGGGAATGCCCATGTGGCTTTGCATATTGTAATTCTGAAAGTTTGTAATTCCACATTTGTGGAGATAATAAGAAGCCAATTTTCTATTCTTGCATATTTTTGTTATTGTTTCTCTATTTCTGTTATGTGTTTGTGGTACTAAGGGGAGCACACTTCATCAAGTGGTATCAGAGCAGGAGTTCTTGAGTGTGTAAACAGATCGCCGACTGTGAGGCAGTTTGCACCAGGACCGTGGTTAGGGTTTCAGCGCGCATCACGAAAATGCCTCCATGAAGAGAACGTGGCGGAAGAGCTGGTGCTGTGACACCTAAGGTTAGAGAGCTACAGAGACAAGTGCGAGCATTGCAAGAAGAGATTCACAGAGGAATAAATCTTAATGTTAGAGATGAAAGCAAGGATGAAGCTGAAGAAGAATATCAAGAAGGAGAAGTCAAAATTGTGAACCAGGAGGAAGAAAGGCTTTTTCGGGCCATTTCTAAGATTGAAAAAAGACCTAAGATTGAGGTTCTTATATTTTCTGGAAATCTTAACCCAGAAGAATTGATCGACTGGATCAATGAATGTCAGGAATATTTTGAGTATGAAGATGTTGAGGATCCTGATAGGGTCAAATTTGCGAAGGCCAAACTCAAAGGTCATGCAAAGATATGGTGGCAAGAGATTTAGTTGGAGAGAAATAGAAGGGGAAAGGAGAAAATCATGAGATGGGATCGGATGGTGGATAAATTGAAGTGATAGTTCATTCCTGTTGATTGTGAGCTTGACCTACTGAAAAAAATGCAGAGTTTGAAGCAAGGAGGAAAATCTGTTCAGGAGTATACAGAGGAGTTCTATCGACTTCTCATCAGAACAGGCCATGCAGAAGCTGATAAAGAGAAAGTTTCCTGATACCTTAATGAGTTAAGGCCAAGCATTCAGGAGGAGCTGAATCTGGTTTGAATGAACAGTATTGAAGAGGCATACCAGTTTGCCCTAAAAGTAGAGGAAAAGCTGAACAAGAAGTTTGAGAGCAGACAAAATAGAAGAGGTCACGGTGGATGATCTGGTGGATGGTCATATGGTGGCCGAAATGAAGATCTGAAAAAGAAGGATGAGGCCAGTAGCAGTCAGAATCAGCGAGGAAATAATTCCAATCGCTTCCAGGATCAAAATAATAGAGATCAAAAAGGAAGAGGAAGAGGACAAGGATCTGGAAGAGGTGGCTTCTGTGGAACATGTTTTTACTATGGAGAAGAAGGTCATAAGGCATTTCAATGTCCTCAGCGCCAAGGCTGAATAGACAGGAGAAATGAAGGCCAGGCCAGAGTTGCACATGTAGATGAAAATGCCAGATCATCAAATTCTGAAGATGTTGAAAGAGGAAAAATGTTGATTAACAAAAGAGTCTTGTTGAGTGGTGAGAATGAACCTGAGCAAAGGAGGAGTCTGTTTCACACCAGGTGCAAGTGTGAAGGTAAATGTTGTGATGTGATTATTGATAGTGGAAGCACTGACAATTTGGTGTCAGAAGAGATGATGACAAAGTTGAAGCTCAAGAGACAGAAACACCCACATCCATATCGGATTGCCTGGGTACAGGATGACCACAAGGTCATGGTCAATGAACAATGCCTGGTGAAGTTCAAGATTGGTGGATACCAAAATGAGGTATTGTGTGATATCATATCTATGGCTGCATGTCATATGTTGTTGGGTAGACCCTGGTAGTTTGACAGATGTGATGTACATGATGGTCATGCGAATACCTATTCCCTGACAAAGGATGGAGTGCGACATAAGTTAAAACCATTGAAGGAGACTGAATAAAAAGTATGTGGTAATGCAAGGATAACTTTTGTTGGTGGAAGAAATTTCCTAGATGGTATGAGGTATGAGCATGTATGTTTTGTTTTAATTCTAAAAACTGGTAAAGAGGAAGTAGAAGATGTTCCTGTAAAAGTTCCAGATTTGTTGAATGAGTTTCAGGATATTATATCCGATAACGTGCCTGATGGATTACCACCAGTCAGGAAGATCAGTCATCAGATGGACTTGATCCCAAGAGCGAGTTTTCCTAATAAGGCAGCACACAGAATGACACCTGCAGAAAGTGAGGAGTTGAACAGACAAGTACATGAACTGTTACAGAAAGGATTGATCCGTGAGAGTCTGAGTCCCTGTGCTGTACCAGCGGTATTAGCACCAAAGAAGAATGCAGAATGGAGGATGTGTACAGATTTTAGGGAAATAAACAAGATCACAATCAAGTATAGGTTTCCATTGCCACGAAAGGATGATATTATAGATTGTTTGAGTGGAGCTATGTATTTCTCAAAGATAGATCTGAAGAGTGGTTATCACCAGATTCAGATCAGAGAAGGAGATGAATGGAAGACTGCCTTCAAGACAAAGGAAGGACTGTATGAGTGGTTAGTCATGCCTTTTGGGCTAACCAATGCACCGAGCACTTTCATGCGGCTCATGAATGAGGTTTTGAAAGAATTTCTAGGTAAGTTTGTCATTGTTTACCTAGATGATATTTTGATTTTTAGCAAGACATTGGAGGAACATATGATGCACATTCGTATGGTGTTTGAAAAGTTGAGAGATGAGAAATTGTTGATTAATTTGAAGAAGTGAAGTTTTGTGAAGAAAGAGTTAATGTATTTGAGATTTGTAGTTTTAGCAGAAGGTCTGAAAATGGACCCAGAGAAGGTACAGGCTATCCTTGAATGGACTACTCCAAGGAGTGCTACTGAGGTAAGATCTTTTCATGGTTTGGCTAGCTTTTACAAAAAGTTTATTAAAAATTATAGCAGTATTTGTGGTCCCTTGACTGAAACAATGAGAGGGGATAGAAAAGAGTTTAAGTGGACTAAAGGGGCAGAAAAGAGTTTTCAATTGTTGAAACAAAAAGTTACAGAACAACCTGTTTTAGCCCTTCCAGATTTTAATAAAGTGTTTCAAGTAGATTGTGAAGCTAGTGGTACTGCAATAGGAGCTGTTATGAACCAAGAAGGTGAACCTGTTGCTTATTTCAGTGAGAAGTTAAATGATGCCAAGAGAAAATATTCTGTCTATGATCAGGAATTTTATGCTATAGTTCAGGCATTAAAGAAGTGGAGACATTATCTACTTCCTAAGGAGTTTGTTTTATATACTGATCATCAAGCTTTGCAATATTTGAATAGTCAATGAAAGTTGAATCAGAGGCATTTGAAATGGGTTGAGTTTTTGTAGAGTTATACATTTGTTTTGAAACACAGGAGTGGAAAGTCTAATAAGATTGCAGATGCTCTTAGCAGAAGGCAACTATTGCTGACAGAAATGCAGATTGAAGTGGTTGGGTTCAAGGAACTCAAGAATTTGTATCCAGAGGATCCTGATTTTGGTGAAGCTTGGAAAGCTTGTACAGAACCTGTTACTCTAGACAGGATGAAATGGCTGGATTTTATCATCCAAGATGATATGCTATTCAGAGGGAGTCAGCTGTGCATTTCAAGAAGTTCTATGAGGGAGAATCTCATCAAGGAGAAGCATAGTGAAGGATTGGCTGAACATTTTGGTCGTGATAAAACCATTTCTTTGGTTGGTGAGAATTA
Source organism: Chamaecyparis obtusa (assembly GCA_027943335.1). Taxonomy (NCBI): domain Eukaryota; kingdom Viridiplantae; phylum Streptophyta; class Pinopsida; order Cupressales; family Cupressaceae; genus Chamaecyparis; species Chamaecyparis obtusa. Next base: position 480,287 of record BSBK01005366.1, on the reverse strand, counting down.
TTATTGGCCACAATTGCAGCAAGATGTGAAGAAGTTTGTACAGAGTTGCAGAGTATGTCAGATGGTGAAAGGAGTGAAGCAGAATACAGGGTTGTATCAGCCATTGCCTATACCAGAGAAGCCTTGGGAGGATATCAGTATGGACTTTGCTCTTGGTTTACCGAGAACTCAGTGGGGACATGATTCAATTTTTGTGGTGGTTGACAGATTTTTGAAGATGGCACATTTCAGTCCCTACAAGAAGACTAATGATGTTGTTCATGTAGCAGAATTATTTTTCAGAGAAGTAGTGAGACTTCATGGTTTGCCAAAGACCATAGTTTCAGATCAGGACACTAAGTTTGTTGGATATTTCTGGCGTACATTGTGAAAGAAGTTGAAGATGGATTTGAAGTTCAGTTCATCACATCATCCACAGACTGATGGACAGACAGAGGTGGTGAATAGGAGTTTGAGAAATTTGCTGAGATGTTTGGTTGGAGATAAGCCAACAGGATGGGATTTGATTTTACCATAGGCAGAATTTGCATACAATAATTTTGTCAACAGGAGTACTGGTAAATCACCATTCCAGATTGTATATGGAAGTAGTCCAAGAAATGCATCTGAATTAAGAAAGATACATAAAGGAGAAATAAGTAGTGCTGAAGCTGAGGATTTTGCAAAACACTTAAAGAACATCCATGAGGAGGTGAGAAAGCATATTAACAAGATGAATGCGCAGTATAAGGCTAAGGCAGATGAGAAAGGGAGGCATAAAAAATTTCAGGTTGGCGATGAAGTCATGGTTCATTTGCGGAAGGAGCGATTTTTGGTTGGTACATATAACAAGTTGAAAATGAAGTTTGGGCCATGTAAAATATTGAAGAAGCATGATTCGGGAAATGCATATGAGGTAGAATTGCCTAGTGAGTTGAATATTTCACCAGTGTTTAACATTTCAGATTTGACAGAGTATCATGAAGGAGGTCATGAAGATGAGGTTGCAGCAGCACAGTGGAGTATTCCAGCAAGTAGTTCAAATACCAAGGAGACTGAAGACATACTGGACAGTCATGTTGGCAGAAGCATAAGGAATAGGACATATGAAGAGTATTTGGTCAAATAGAAAGGATGACCTATTGAAGATTCATCATGGCTAACAAAGGAGGAGGTTAACCGTCTTGGTTTTCCTCTGCACACTTGAGTAGTGGCAGGGTCACTTCTCAAATTACCCCGGGTGTCTGATGAGGGAGCATCCTGGGTGTAAGAGCAATCTTGCATCACCCAAAAAGAATATTTCTATTTTTATATTCAATAAGGGCTATTTTGTGTAGAGCTGCTATTTATGGAAAGTTACTATTTTTAGCAATTTTCATATGTGCTCAGAATGATCTGATTTTTTTCTTGGAGGTTCATTTTGGTCATATAAGTTTGCCAGTAAAGTTTCATTTCCAGATCAAGTGTATATTGGAAGATATTGAAGATTTTCGGTATTGGCAGCAGGGTACAGAAACTTTAAACTCAGTTTTGAAGGCTTTAGAGGCCCCAGATGAGGTCAAAAATTTGGGTGATAGGCGCTTGTGCGGGTCAGGCCTGTAGAGCGCTTCGTGGCATTTCCGAAATAGGTTTATAACAGCTGATCGGGTCAACTGGTGATGACTTATGGTCTTCAGAAGTTTGGCCACCTGAAATGGCAAAAAATAATTTTCTTCAAAATTTCTGTTCGGGTTTCAAAGGTTATCTTGAGCCGACTATGATGTAATAAAATGTAAAATAAAATAATTCTAAGTTTGGTCGGCCTTATTGGCTAAAATTCTGGAACCTTCCCAGGCGATGGAAAATTGCCTATATAAGGAAGGCTATATTATTGTCTTAGGCAATTCAGAATAGTTCTGGGTAGTAGATCTGGATATCGATTGGAAGATTTTTCCTACAGAATATTGTAAGGGAATGCCCATGTGGCTTTGCATATTGTAATTCTGAAAGTTTGTAATTCCACATTTGTGGAGATAATAAGAAGCCAATTTTCTGTTCTTGCATATTATTGTTGTTGTTTCTCTATTTCTATTATGTGTTTATGGTACTAAGGGGAGCACCCTTCATCAAGTGGTATCAGAGCAGGAGTTCTTGAGTGTGTAAACAGATCGCCGACTGTGAGGCAGTTTGCACCGGATCGTGGTTAGGGTTTCAGCGCGCATCGTGAAATGCTTCCACGAAGAGAACATCGCAGAAGAGCTAGTGCTGTGACACCTGAGGTTAGAGAGCTGCAGAGATAAGTGCGAACATTGCAAGAAAAGATTCACAGAGGAATGAATCTTAATGTCAGAGATGAAAGCGAGGATGAAGCTGAAGAAGAATATCAAGAAGGAGAAGTTGAAATTGTGAACCGGGAGGAAGAAAGGCTTTTTCGGGCCATTTCTAAGACTGGGAAAAGACCTAAGATTGAGGTTCCTACATTTTCTGGAAATCTTAACCTAGAAGAATTGATCAACTGGATCAATGATTGTGAGGAATATTTTGAGTATGAAGATGTTGAGGATCTTGATAGGGTCAAATTTGCGAAGGCCAGACTAAAAGGTCATACGAAGATATGGTGGCAAGGGATTCAGTTGGAGCAAAATAGAAGGGAAAAGGAGAACATCACGAGATGGGATGGGATGGTGGATAAATTGAAGTGACAGTTCATTCCTGTTGATTATGAGCTTGACCTACTGAAGAAAATACAAAGTTTGAAGCAAGCAGGAAGATCTGTTCAGGAGTCTACAGAAGAGTTCTATCGACTTCTCATCAGAACAGGCCATGCAGATGCTGATAAAGAGAAAGTTGCCCGATACCTTAATGGGTTAAGGCCAAGCATTCAAGAGGAGCTGAATCTGGTTCGAATAAACATTATTGAAGAGGCATACCAGGTTGCCCTAAAAGTAGAGGAAAAGCTGAACAAGAAGTTTGAGAGCAGACAAAATGGAAGAGGTCGCGGTGGACGATCTGGTGGACGGTCATATGGTGGCCGAAATGAAGATCCAAAAAAGAAGGATGAGGCCATTAGCAGTCAGAATGAGCGAGGAAATAATTCCAATCACTTCCAGGATCAGAATAATAGAGATCAGAGAGGAAGAGGAAGAGGACAAGGATCTGGAAGAGGTGGCTTCTGTAGAACATGTTTTTACTATAGAAAAGAAGGTCATAGGGCATTTCAATGTCCTCAGCGCCAAGGCAGAACAGACAGGAGAAATGAAAGCTAGGCTAGAGTTGCACATGTAGATAAAGATGCCAGATCATCAAATTCTGAAGATGCTGAAAGAAAAGAAACGTTGATTAACAGAAGAGTCCTGTTGAGTGGTGAGAATGAAGCTAAGCAAAGGAGGAGCCTGTTTCGCACCAGGTGCAAGTGTGAAGGTAAATGTTATGATGTGATTATTGATAGTGGAAGCACTGACAATTTAGTGTCAGAAGAGATGGTGACAAAGTTGAAGCTCAAGAGACAGAAACACCCACATCCATATCGGATTGCCTGGGTACAGGATGACCACAAGGTCATGGTCAATGAACAATGCCTGGTGAAGTTCAAGATTGGCGGATACCAAGATGAGGTATTGTGTGATATCATATCTATGGATGCATGTCATATTTTGTTGGGTAGACTGTGGCAGTTTGACAGATGTGCTATATATGATGGTCGTGCGAATACCTATTCCCTGACAAAGGATGGAGTGCGACATAAGTTAAAACCATTGAAGGAGACTGAATAAAAGGTATGTGGTAATGCAAGGATAACTTTTTTTGGTGGAAGAAATTTTCTAGATGGTATGAGGCATAAGCATGTATGTTTTACTTTAATTCCAAAAATTGGTAAAGAGGAAGTAGAAGATGTTCCTGTAGAAGTTGCAAATTTGTTGAATGAGTTTCAAGATATTGTATCCGATAACGTGCCTGATGGATTACCACCAGTCAGGAAGATCAGTCATCAGATGAACTTGAAACCAGGAGCGAGTTTGCCGAATAAGGCAGCACACAGAATGACACCTGCAGAAAGTGAGGAGTTGAACAGACAAGTACATGAACTGTTACAGAAAAGATTGATCCATAAGAGTCTGAGTCCCTGTGCTGTACCAATGGTATTAGCACCAAAGAAGAATGGAGAATGGAGGATGTGTATAGATTCTAGGGCAATAAACAAGATCACAATCAAGAATAGGTTTCTATTGCCACGAATGGATGATATTATAGATTGTTTGAGTGGAGCTATGTATTTCTCAAAGATAGATCTGAAGAGTGGATATCACCAGATTCGGATCAGAAAAGGAGATGAATGGAAGACTGCCTTCAAGACAAAGGAAAGACTGTATGAGTGGTTAGTCATGCCTTTTGGGCTAACCAATGCACCGAGCACTTTCATGCGGCTCATGAACGAGGTTTTGAAAGAATTTTTGGGTAAGTTTGTCATTGTTTACCTAAATGATATTTTGATTTTTAGCAAGACATTGGAGGAACATATGATGCACATTCGTATGGTGTTTGAGAAGTTGAGAGATGAGAAATTGTTGATTAATTTGAATAAGTGCAGTTTTGTGAAGAAAGAGTTAGTGTATTTGGGATTTGTAGTTTTAGCAGAAGGTCTGAAAATGGACCCAGAGAAGGTACAGGCTATCCTTGAATGGCCTACTCGAAGGAGTGCTACTGAGGTAAGATCTTTTCATGGTTTGGCTAGCTTTTACAGAAATTTTATCATAAATTTTAGCAGTATTTGTGGACCCTTGACTGAAACAATGAGAGGGGATAGAAAAGAGTTTAAGTGGACTAAAGGGGCAGAAAAGAGTTTTCAATTGTTGAAACAAAAAGTTACAGAACAACCTATTTTAGCCCTTCTAGATTTTAATAAGGTGTTTCAAGTAGATTGTGATGCTAGTGGTACTGCAATAGGAGCTGTTATGAGCCAAGAAGGTAAACCTGTTGCTTATTTTAGTGAGAAGTTAAATGATGCCAAGAGAAAATATTCTGTCTATGATCAAAAATTTTATGCTATAGTTCAGGCATTAAAGAAGTGGAGACATTATCTACTTCCTAATGAGTTTGTTTTGTATACTGATCATCAAGCTTTGCAATATTTGAATAGTCAAGGAAAGTTGAATCAGAGGCATTTGAAATGGGTTGAGTTTTTGCAGAGTTATACATTTATTTTGAAACACAGGAGTGGAAAGTCTAATAGGGTTGCAGATGCTCTTAGCAGAAGGCAACTATTGCTGACAGAAATGCAGATTGAAGTGGTTGGGTTCAAGGAACTCAAGAATTTGTATCCAGAGGATCCTGATTTTGGTGAAGCTTGGAAAGCTTGTACAGAACCTGTTACTCTAGACAGGATGAAATGGCTGGATTTTATCATCCAAGATGATATGCTATTCAGAGGGAGTCAGCTGTGCATTCCAAGAAGTTCTATGAGGGAGAATCTCATCAAGGAGAAGCATAGTGGAGGATTGGCTAGACATTTTGGTCGTGATAAAACCATTGCTTTGGTTGGTGAGAATTATTATTGCCACAATTGCAGCAAGATGTGAAGAAGTTTGTAAAGAGTTGCAGAGTATGTCAGATGGCGAAAGGATTGAAGAAGAATACAGAGTTGTATCAGCCATTGCCTATACCAGAGAAGCCTTGGGAGGATATCAGTATGGACTTTGTTCTTGGTTTACCGAGAACTCAGCCGAGACATGATTCAATTTTTGTGGTGGTTGACAGATTTTTGAAGATGGCACATTTCATTCCTTGCAAGAAGACTAATGATGTTGTTCATGTACTAGAATTGTTTTTCAGAGAAGTAGTGAGACTTCATGGTTTGCCAAAGACCATAGTTTCAGATCGGGACACTAAGTTTGTTAGATATTTCTGGCATACATTATGGAAGAATTTGAAGATAGATTTGAAGTTCAGTTCATCACATCATCCACAGACTTATGGACAGACAGAGGTGGTGAATAGGAGTTTGGGAAATTTGCTGAGATGTTTGGTTGGAGATAAGCCAACAGGATGGGATTTGATTTTACCACAGGCAGAATTTGCATACAATAATTCTGTCAATAGGAGTACTGGTAAGTCACCATTCCAGATTGTATATGGAAGTAGTCCAAGAAATGCATCTGAATTGAGAAAGATAGATAAAGGAGAAATAAGTAGTGCTGAAGCTGAGGATTTTGCAGAACACTTGAAGAACATCCATGAAGAGGTGAGGAAGCATATTAACAAGATGAATGCGTAGTATAAGTCTAAGGTAGATGAGAAAAGGAGGCATAAGGAATTTTGGGTTGGCGATGAAGTCATGGTTCATTTGCAGAAGGAGCGGTTTCCGGTTGGTACATATAACAAGTTGAAAATGAAGAAGTTTGGGCCATGTAAGATATTGAAGAAGCATGATTCGGGAAATGCATGAGGTAGAATTGCCTAGTGAGCTGAATATTTCACCAGTGTTTAACATTTCAGATTTGACAGAGTATCATGAAGGAGGTCATGAAGATGAGGTTGCAGCAGCACAATGGTGTATTCCAGCAAGTAGTTTAGATACCAAGGAGATTGAAGACATACTTGATAGTTGTATTGGCAGAAGCACAAGGAATAGGACATATGAAGAGTATTTGGTCAAATGGAAAGGATGACCTATTGAAGATTCATCATGGCTAACAAAGGAGGAGGTTAACTATCTTGGTTTTCCTCTGCACACTTGAGTAGTGGCAGGGTCACTTCTCAAATTACCTGGGGTGTCTGATGCAGGAGCATCCTAGCATTAAGAGCAATCTTGCATCACCCAAAAAGAATATTTCTATTTTTATATTCAATAAGGGCTATTTTGTTCAGAGCTGCTATTTATGGAAAGTTACTATTTTTGGTAATTTTTGTATGTGCTCAGAATGATCTGATTTCTTTCTTGGAGGTTCATTTTGGTCATATAAGTCTGCCAGTAAAGTTTCATTGCCAGATCAAGTGTATATTGGAAGATATTGAAAATTTTCGGTATTGGCAGCAGGGTACAGAAACTTTGAACTCAGTTTTGAAGGCTTTAGAGGCCCCGGATGAGGTTGAAAATTTGGGTGATAGGCGCTTGCACGAGGCAAGCCTGTAGAGCGCTTCGTGGCATTTCCGAAATGGGGTTATAATAGCCGATCGGGTTAATTGGTGATGACTTATGGTCTTCGAAAGTTGGGCCACCTGAAATGGCAGAAAATAATTTTCTTCAAAATTTTTGTTCAGGTTTCAAATGTTATCTTGAGCCGACTATGATGTAATAAAATGTAAAATAAAATAATTCTAAGTTTGGTCAGCCTTATTGGCTAAAATTCTGAAACCTTCCCAGGCGGTGGAAAATTGCCTATATAAGGAATGCTGTATTATTGTCTTAGGCAGTTCAGAATAGTTCTGGGTAGTAGATCTGGGTATCGATTCAAGGATTTTTCCTACAGAATATTGTAAGGGAATGCCCATGTGGCTTTGCATATTATAATTCTGAAAGTTTGTAATTCCACATTTGTGGAGATAATAAGAAGCCAATTTTCTATTCTTGCATATTATTGTTGTTGTTTCTCTATTTCTGTTATGTGTTTGTGGTACTAAGGGGAGCACCCTTCATCAATATCTTATAGTTAACTCCTTTAAGTGATTAAGATGCCCCAAAGATTCAAGTAGACATCCCAGTTTAGCACAATTACAAATATGAAGAGAAGTCAAGGAAGACAAATCTCCAATGGATGTTGGCAGACTTTCCAACAACTTACTTCCGATGATCATCGTTTGCAACTTGCTCAGTTGGCCAATGTTCGTTGGTATCTCCCTTAACCTCTTTGTGCTATTTAAAAATAGCGTTCTCAGAGAGGTTTGATTTGTGATGTGACGAGGCAACTCTTCCAATTGGCTGTAACCAGAGAGGTAAAAATACTCAAGTTGTGTCATTGTTTCCAGCATGTCTAACTCTAAGCTGAGGTTAATACAACCGCCTAAGCTGAGGTATTGCAGGAGTGCAAGCTCCTTCAAAGAGACTAGCAACTTCATCAATTCCGAACAACATAGCAAATCAAGGTGCCTCAGATTTCTCAAATCACCAAAATTGTTGGGTAGTAATGATAGCTCTCTACAGTCAGATAACACCAGGTGCTCCAGTGATTGAAGAAGACAAAATTCATCGGGCAGACTCCTCACTCTTGTATTATTTGTGACTATCTTTCTCAAATTCCGGAGACATCCTATTGATTTTGGAAATCTTTGGAATTCTCTACAGTTATAAATTAGCAACTCTCTTAACTGTAGAGGAGCCTGCAACAAGTTCTCAATGAGATTGACTTAAAATTAAAAATATTAAAAATATCCAAGTGAATCTGTATAAGATAGTTACATTGCTCTCAGTCTCCCATAATTCTTCTAACTGATTTCTCCCATAATCTCTCTTTCGGCCGAGTTTTAAAACACTCAAATTTTTCAATGAATTTAATGAGCCAAGGTTTCTCTGTTCAATGTCAAACCATTCAAGCCATACCAGATCTCTTGATATATCACCAATCACTTGATTATAATAATTTCTTCTAACTTCAAGAAATTTTAATCCTAGTGAAGAGGGTGCCAGACTACGCAATCCTCTGTTTGTGTTAAGTATGAGCTCTCCACCCTGAGAACATCGAGGAATCTGCTCAACCTCGCTTGTTGATTTAACTGTATTAACAATTATTGCTCGAATAGCAATTCCCTTTTAAATAAAAAATAAATTTAAAAATTATGAAAACATTGAACTTCATGGAAACAAGAATAAAATATATATATATAGACAGAGATTAGTATTAATATTACCTGCACTTCGTTGTCAACATTAATAATCTATTAAGGAGACCAGAGACGGTAAGGTGATTGATGATTTGCAATTTTCCTTCCCAAATCTTGTAAGTGGTCATGCATTCTTATGCAGTCATCTGTATCAACTTCAACAAGACACTTATTCAACAGACCTTCCCAACTGCACAGACCACTTCCTATTGATCCGTCCCAAGCTGCAATGGCTGAAGTCTTCTCCTCTCCAATGAAGAAACAAGCCGCATCCAAAAATGCTTCCTTCTCTTCATAATCTAGGGTATCATAACTTATTTTTAGCCTAGTTATGATATCATCAGGTAGTATCCTATCTATCTTTTGTAATTGACTCTCCCAATAATCTTTGTTGGATTTGCCATATAACCGTCCTCCAAATACTTTGAGAGATAATGGTAAGCCATGACAAACCTTTATGAATTTTTCAACAAGGTTCTCAAATCCACTGAGTGGACAAGGATTTAAGAAAGAATGCCAACAAAAAAGTTGTTGGGCATGAATTGGGTTTAGTGCTTTCATTTTATAAATGGATGAGATGCCCCAACATTGAAGTACATCAAGTTTTCTTGTAGTAACAATGATCAAACTACCATCTCCGAGACTATCCTTCTCAGGCACTAAAGCATCCATCTGATCTATATTATCCACATCATCTAGAACAATGAGTACCCAAACAGATCTCAAACAAGAGCCAAGAATACCCTTCCCTTCTTCTATATTCTCAATTGATACACCATAAAGACCTACATCTTCTACCAATTTTTGTTGTTTCTTGTGTAATGCACATTTTGAATCAACATCTCTAATATCCAATAGAAAACTAGACTTTTCCATATTTTTGTATTTATTATTATATAATTGTTTAGCAAGAGTGGTTTTTCCAGTACCACCCATACCCCAAATTCCCACGATTTGAACAGTGCGATGGCTTTCCCCAAATTGAAGTGTTGTTCTTTCAAAGTCTAACACAGCTTCATCTACACCAACTGGATGTTTGGCAACCACAAATGGCACATTTTTTTATAACTTTTAAAACACGATTAAGAACATTCTTGACCACTCTGCCACAGTCACTGAACAAAATGAAACAGGGAAAACATCGTTTACCATCACATCTATGCCGAAAAGGAAAAAATGAAAAAAAATAAGTACCGAGTGTATTAGAAAAAAATGAGTGCTGAAAACAATTTATTTACTACTCACTCCTCATTATTTATGAAACTCTGATGACCGCCTTCTTCCACTCCTTGATCTTTTCTAAGCTGTATCGACCCTTCTTCTTGTGCCGCGAGAGCGCATCGACATACAGTCCTTGTTCATATCGGATGTCCCCAGGCTGAAGATGGTAGAAAATAGGAATAATTGGGGTACCAGTTTTAAGCATATATGCAAGTTCAGCCAAACACCAGGGGGATTGTGCATAGTTCTGGGAAAGTATAGCTATATGGAGCGAGGCTCTTTGCATTACTTCTTCAATTTCTTTGGGCAAATAATCCCCCAGTTGAAGCTCTTCTTTATCAAGAAAAACCCTCAAACCCATGACAGAGAGGGTATTATAGAGAGTGGTTGCGAGGGTTTGCTTGACATTGTGGCCACGATGGTTGATAAACACATCGTAGGGCAGCTTTGTAACTGGCACTCTGGAAGTAGCAGGAGTAGATGAAGATGGTACGAACATCTTTAACTACCCAACCATATATATCAATTATAATCACGGGAGACGACCTGTAAATTGAATGGAGAGGCACCATATAAGTCAATTATAATGATGGGAGATGACCTGTAAGTCAATTATTATGACGGTGAAAATTTATTTTATTGTTCACCATTCAATGCCCCACTTAATTAATACTATATTTTTATGTTTATTGATTCAAAAGTTAAATTTGATTAATAAATTTTTTCCATGTTTGCTCTTTCAATTGTTAAATTTAATTGATAAAAATTATAATTAGTAGTTGTGTATTTTTTGAATATCGATAGGATTTTTTAACACCGATAAAATTGATAAATAATGAAATTGTTAAAAGATTATTGTATTTTAAATTTTAATTTTGAAGCGTAGAAAATTGTTTTGTCAACACCAAAATAATGCTTATATAGATATTTCCTAATATTGATAGTTTAGGTAAAATGCATTAACTATTGACAACAAACTACAAAACAAAATCAACTTGGTGGTATCAAAACAATATGGGAATCACCTTTTATTTGCAATTTTTTTTATGGCAAGGTGTGAACGAGTTTGTAGGCCTAATAAGAGTGTCATAGCTTCGACTTTATTATTTATTCTCTATCTAAGACCCATCAAAAGCTATACCAATTACATGCTCTTCATGGTCTCATGCTTTGATTACTCAAAAACCTTGCTAAAATTTAACTTCTTATTAATTAAAAAATATTTAATTTATTACATATTATAATTTATTAAATTTTAAATTTTAATTGATATACACAATAATAATTAGTTAAATATTCAAATTACTTTTCTTTCCTCTGGTCTTTTCCTCTAGTGTCCATATCAAACCAAGGTGTGAAATTATTATTTTATTAATAAAATATAAAAGGCCTCGATCGATTATCTATAAAATAAATAAATAAAAATGGACATCATCTAGAAATAACTTTAATATTGTATTTGATCCCCTTAACCATCAGGGTAATGTGGTTTAGAAAAAGAAGGGCCAATCCATTCTATACATTGTGATATTATATATATATATATATATATATATATATATATATATATATATATATATATATATATATATATATATATATATATATATATATATATATATATATATATATATATATATATAACTTGAATGGGAGAAATGTATATTGTTGTTAAGGGCATTAGATTGAGACGAAATTGAAATATGAGAAAAAGCTCTAGATAATTAACTAGAGTTGTTTGTTATTTTCTTATCTATGCTTATTGTATCATGGGTTCCTATTAAGGATATGTTTGATTCCTTGGTTCTTACACATGTATTCGAAGGATATAGGCATTCAAGATGCTTAGGGAATTTTTGTATTTGTAGGTTCTAAAACTAAGTGTTTGGTTGCCTCACTTGAGCTATCTCTGATATTTCTAAGAGAGAAGGAACTAAGAGTTTGAGATGTTTAGTTTCAAGTTAAAAGGAAGGTTTATGTTTTTATGATATAGAATACTTGAGCATCTTTTGAATTATTCAAATTATTTATGACCACTATGTTTTCCTTATGTTTGAAATAGATTCTAGATTTATGATGTATGCCTATGTGTGGATGCAATAGTGATATATTTGAGAATTGAATGTGGATGTATTATGTAGCTCAATTCCATTAATTTTTTTTTATCTTTCTATTCTCATAACTTGATAATTGGAGAATTAGACATTTATGATGTTTTGTGAATTTCTTTGATAATTCTTGATTCTAGAATTAAAAGTTGGTTGTATTTCTTGATAATCTCTGACTCTTCTAAACAAGTTGGAACTAAGAACTTGAGATATTTTATACTACTAGAAAAAGGATGTTAATTTCTTATGTTGTATAACCATGCTTGAACATTATAATATCTTTTGATAGCATTGGAGCTATGTATGTTAATTGCACAATTCCATTACTTCAATTAGTTTTACTTTGTTAGACTACTTCTAGCTAGGTTGGGTACCTTTTATGTCAACAAAGATTCTAGGGAAGCACAACTACTTTTTGGTAGGGTGGAAACATACTCCTACAATATTCTCACCCTAATGTTTGTGTGTAGTAGGTGTTTAGTGCTCCTATCAAGAAGGTTTTCAAGCTTAGATTATCATGAGTCCCTGTTATCAACCTATGGTCTATGGTAATGACTTTTGTAACTTATGTTAGTAGATGAATATTGTATGTTCATTAAGTTATTTTTTCATACATTGATATTTTCAACAAGATGGTTGAAGTATCCTTAAGTTCTTGTCTTTGATGTACTTTGATGGTTGGGTCAATGTCTCTTTTGGAATGTTGTTTCAGAAAGCTAGTTGAAAACAATTTTTACTTGATGTATTATATGTTACGATATATAGCGTGGGTGTATTCGACAGTTGGTTGATATTCCACTTGAATATGGACTCATGTGTTCATCTAATCTATTTGACAGTTTTAGTCAAACCTTGTGCTTTTGTTCTATAATTTTAGTGGAAATTATTTTTGTCATATACTCATGTGGGTCTGACATTTGATGCAGTTGCTCAACTCCCTTGTCTTGCAGATTTTGTTGATTGTGCATTGGTTGTTGTAAGGTCTATCTTTATTTTGATACAGACTCAAGAGGAGATGCTCAAAGTCATCAACACATCATAGGTGTATGAAGTATTGTTAGATATGTTGTGAGAAATCTCACTCTATTTGTCATGCCTGACCCTATTTCATTTGTTTCTATGTTCAGTTTGCTAGAAAACTTAACTCTATGGACAGGATGATTTACTATGTTAGTTATTATGTTTTAGTTGGATTTTGTTCTGATCATGTTAATTTTGCACGTGTGTTAGTGTCTGTCATAAGGACCTAATGTTAATTCTGATTTCACTATGAACTCATTTCGAATAGTTGTTTTCTCAGATTGTGATGGTTTTCTGATTGAATCATTGTGCTCATTATGTTATTCTCTTAATAGTGATTGGTAGAATTCTGTAAATGTTTTCTGTTGTTAAGTTGCTTCATCTTCCAATGTTTAATTGCTTACCAGTTATTATGGATTGGATTAAAGAGTGGTGGAAAAATATTCTGTGTATGTTAACATTGCATGAGATTTTGAATTCTGAAAGTGCTCCTTTTTAATATCATGATAGTGACCTATAATATGATGTTAGTATTCTGTTAGTAATACTCTGGTTTATGAGCTTTTATAGTGAATGCATATATATATATATATATATATATATATATATATATATTTATATTTATATATATACCGTGATTATATATATATATATATATATATATATATATTTACAAATATATATATATACACTGTGATTATATATATATATATTTATGAATATATATCATGATTATATATATATATATATTTACAAATATATATATATACCGTGATTATGTATATAGATATATTTATAAATATATATACCGTGGTCATATTGGATTTTGTAATGTTTTGGATATCTTTCTTTATGAGCAAGGGTGGTCATGTTTTATATGCATGAAGCATATGTACCTAAGTGTGAATGGTAATTCGCACTTAGGCACATATCTTTTGAATGGGATATTGTTAAGTGTTGATCTTACCTTGCTAATAAAGATAGATGCCGTGAAGGTGGTGAAGTTTGGTGAGGTGGCGTTATCGGCTGTGGTTGTTGGTTTTGGCTGAGCTTTGGGTTTTGTGAGGTGGCTGTTATGGGACACTTGCTGGATGGCATTAATGTTCATTTGAGATGATCTGCATGTCAGTGGGTGTTGTGATCGAAGCTAGTACTTCGTTGGGCATTACATTTGGCCAAGTGTGGTAATAGTTATTGTGGCCTGTCTTTATTTTGATTGTGCTGCCATTGATGCTAAGTTAATGGGAAGTGCTTGAGAAGAATTCTGGTTTCTATTTTGAACTATGGCTATTTGCATGGCGCTTGGTTCGGCCGGCATGAGAGAGTTTAGGGTCATGGTCAGTGGAGGAATATGCATATCTTTTCCTCACCTCTGCGACAGCCTTACCTTGTTGTGTTGGTTGTCTGTGGGTTGTGCGTGCTTGCTTTCAGTTGCTGGTTTGGGGGTTTTGGCGAAGGACAGCGAATTGATTCTGGTTTCAATTCTTGCTTGTTCAGGTCAGGGCCAGCACTCTTCCCTTTCTTCTCTGTAACATGCATTTTGTAATTCGGTTATATGATGTGGTAATACATTTATTGAAATAGTTTATGATTGTGGGCGCCAATATGATTGCATAGTAATGTTGTTTTATTCGAAAGCGTTTGTGGGTTTTGAGTTTGGATATTGAAATGGATAAAAATAGAGCATTGTGACAATGTGTATCTTGTTGGGTATAAATTCTCTATCGCGGGTTCATTATGTTCACCAGTCGGTTTTAAACGGCAGCAGCAATAATGGGTTGCATTGTATATTGTATTTGTTCAGTTTTGTGGGTCTGTTGTGGAAGTGATTGTAGATGTATTTCGTTTGTTTGTTCATGCTTGCACTCGGCAGAGGCTTTAAGGAAACGGTGTATCGGGTAGTGATTAAAGTTGTTGGGGGATTATATGGATGTTTTCTGTTGGGAATATTGTCGATGGTTTCGGTCGTTTGCAGTGGTCTATTCTGTTGGTGTTGAGGCATGTTGTATTGTCTTGTTGAACCGTAGCATACCATGAATGTTCATTGCTGTCATTATAATTGTGGTTGACCATAGTATATCTTGTATGTTCATTGCTGTTATTAATGTTGTTTGTGTTTACCTTTATAACTTCCAGTGTTATAATGGATCGGTGTCGATGTTATAGTTTGTGAGTGGGGTTGTGCAATGTGTTCGGGGGGGAATATTGTGTACAGACCTTTGCATTCTCTCGAATGTACATCGATGTGGATAAATGATCATTGGGAAAACATGGAATTGTAGTTACTGTTGTAACCAAGTAATGATAGAGTGTTTGGTTTCGGTTTGAGTGTTGTTTAATGTATTGACTAATGCAGAGTTGGTTGCTTTCGGGTATTTGGGCATTTTCTAATCTGAGTGATTGATGTCGAGATGCTTGAGATTTATTTACATAGTTGTTAAGCAAGTAAGGTAACTCTATTTTTATTGTCGATTGTTAAACTCATCTTATGGTTTAAACAGTGCACTCGATCTTGTGATGTTGTTAACTTTTAATTAGGGATAGCAGATACTTTACGTCATTTTGTATGGTTAAATTAGTTATTTTGTGATGGGAATTGTAGAATTGTAAATGGTTGCTGTGACATGTTGAGGGCCGATATTGGTTGAGAATAAACCTTTTGAGTTTCATTTTATTTTAGTAAGGAAAAAGTCTGAATTCTCTATTAGCATAGTTAATTTGTGTTAATTTGAAATGTCAGAATGACATTGTAACATGACTTTGAATTCAAACAGAACGTGAATAAAAACTTATGTAACAAAGGTTTATGTAGTATATATCAGTGCTTAAGCAATTTTTTAATGATTCCATTGGCATTGAAGTATATGTAGAGAGGTGGTATAAAGAACTTGGTTATGGTACTAGCCTAGCAATAACAGGTGTTGCCTATCAATGCTATGTGCAAGGAATGATAGTTTGCAATCTGTTAGTGTTAGACTTGTAGATAACTCAAATGTACATTTTTGCATTAGTTGGTTTTGTGCTGTAAGTTGGTACAATTCTGATGCTCTTAATTTGAGAATTTCATTACATACTGCTTTGTGACAGTAGAATGAAGGAAGATTTTGAAGTTAAAGTTCATTGATGATATGATTGTACTAAAGATGGAATTGTGTAGATCATTGTATTGATTCTGTTTGCATAAGTGTCTGGTTTTCTGTTTAAACATGTGAATGTGAGGAATTCCAAAGATGAACACATATGGGGATGGCTGAATTGGAAGAACCAATTTAGTATACAAGTGATAACCTTAAAAATTATGGGATGGGATTAATACTTAATAAGATAATTGGCCTTTCCTATGTCTATGATTTGCATGATCTAGAACGGAGTATGGGGCATGAGGTACTGTTACGTTATTAAACGGATTAACAGATAGCTGTGTGCACTGTTAAGTTTATTAACGGGAGTACAGATTACCTTGCACTGCAAGATTTGTCATGGGCACAACCATGGGTGCAGAATCATGACTCTTCAGTGTTTAAACATCTCAGTATATATGTGCATCATCTTTTTGGAATTTTGACTGTTTGTTATTTCTTTTTATCATGCTTTCATGTCTGCTATAATATGTGACTGTTGTAATGAGATAATGATGTTTTGGTTCAAATGAGTTTTATGGTATATGAAATATGTTCATTATGATGCTAATAATTGTAGGTTTATCATGGAAGTTCTATGACTTATGTAATTATGCTGAGCCCTATTTGCTTTGTGTGTTGTGTTCTTATTGGTTTTTACAGGAACCTAGATGGATAAAACTATGAGTACGGGCCAATGGTTGGCAGCTGTTAAAATTTATGGAAAACAAATTGTGGCTTTTCTGTTGGTCATTAGGGCAGTGTATAGATCTTATAGGAGAACTTAGGCAGATTTCCTGCATTTGTATGTTTATCTTTCAATAAAGAGTACTGATGTAACTCATTTGTAATCAGAGTTTGTATGGACAACTACGTATGACAGTTTATAAACTTTTGTAATCAGATTTATGGAAGTTAAATAAAAAAAATTTATTATCTCTTTGTGGTGTATGTTTTTGTTTGGTTTTATTTTGGTTTCATCACTTAGTTATTGGGTGGTGTTACACTATTCCTCTTGCTGCAGCTAACAATGAAGATGTATGTCCTTACTATGCCAAATTGAAGAGCTCCAAGGGTTGACACAATGCTATAATCCCCATTCTTTCAAGAGAATGGATAATATGTTATTGAATTTATTTGGATAATATGTTATTGAGTTTATCTTGAGTATTAATACCCACTTCTTTTGAATTTAAAGTATAACTACCCTTTTTTTAAATGTAAAAAAAAAAAAGATTTTATAAAATTTGTATACAATCGTACTTCTCAAATATCATACATCATATGCTACTATCAGCGAAAACATTGCACCTCATTGGTGCAAGTGCTAGTTTATTCTTTATTAAATAATTTTTAATTGATATATACACATACACACACCAATAATTAGTTAAATATTCAAATTACTTTTCTTTCCTTTGTGCTTTACCTCCAGTGTCTACATCGAATGGAGGTGTAAAATTATTATGTTATTAATAAAATATAATAAAAGGCCTCAGCCGATTATATATTAAAAAAATAAAAATAAAAAAATTATAATTGCAATCCAAGAATTAATAACTCCTATAATCACCATGACAAGAGAGTTTGGACCTTTAACATCAAAAGTTGAACCTCCCTAAGACAATGCCTTAAAGGGACTTGAACCCCAAATGTGGGAAATGGACAACAATTACATCAAAGTTCTTCAACTACTTGAGCTAGCCCTCTTCAGTTTAATTATACTAATGTTGAAGATTAGAATGGTAGAAAATAAATTTAAACATCAATATCATAACTAAAATTAAACTATTTTAGACAACAAACATAACCCTATTTATCAAAATGAAAGAGTTATTTCTATTAAAATTAAAATAAAATTATGTGAATACGTAAATTTAATATTATAATAAAATACATATTTTTGAGCTCTTTTTTTAACTTAAATTTGTATAAGAATAAATTGAACCAAATATTTATCTTTGGAAAAGTTCATATGTAAATCTTAAATAAAATAATTTTAAAAGTGAATCTTTTTTTTTTAGTAAGAAAATAAATGTATAATACAATGAGTTGCAACAAAAACAAAAGTGAAACATTGAATATAGGTAAACTTTAAATTTCACTATATTTTTGGGTAAGCGCACAAATATGGGGGACCAAAAGGGGGTGTAAGATGCCATTTTTTTTTTAAATCAACAAACTCTAAACTTGGACAAGAAAATCAAGATAGTTACTGTATTGTCCTAAAATTTAGCACCCATTAATTTGAAAGCTCAAGGACCTATTAGGCCCCCATTTTAGTGATCTCCTAGAAAATGGATGCATTTATGCTTGACTTCATGCTTTTTCCCACACATTTTACTATATTTCCCTTAACACCCTCAATATCTCTTAGGCTCTAGAGATTTTCTATTGAGTTTTACACCCTCAGGTATAGGTCGACCTCAACCTATACCCTGGGTCTTGAATTTTGATTGGCTCTCGAGCCCGATACAAGGTATTCTCCTTTTCCAATTTACTTTGTCAACCTTCACAAATTTTAACCCTAAATTTATATAAAAGGAACCCTTTTCCCTTCATTTGATCATCTACACACATGACTTGACAAAATTGTGCAAGCTATTTACATCTTTTGCAAGAAAGTTTTCAAGTTCAAGGAGTTCAAGCAAGGTATATCAAGCATATGAGCATCCATGACCTAGGACTTGGTGATTGTAGATCCATTGCATTTGTGAAGACATCAAACATTCTACATTCTACATGAGCATAAAAACATCTTTGTGGATAGCAGATCCATATCCATTCATGAATATTTGGCAAGAAAGGTGAATACTAATGTTTGTCTTGCTTTTACATACTTTTCATATTTCATTTCAAGGTTAATTCATAAACATGGGCTTGACTAAGACAAGCCCATTTCCCCCAAAAAAATTTCTTTTTTCTTGTGTGTAGGATCAAGTTTACAAACTTTCAAATTTTTGGGATCAGATTTGGCAGACCTGGAGCTGCACTATACACCACACATTGGAAATTTGCAATTCTTGGCATCTCAGTCATAGGTCAACCTCCACATATACCCCAAGTTGACCTATACCAAGGAATTTTACCTATTTCTAGGACCGTCATATTTATATAGTTTGTATATTTCATCTCCTGGTTCCAAATCTAGCTCTATTCTAGTTTATGATATTGTTTGATAGTTTGTTTTATGATCTGAACTTGCATTCTTCATTTTCACTCAAGGTAAGTACATTTTATCTTTCTCATTTCATATCACTTACTTTGATTAGATTCCTTTTTGTCCATAATTACATGTATATTTTCCTTTACATCACATTTAATCAAAACATAAACGGAGAAGAAAGAGAAAGAGCAAGAGACCTTTTAATTGAAATCCTTAAAAGGACTTAGATTTCGCATTAGTAGCCCTAATACATTTGAGTTGTGCTAATCTGATTTGGGTCCTCCTAAGGGTTATATTCAAGGGACTCCCCACATTTTTCTCCTTCCCTAATGTACATATAACTTGGTGGTCTAATCACATTGGATCACCATTTTATATGTTACATTTTGGTGAACCCGATTTTTTACAATTTTCTTTATCTTTTTTATTGAGTAATTAGATTTCTTTTACCTCATTATGTTTTCGGGTTCACCTTCATCGTACATTTTGGTGAGCCTTCCTCTATCATGCTTCATATCTTTTGTTGTGATCATTATATATTCATTGCATGCATTGTTACATTTATCTTTGTGGATTGATTGTTATATCTAGGATCTACTTTGGATGTATTGCATATTTTCTACATTAATAAATAGTTCATTTCCATTCTTTCCATACCTTTTTGCATGAGCTTTATCACTTTGATTCCAACATATAGCATTCTAATTAGAATAATTTGTACGCTTATGTGTTCTTTTGATCTTGAACCCTCCTTCTTTCCTAGGAATCACATGACGAAACCAATATGCTCCTTCATGATCCTAATCCTCTCATAGAGAATAACTCTTATCATTCTTCCCATGATGAAGATGAATCTTGAAGAGTTCCTCCCACCCAAATTGACAAACTCACTCAAGATTTTGAAAAATTAGAATATTGGCTAGCTCAAGAGAATCATAGTCTTGAGACTATTTCTTCTTTAGAAGCCTTAAGGAAGCTTATTCATGATGAACATGGTCTTCATCTCTTGTGTACTATTTCTCACCTTATTGATTCTAATGTCAAACATATTTATGAAAGTGCTCAAGAATTAGGCTATGTCCCATCCACTACACATGTTGAGACCTCTTTTGCCTATCTCTACTTGTGTTCCTAGTATCTCCACTTATGCTACATTTCTTCTTACAAATTGAATTCAAACTTCTACCCCTACACATGTGAGCTATAATACCCTCTCCTATGGTGATACATGGACTTTTCTGATTTGGACATTCTATTATGATGGTTAGAATTATACATTTACATTTATGTTTTGTGCATGATGATATGTTTATCAAATGATTGATATGCTCATTTATGGTTATTATTTATATGTTTATGAGATTAGAAAACCATCTATTTTTATATGTTTTATGGATCTAACCCAAGGATTTGAATCTAACCATTATCACAATGTTCTATGTTTCATGAATATGTGTCTGATGTGTTTTCACATTGACTCAAGATGAAGTCGTAGTTACTCACTTAGTTGAGGTCCACACGATGTATCAATCCCGGTCATCTGCTTGCATATATTTCATTTGTATGTATGTCCATATGTATCCATGTATCTCTTCTTGGTGATACAGGAGTGCAGGTACCGGGTATTGTCTCCTTTTGGCTTCACAAGTCTGAGCGATCCCTCAAAATTCTCGATCGTCGTTGTGGTTACGGAGATATCACTAGGTTCCATAGGAAGGAACTCTACCTCTGATCCTTTTTACCTTTAGGTGGGGAGTTTCTGAGTCATTCCCTTGTGTGGGTGATGTATTTCTATGTCCTCTCAGTTTGTTGGTTTTGTAGATCTTGTAGCTGGTTTCTTGTCGTTTGCATTCTTTGAGAATGAGGTTTTGAGTATGGTAGCTCTAATTGTCTTCATGGTATGTTCAATTTTGTTAGTAGATTATTGATGTGAGTTATTGTTCATTTGAGGGTATGATTTAGTAATTTATCTTTATTAGTAGCCACTATTATACTAGCATATCTCATTAGGAATGAGTTAGTATGTGATTAAATCATGTGATTTTAATATCAATAATAATAAATAATTTTATGGTATTATTTTATAATACTCATAATAACAAAGTGTCTATGGCAATATTAATAATAAATATTTTAAATAATAGTGGTAAAATCTAACTTATGTTCGTAGCTACCTAATATATATTTTAGAATATGGATTAGTGTATGAATAAATAATATATTTTATAATAATGATATTCATAATATTTAATATTAAAAATAATGTGTCTTACTTATGGTATATGTACCATAAGCATATGGGTGCACACATATGCCTATGAATACATATATAAATAAATATATATTATTATTATAAAATAAATTAATTATGTGAGGGAAATTATTATGAGGCTATGGTAAGGTTATGTTATATTTTATTTGAGAAATGCATTTGGTAATTACCATAGTAAACAAGTTAGCAAAACTATTCCTAAAATATTTATTATTTATTTTGTCATTCTCAAATTTAGGAGACATAGATTATAGTTTTATTAAAAATTTATTTATCCCTTTACGAGAATGGTTTTGCAAACCATATTGTTAACGGATAACAGATGGATAGTCGGGACGGGATGGTTGCATCAGTTGGATTACCCGTGCAACCACCTTCTCCAATCTTTATACAGGAGATATTTCCTATGTGACGGGGTGTTGGATAGAAGTTCATTTGAGAGGAAACAAAAATAAAATTGCAGAAAAATTATTTGTGGTTGTGAGGAGAGAATCCATTATTTGAGATTGACATTTTTGTTGCTTCGGATAGAGGCTAGAAGATTGAAAGAAGAGGGATTTGAAGGAGTGTTGGAAGAGTTTGAGAGGAGTAGATTCTTCTTCATCAACTTGTCTCCGCAGGACTCCAGGTTGGAATCCATCCTGAGAGATAAATCTCTTTTATTGTATGAATGCTGGTGTTAGATTTGTTGAAAAGCTTTTGTATATGTTTTTGTTTGCAAAATGTTTATACATTATTGTAATATTGTATTGTTGTAGAAAGTTTATACATTATTGTATTATTGTATTGTGTATTATTGTATTATTGTAAAAACATTTATGCATTATTCTATTATGTATTATGTATTATTGTATTATTGCAAAAAATTTATACATTATTATTGTATAAACATTTATACAAATATAAGTTGTTGTACAAATGCTAGCCGTTTTAGGATTATTTATATTTTATCTCCTATCATTAAGTAATGTGCGAAATATTTGTATTTAGTTTTCTGTTGTTGAAGTATTATTGTCAGTAAACACTATACGTGGCTTTGGGATCACGAGTTAGGGTTGTTGATTTAATTCATATTATTATCATTTGTAATATTCTGTCATTAGGTATGATTCTGCAATTAAATCCATATTTCTGTTGTTTCTAATATTTTGTCATTAGCTATGATTCCTGATTCAATCCCGAGTTATTGTTGTTGTGTTTGGATTAGGGTGTATGGAATCCCGAAACAATATTTTTATTTTATTTTGTTTCATATTATAGAATCCTGATTTTCTGTCATATTGTATTACTGAGAATTAGTATTGTTTGGTTCGTATTTTCTGTCATATTGTATTCCCAAGAATTAGTATTGTTTGGTTCATATTTTCTGTCATATTGTATTCTCGAGAATTAGTATTGTGAATTAGTATTGTTTGGTTTGTATTTTCTATCATATTGTATTCCCGAGAATTAGTATTGTTTGGTTCATATTTTATGTCATATTGTATTCCCAAGAATTAGTATTGTTTGGTTAGTTTATACAAGTATAACATTTAAGTATAAGTAATTTCTTATACTTTAAGTTATACTTGTATAAAGGAATTAGGTACCTTTCTGATGCAAGAGCATCCTGGGTGTAAGAGCAATCTTGCATCACCCAAAAATATTTATGTTTTTATATTCAATAAGGGTTATTTTGTGCAGAGCTGCTATTTATGGAAAGTTACTATTTTTGGTAATTTTTGTATGTGCTCAGAATGATCTGATTTCTTTCTTGGAGGTTCATTTTGGTCATATAAGTCTGCCAGTAAAGTTTCATTGCCAGATCAAGTGTATATTGGAAGATATTGAAGATTTTCGGTATTGGTAGCAGGGTACAGAAACTTTGAACTCAATTTTGAAGGCTTTAGAGGCCCCAGATGAGGTCAAAAATTTGGGTGACGGGTGCTTGCGTGGCTCAAGCCTATAGAGCGCTTCGTGGCATTTCTGAAATGGGGTTATAATAGCCGATCGGGTCAACTGGTGATGACTTATGGTCTTCGGAAGTTGGGCCACCTCAAATGGCGAAAAATAATTTTCTTCAAAATTTTTGTTCGGGTTTCAAAGGTTATCTTGAGCCGACTATGATGTAATGAAATGTAAAATAAAATAATTCTAAGTTTGCTCGGCCTTATTGGCTAAAATTTTGGAACCTTCCCAGGCGGTGAAAAATTGCCTATATAAGGAAGGCTGTATTATCGTCTTAGGCAGTTCAGAATAGTTCTGGGTAGTAGATCTGGGTATTGATTCGAGGCTTTGTCCTATAGAATATTGTAAGGGAATGCCCATGTGGCTTTGCATATTGTAATTCTAAAAGTTTGTAATTCCACATTTGTGGAGATAATAAGAAGCCAATTTTCTGTTCTTGCATATTGTTGTGGTTTCTCTGTTTCTGTTATGTGTTTGTGGTATTAAGGGGAGCACCCTTCATCACTTTCTACATAATTAGAATAGGTTTTAGCTTCCTAGGAGTTAAGATATAACTTCTAGATTTTAGTTTTTTTCAAACAAATCAGACTTAGTTAAATTTCAGGTAGATTGAATTTTGTATAAACTACATGGAATTTTTGTATAAACTATACGTGATCATTACTCATCAGGTAGAGGTTATATGGTGCATCTAGATTCTTAAATAAGGTTAGGATGTCTGTAGGAAGCATGATTAGGATTTAAGATTGTCTAGGGGGATCAGGACCATTCTAGGCCTCCCTAAACATTACCAATTTTCCTAAACATTCCTAGACTATCTTATTATTTTCTACTCTTTGATGTGATTATAATGTACTTTTCTACATGTATGATGTTTTTGTGATGTGTGGTTTGAGGGTAGAAAACCTAACAACACCAAGTGAGTGGCTCTCAATGTGGGGCCAGGGCCCTAAGTGGCTAGTACCAGGATAACCGACTATGAGTTGTTTTAACAAGTGATAATTTAATTAAAACTTATGGGAATGGGTTCAAAAACTAAAAAGATTTATAAATGCCTCACCCATGTCATTAGTGCTAATAAAGGCTATGGATGGCAGTGGGAGAAGGTGCCTATGTGTAGGTATGATCAAATGGCACTTGTCTGTACAAAAGGCATTCGGTTCTGCATGTGCCTACTTGGGGGTCGAGGCCCAAAGTGGTGAGTACTAGGACAACCCAAGGGGTGAGGGCTATGTGATGACACTCACTTATGTTGTTTCTTAGAGTTTCTACCAATCCTTAGAACCTTTGGGAAAATATTTATACTTTGATCTACATTTCATTTGCTATTTGGGAAAGGTTACCCAACCCTAGGTATGGCCTAGCTATCCCTTCTTTGTGGACCTTGGTGTTTATCTCCTAGCTCGGGGGAGTGGGCCATTGGTATCCATGTGGTGGTTGGTAAATCTTTTTATCGAGGTATCTTTTGTGGATGCAGTGCTTATGGATTCATGCTTGCATAGTGTTCCAATTTTGAAGAATGAAGACTTGTATTTATCTTTCATGATGTAAATTATTGTTACCTCCCAAGAGGAGATGAATGTAATGTATTTCAAAATGTTGTATTTGGAATGGGTAGACTTAGGAAAAAGGAAAAGGGAAAGCATGAACTTTATGTATAAGATGTATGTTGGAAAAGAAAAGGATTTTGTAACATTCCAAGTAAATTAGTATGTTTCTCATTATTGATTAAGAGAAAAGCTATTGAAAATCAAATATAATATTTGCAATGTATCAAATTTTTAGATGGATTTAAATGGAAAATTGAAATGAAAGTACTTTATATTTCTTTATAAAGAATATACAAATGTTGGGATGTAATTTGCTTGAAAAGGAAAAATTAAGTTGCTAGTACACTACATGGACTTAAATAAATTGTGCATTAAATAAGAAGGGAACCTTGGAAGAATATTAGTTAAACTATGTTTTGTTTATTTAATTCCTTTAAAAATTCAAAAAATTTCATAAATCATTACTTAGGTTTTCTTTTTCAAAGAGAATCTTTGTTCTCTTCCTCAATTCCCTTGTGGGGCATGACATCTTTGGTATCAAAGTACTAAGTTGCTACACTAGGGCCCAGGGAATTTTTCCCATGCTTCTTAAAACTTTTTAGTCATCTTAGGGAAAATTAAAACTGAAATCAAACTAGGACCCTTGAAACTTATTCTTCTTATTACCTATGGTAGGATGCCTTGTATAACCTGTGGTAGAAAGGGAGGTGCCCAAAACACTCCTCCTAGATCTCAACATGAAAGTTCTCAAGAAGAAGAAGAATATGAGGGAAGAGGGGATCAATCTAATAACCAATTTAGAGGTTCTTAGGGGGCTCAAGTACAAGAGCTCCTACAACGGATACTACAGAGGTTAGAGGCAGGGCGGGATAGAGATCACCATGGGGAGACTAACACTCACCATGAGGAAAGGGAAAGGAGTCCTAAGAGGAGAGATGAGACAATAGAAGAAGATGCTCTGTGTGATTCTCACATGCAAGACCTCCTTAGGACTAAGACTAACCCATTTAAGGGAACTCAAGGTGGATCTACCATTGAAACTTGGCTACTAGACTTAGACAGGCTTTTCCCCATGCATCCTTACATTAGCAACACCAAAGCTTGATTTGCAGTCATTCACCTTAGATATTTTGCATCAACTTGGTGGGAAACAAGGAAAGAGAAACTTCACATGGATATTACCACTCTTTCATGGTAACTATTCCTAGAACTCTTTTGAGCCAGATTTCTTTTTGATCACTGGAGGTGGGAAAGAGCCAAAGATTTTCACAACTTAAGATAGCTAACTATGTCAGTTGATGACTATGAGTGGAATTTCTTTGAACTCAAGCCATACTCAAGATATAAGGATGATGAACCCATGCTGACTCAACACTTCCTTAGAGGACTCAACAGTTGCTTGGCCGATAGATTATGAATGTTTGAACCTCAGACAGTTAATGATGCAATCATCAAAGCTCACCTTGAGGAACACAATATAGCCTTGGGGTTAGGAGGTCAGATAGGTGGCCAAGGGGGTAAGCCTTTCAAGCCGGGTCAGGTTTCAAAGGGAATCCATCTCAAGGAGCAACTGGACCTAAAAACTATCCACCCAAAGGAAGTTAGAACCACCAAAAAAGAAAATTTCACAACAACCACAATAGGAATTACAATGGAAACAATAATAAAAATGGGGGTTCTCAATCCAACAATTCTCGCAACTGGCAACGTGCAAAGTGATAACCGAACCCTCAACTAGCTTAGAGTATGCCTCAAAATTCTAGTTGGGGTAGCTATCAGCAGTCCAGCGCACCTTCTATAGGAAGGAATTTTGTTAAGAACACCAGATGTTACTCTTGTGGCCAACATGGTCACATTGTAGTTAATTGCCCTCATAAATCTTCCCCAGCAACTAGCTATAGATAGACTACTTTAGGACCAACAGTAGGTAATGTAGGCAGAACTCACTGAGTAGTTTCTACCTTAGACCATGGACAAGCCAATCATCAGGGAGCAGTCATCGAAACCCTAGGTTTATTAAGGGGTATCTCTACCACCATACAATTTGATTCAGGAGCAATAGATTCATTTCTTTCACCTTCTTTAGTAAAGCAATGTGGGCTGAAGGCAGTAAGGCAGGAAGATAGGTGGCAAGTTGAGCTAGCCTTCGGGGCAAGAATAACCTCTGACTCTTGTGTCCAAAGTTGCAAGTTAGAACTTGGACCTTTTTCCACCTTAGTAGATCTCTGAGTAATTCCTCTAAGCTCATATGGAATAGTTTTGGGAATTGATTGGTTGGATGCTCAAAAAGCCACTTTGGATTGTAGAAACAAAAGTATTTAGTGTTTAGATGACTTAGGAAAACCTAAGAAGATTTTTCGGGTGCATCTACCCATCTCTCTCTGTATGATTTATGTGATGTAGCTCAAGAGGTGCATGCATAAAGGATGCAAATTATTTGTAGTCTCAATAGAGGACATGGACCAAGGGGAAAGTACAGATGTATCATTAGATCATCCCCTATTACAGGATTACTTGGATGTTTTTCCCAAAGAAATTCCAAGAATGCCTCCCAAGAGGGACATTGACTTCCAAATTGAGTTGGTTCTAGGAGCAGAACCAATCTCCAAAGCTCCATACAGTATGACCACATAGGAACTTGGGGAACTTAAGCTTCGGGTGGAAGGGCTTTTGGAAAAAGGATTTATGAGACCTAGTGTGTCACCATGCGGTGCACCAGTAATATTTGTGAAGAAGAAATATGGTTCTCTTCGATTGTACATCGACTATCATCAACTCAACAAAGTCATGATCAAGAATCGATATCCTTTACCCCACATTGACGATCTATTTGATCAAATGAAAGGGGAAAAAATGTTTTCAAAAATTGATCTCAAGTCAGTATACCATCAACTTATAATTTAGGAAGTTAATATTCATCGAACAGCTTTCTGTACCAGATATGGTCACTATAAGTTCATGATGGTACCATTCAAGTTAACAAATGCTCCTTCTATATTCATGAGCTTAATGAATGGAGTTTTCATAACCTTCTTGGATAAATTTGTAATAGTATTCTTAGATGATATCTTAGTGTTCTCCAAAACTCTGGAAGAACATGAGGTTCATCTTCGCGAAGTATTGCAGTGCCTTAGAGAAAATCAACTTTATGCTAATGCAAAAAAGTATGAATTCTTTCAGACAGAGGTTAAGTATCTTGAACACGTCATATCAGGAAATGGCATCGCTATTGATCCAACCAAAATTCAAGCCATAGTGTAGTGGTCAACTTCGACTAACATCCCCGAAGTTCACAGCTTTATGGGACTAGCTAGGTATTATAGTTGATTTGTCAGAGAGTTCTCTCAGATAGCTCATCCAATTACTTCCTTGCCAAGGAAAGGTAAGAAGTTTGTTTGGTCATAAAATTGTGAGGTCTCTTTCCAATGTTTGAAAGAAATATTAACCAGTGCTCCAATCTTGGTGGTTCTCGAACAATCAGGAAACTTCGTAGTTTGCACAGATGCCTCACTAGAAGGGATTGCGGTAGTTCTTATGCAAGAAGGACAAGTTGTGGCTTATGATTCTATGAAGCTTAAAGATCATGAGCTCAACTGCCCCACCCATGATCTAGAGCTTGCAGTAGTAGTTCATGCCTTAGTAAAGTGGAGGCACTTTCTATTGGGTCATAAATTTGAACTCCAAATAGATCATCGAAGCCTCCATTACATCTTCTCTCAACCTAACCTCAATGCTAGACAATGCAGGTGGGTGAAATTCTTATGTGAATATGAGTTCAAGGTTAAGTACATCCAAGGGAAGATGAATGTGGTCGTAGATACTTTGAGCAAGTGCAAACATGTTCTATCAGCTTTATCCCTTAGTACAAATTTGGAGAAAAGAATCAGGGAGGCTCTCACTTCCGACTCTTGGTTTCAAGAGGTTAAGGTAGAAATAGAGTCTGGAAGACCCTTGGAAGGTTTCTCCATAGGATATTCATTAGATTCCCTTGGGTTGTTGTGACAACAAAATAGAATCTATGTGCCTATGGTAGGAGATCTTCATGTGCTTATCCTTTTAGAAAGCCACAAGGCTCCCTATTGGGCACATCATGGGGTGAAGAAATGTATGCTGACCTATGCCAGTTGTACTAGTGGTCAGGAATGAAAAGAGATATTGTACACTACGTGGCTAGATGTTTGGAATGTCAAAGAGTGAAAGCAGAGCATCAACACCTCGCTGGTCTTTTGCAACCTCACCTAGTGCCAGAATGGAAATGGGACATTATTTCCATGGATTTTATTATGGGACTTCCAATTACTCCCAGGAGACATGATGCTATCATGGTAATAGTTGATAGACTCACCAAGGTAGCCCATTTTTCTCCCATGCAATCCTCCTACTCAGCAACTTCTATAGCCAGAGTATTCATGAAGGACATTGTAAGACTCCATGATATTCCTAGGAAAATCATATCTGATCATGATCTAGTATTCACATCAGCTCTTTGGACTTCACTTCAGCACACTTTATGGACTCGGCTTAACTTCAGTTTAGCCTATCACCCCAAGACAGATCGGCAAACAGAGCGAGTCAATCAGGTTCTTGAGGACATGCTCAAGATGTATGTTATGGACAAACAGACCCATTGGGAAGATTATCTATATTTGGTGAAGTTTTCTTATAATAATGGTTATCATAGTTCCATGGGTATGTCCCCTTTTCAAGATTTGTATGGTCATCCATGCTGCACTCCCTTAAGTTGGGACCGATTGGAAGACAGAGTACTTTTAGGCCCTGAAATGTTAGAGGATATGGAACATCAGGTCAAGCACATCAGAGAGCATATTTTGACAGCTCAAGATAGGCAAAACAAGTATGTTGATGCTCACAGGACTGATGTACACTTCACTCTTGGTGATAGAGTCTTTTTTAGGGTGCATCCATGAAAGAGTCCAATCCGTTATGGAAAAGGTTCCAAGCTGGCACCCCGATTTTTTGGCCCTTTTGAGGTCTTGGAGAGGATAGGACCAATAGCTTATTGGCTTGCCTTAACACCCAACCTTGCTCATACTCACAATGTATTTCATGTTTCAGTTCTTAGAAAATATATTCATGATGTCACTCATGTTTTGGATTGGAATGCATTACAGGTAGCAGACAGGCAGCTGGCTTTAGAGCCAGTATGCATTTTGCAGTAGTGGACATTGACCCTCAAGGATCGCACCATAGAGCAGGAAAGGGTCCAATGGGACCCCAATGATGATTCCTCTACTATGTGGGAGGATGTTGCTAGACTTAGAGATGCTTATCCATATTTATTTGTAGGCTTCCAGGAGTAAGCCTAACTCTAGGGCGGGAGGATGTAATACCCTCTCCTATGGTGATACATGGGCTTTTTTGATTTGGACATTCTATTATGATGGTTAGAACTATACATATACATTTATGTTTTTTGGATGATGATATGATTATCAGATGATTGATATGCTCATTTATGGTTATTATTTATATGTTTATGAGACTAGAAAACCATCTATTTTTTATGGATCTAACCCAAGGATTTGAATCTAACCATTATCAAGACGTTCTATGTTTCATGAATATGTGTGATGTGTTTTCATGACTCAAGATGAAGTCATAGTTACTCACTTAGTTGAGGTCTACACAATGTATCAATCTTGGTCATCTACTTGCATATATCTAATTTGTATGTATATCCATATGTATCCATGTATCTCTTCTTGGTGATGTAGGAGTGCAGGTACCAGGTATCGTCTCCACCTAGCTTCATAGGTCTGAGCGATCCCTCAAAATCTTCAATTATTGTTGTGGTTACAAAGATATCACCAAGTTCCACAGGAAGGAAATCTGCCTCTGATCCTTTTTACCTTTAGGTGGGGAGTTCCTGTGTCAGTCCCTTGTGTGGGTGATGTATTTCTCTATCCTCTCAGTTTGTTAGTTTTGTAGATCTTGTAGCTGGTTTCTTGTTGTTTGCATTCTTTGAGAATGAGGTTTTGAGTATGGTAGCTCTAATTGTCTTCATGGTATGTTCAATTTTGTTAGTAGATTATTGATGTGAGTTATTGTTCATTTGATGGTATGATTTAGTAATTTATCTTTATTAGTAGCTACTATTATACCAGCATATCTCATTCGAAATGAGTTAATATGTGATTAAATCATGTGATTTTAATATCAATAATAATAAATAATTTTATGGTATTATTTTGTAATACTCATAATAAAAAAGTGTCTAAGGCAATATTAATAATAAATATTTTAAATAATAGTGGTAAAATCTAACTTATGTTAGTAGCTACCTAATATATATTTTAGAATATGGATTAGTGTATGAATAAATAATATGTTTTATAATAATGATATTCATAATATTTAATATTAAAAATAATGTGTCTTAGTTATGGTATATATACCATAAGCATATGGGTGCACACATATGCCTATGAATACATATATAAATATATATATATATATTATTATTATAAAATAAATTAATTATGTGAAGGGAAATTATTATGAGGCTATGGTAAGGTTATGTTATATTTTATTTGAGAAATGCATTTGGTAATTACCATAGTAAACAAGTTAGCAAAGCTATTCCTAAAATATTTATTATTTATTTTGTCATCCTCAAATTTAGGAGACATTGATTATAGTTTTATTAAAAATTTATTTATCCCTTTACGGGAATGGTTTTGCAAACCATATTGTTAATGGGTAACAGATGGATAATCAGGATGGTTGCATCGGTTGGATTACCCATGCAACCACCTTCTCCAATCTTTATACAGGAGATATTTCCTATGTTAGGGGGTGTTGGATAGAAGTTCATTTCAGAGGAAACAAAAATAAAATTGTAGAAAAATTATTTGTGGTTGTGAGGAGAGAATCCATTATTTGAGATTGGTATTTTTGTTGCTTCGAATAGAAGCTAGAAGATTGCAAGAAGAGGGATTCAAAGGAGTTTTGGAAGAGTTTGAGAGGAGTAGATTCTTCTTCATCAACCGGTCTCCACAGGACTCTAGGTTGGAATCCATCCTGAGAGATAAATCTCTTTTATTGTATGAATGCTAGTGTTAGATTTGTTGGAAAGCTTCTGTATATGTTTTTGTTTGCAGAATGTTTATACATTATTGTAATATTTTATTACTGTAGAAAGTTTATACATTATTGTATTATTGTATTATGTATTATTGTATTATTGCACAAACATTTATGCATTATTATATTATGTATTATTGTATTATTGCAGAACGTTTATGCATTATTGCACTCTGTATTATTGTAGAACGTTTATACATTATTATTGTATAAATTTTTATACAAATATAAGTTGTTGTTCAAATGCCAGCCATTTTAGGATTATTTAAATTTTATCTCTTGTCATTAAGCAATGTCCAGAATATTTGTATTTAGTTTTCTGTTGTTGAAGTATTGTTGTCAGTAAACATTATACGTGGCTTTGGGATCATGAGTTAGGGTTGTTGATTTAATTCATATTGTTCTCATTTGTAATATTATGTCATTAGGTGTGATTCTGTAATTAAATCCATATTGCTGTCGTTTCTCATATCCTATCATTAGTTGTGATTCCTAATTCAATCCTGATTTATTCTTGTCATGTTTGGATTAGGATGTATGGAATCCCGAAATAATATTTTTTATTTATTTGTGTCATATTATAGAATCCTGATTTTCTATCATATTGTATTCCTGAGAATTAGTATTGTTTGGTTCGTATTTTCTATCATATTGTATTCCTGAGAATCAGTATTGTGAATTAGTATTGTTTGATTTGTATTTTCTGTCATATTGTATTCCCGAGAATTAGTATTGTTAATTAGTATTGTTTGGTTCATATTTTATGTCATATGGTATTCCCAAGAATTAGTATTGTTTTGTTCGTATTTTCTGTCATATTGTATTCTCAAGAATTAGTATTGTTTGGTTCGTTGATACAAGTATAACATTTAAGTATAAGTAATTTCTTATGCTTTAAGTTATACTTGTATAAAGGAATTAGGTACCTTTCCAGATGATTGGAATAGGTTTCAGCTTCCTAGGAGTTAAGATGTAGCTTCTAGATTTTAGTTTTTTTCAAAAAAATCAAACTTAGTTAAATTTCAGGCAGATTGAATTTTTCATAAACTACATGGAATTTTTGTATAAACTATACATGATCACTACTCATTGGGTAGAGGTGATATGGTGCATCTAGATTATTAAATAGGGTTAGGATGTGTGTAGGAAGAATGATTAGGGTTTAATATTGTCTAGGGGGATTAGGACCATTCCAGACCTCCCTAAACATTCCTAATTTTCCTAAACATCCCTAAACTATCTTATTATTTTCTACTCTTTGATGTGATTATAATGTGCTTTTCTACATGTATGATGTTTTTGTGATGTGTGGGTTGAGGGTAGAAAACCTAACAACACCAAGTGAGTGGCTCTCAGTGTAGGGCCAGGGCCCTAAGTGGCTAGCACCAGGATAATCAACTGAGAGTTGATTTAACAAGCGATAATTTAATTAAAACTTATGGGAATGGGTTCAAACACTAAAAAGATTTATATATGCCTCACCCATGTCATTAGTGCTAATAAAGGCTATGGATGGGAGTGGAAGAAGGTGCCTATGTGTAGGTATGATCGAATGGTGCTTGTTTGTACGAAAGGCATTTGGTTCTGCATGTCCCTACTTGGGGGCCAGGGCCCAGAGTGGTGAGTACCAAGACAACCCAAGGGGTGAAGGCTATGTGATGACACTCACTTAGGTTGTTTCTTAGAGTTTCTACCAAGCCTTATAACCTTTGGGAAAAGATTTATACTTTGATCTACATTTCATTTGCTATTTGGGAAAGGTTACCCAACCCTAGGTATGGCCTAGCTATCCCTTCTTTATGGACCTTGGTGTTTATCTCCTAGCTCGGGGGAGTGGGCCTTTTGGTATCCATGTGGTTGGGTGGTAAAGATTTTTATCGAGGTATCTTTTGCGGATGCAGTGCTTATGGATTCATGCTTGCATAGTGTTCCAGTTTTGAAGAGTGAAGACTTGTATTTATCTTCTGTGATGTAAATTATTGTTACCTCCCAAGAGGAGATGAATGTAATGTATTTCAAAATGTTGTATTTGGAATGGGTAGACTTAGGAAAAAGGAAAAGGGAAAGCATGAACCTTATGTATAAGATGTATGTTGGAAAAGAAAAGGATTTTGTAACATTCCAAGTAAAGTAGTATGTTTCTCATTATTGATTAAGAGAAAAGCTATTGAAAAGTAAATGTAATATTTGCAATGGATCAAATGTATAGATGGATTTAAATGGAAAATTGAAATGAAAGTACTTTGTATTTCTTTATAAAGAATCTACAAATGTTGAGATGTAATTTTCTTGAGAAGTAAAAATTAAGTTGCTAGTACACTACATGGACTTAAATAAATTGTTCATTAAATAAGAAGGGAACCTTAGAAGAATCTTAGTTAAACTATGTTTTGTTTATTTAATTCCTTTAAAAATTCAATAATTTTCATAAATCATTAGTTAGGTTTTCTTTTTCAAAGAGGATCTTTGTTCTCTTCCCTGGTTCCCTTGTGGGGCATGACATCTTTGGTATCAGAGCACTAAGTTGCTACACTGGGGCCCAAGGAATTCGACCCATGCTTCCTAAAACTTGTTATTCATATTAGGGAAACTTAAAATTGAAATCAAACTAGGACCCTTAAAACTTATTCTTCTGATTACCTATGGCAAGATGCCTCATATAACCCATGGTAGAAAGGGAGGTGCCCAAAACACTCCTAGATCTCAACATGAAAGTTCTCAAGAAGAAGAACAATATGAGGGAAGAGGGGATCAATCTAATAACTAATCTGGAGGTTCTCAGAGGTCTCAAGTATAATAGCTCCTACAATGGATACTACAGAGGTTAGAGGTAGGGTAGGATAGAGTTCACCATGGGGAGACTAACACTCACCATGAGGAAAGGGAAAAGATTCCTAAGAGGAGAGATCAGACAGGGGAAGAACATGCTCTACATGCTTCTCACTTGGGAGACCTCCTTAGGACTAAGACTAACCCATTTAAGGGAACTCAAGGTGGATCTACCGCTAAAACTTGGCTGCTAGACTTAGAAAGGGTTTTCCCCATGCATCCTTACAGCAACAACACCAAAGCTCAGTTTGTAGTCATTCACCTTAGAGATTTTTCATCAACTTGGTGGGAAATAGAGAAAGAGAAACTTCACATAGATATTACCACTCTTTCATGGGAATTATTCCTAGAACTCTTTCGAGCTAGATTTCTTTCTGATCACTGGAGGTGGGAAAGAGCTGAAGAGTTTCACAACTTAAGACAGCTAACTATGTCAATTGATGACCATGAGCAGAAGTTCTTTGAACTCAAGCCATACTCAGGATATGAGGATTATGAACCCATGCTGACTCAACACTTCCTTAGATGACTCAACAATCACTTGGCTAGTAGCATATGAATGTTTAAACCTCATATAGTTAATGATGCAGTCATCAAAGCTCGCCTTGAGGAATAAAATATAGCCTTGGGGTTAGGAGGTTGGATAGGTGGCCAAGGGGGTAATGCCTTTTAGGTCAGGTTAGGTTTTAAAGGGAATCCATCTCAAGGAGCACCTGGACCTAAAAAATATCCTCCCAAAGGAAGTCAAAACCACCAGAAAAGATAATTTCACAGCAACCACAACAAAAATTACAATGGCAACAATAATAAATATGGGGGTTCTCGATCCAATAACTCTCACAACTAGCAGCATGCAAAGTGATACCTGAACCCTCAACTAGCTCAGAGTATGCTTCAGAATTCTAATTAGGGTAGCTATCAGTAGTCCAGCACACCTTCTATAGGAAGGAATTTTGTTAAGAACACCGGATGTTACTCTTGTGGGCAACATGGTCACATTGCAATTAATTGCCCTCATAAATCTTCCCCAGCAACTAGCTATAGACAGGCCACTTTAGAACCAATATTAGGTAATGCAGGCAAAACTCACCGAGTATTTGCTACCTTAGACCACGGACAATCCAATCATCAGGGAGTAGTCATCAAAACCCCAAGTTTGTTAAGGGGTATCTCTACCACCATACTATTTTATTCAGGAGTAAAAAATTATTTTATTTCACCTTCTTTAGGAGAGCAATGTTGACTGAAGGCAGTAAGGCAAGAAGATAGGTGGCAGGTTGAGTTAGCCTTCGGGGCAAGAATAACCTCTGACTCTTGTGTCCAAAGTTGCAAGTTAGAACTTGGATCTTTTTCCACCTTAGTAGATCTCTGAGTAATTCCTCTAGGCTCATATGGAGTAGTTTTGGGTATGGATTGGTTGGATGCTCACAAAGCCACTTTGGATTGTAGAAACAAAAGCATTTATTGTTCAGATGACTTAGGAGAGCCTAAGAAAATTTTTGAGGTGCAACTACCCATCTCTATCTGTATGATTTCTACAATGCATCTCAAGAGGTGCAGGCATAAAGGATGCCAATTATTTGCAGTCTTAGTAGAGGACTTGGACCAAGGTGAAAGTAAAGATGTATCATTAGATCATCCCCTATTACAGGAGTATTTGGATGTTTTTCCAAAAGAAATTCAAGGAATGCCTCCCAAGAGGGACATTGACTTCCAAATTGAGTTGGTTCCAGGAGCCAAACCAATCTCCAAAGCTTCGTACCATATGATCACACAAGAACTTGGGGAACTTAAGCTTCAACTGGAAGGGCTTTTGGAAAAAGGATTTATCAGACCTAGTGTGTCACCATGGGGTGCACCAATAATATTTGTGAAGAAGAAAGATGGTTCTCTTTGATTGTGCATCGACTATCGTCAACTCAACAAAGTCACGATCAAGAATCGATATCCTTTACCCCACATTGACAATCTATTTGATCTAATGAAAAAGGAAAAAATATTTTCAAAAATTGATCTCAAGTCAAGATACCATCAACTTAGAATTCAGGAAGCCGATATTCATCAAACAGCTTTCCGTACTAGATATGGTCACTATAAGTTCACCAAGGTACCATTTGGGTTAACGAATGCTCCTTCTATATTCATGAGCTTAATGAGTGGAGTTTTCACAACCTACTTGGATAAATTTGTAATAGTATTCTTAGATGATATCTTAGTGTTCTCCAAAACTGAAGAAGAACATGAGGTTCATCTTTGCCAAGTATTGCAATGCGTTAGAGAAAATAAACTTTATGCCAATGCAGAAAAGTGTGAATTATTTCAGATAGAGGTTAAGTATCTTGGACACGTCATATCAGGAAATGGCATCACTATTGATCCAGCCTAAATTCAAGCCATAGTGGAGTGGCCAACTCTGACTAATGTCCCCAAAGTTCACATCTTTATGGGACTAGCTGGGTATTATAGGCGATTCGTTAGAGAGTTCTCTCGGATAGCTCATCCCATTACTTCCTTTTAAAGGAAAGGTAAGAAGATTTTTTGGTCAGAAAAATGTGAGGCCACTTTCTAATGTTTAAAGAAAAGATTAACCTATGCTCCAATTTTGGTGGTTCCCGAACCATCAAGAAAATTCATAGTTTGTACAGATGCCTTGCTAGAAGGGATTGGGGTGGTTCTTATGCAAGGAGGACAAGTTGTGGCTTATGATTCTAGGAAGCTTAAAGATTGTGAGCTCAAATACCCCACCCATGATCTAGAGCTTGTAGTAGTAGTCCATGCCTTAGTAAAGTGGAGGCACTTTCTGTTGGGTCATAAATTTGAACTCCAAATAGATCATCGAAGCCTCTAGTACATCTTCTCTCAACCTAACCTCAATGCTAGACAATGTAGGTGGATGGAATTCTTATGTGAATATGATTTTGAGGTTAAGTACATCCAAGGGAAGATGAATGTGGTGTTAGATGCTTTGAGCAAGCGTAAACATGTTCTATCAGCTTTATCCCTTAGCACAGATTTGGAGAAAAGAATCAGGGAGGCTCTCACTTCTGACTCTTGGTTTCAAGAGGTTAAGGCAGAAATAGAGTCTGGAAGACCCTTGGAAGGTCATTGCACAGGATATTCCTTAGATGCCCTTGGGTTGTTGCGACATCCAAATAGAATATATGTGCCCATGGTAGTAGATCTTTGTGTGCTTATCCTTTTAGAAAGCCACAAGGCTCCCTATTCAGCACATCCCAAGGTGAAGAAAATTAATGCTAACCTATGCTAGTTGTACTAGTGGTAAAAAATGAAGAGATATATTGTAGAATACATGGCTAGATTTTTGGAATGTCAAAGAGTGAAAGTAGAGCATCAACACCCCACTAGTCTTTTCCAACCTCACCTAGTGCCAGAATGGAAATGGGACATTATTTCCATGGATTTTATTATGGGACTTCCAGTTACTCCCAGGAGACATGATGATATCATGGTAATAGTTGATAGACTCACCAAGGTAGCCCATTTTTCTCCCATGCAGTCCTCCTACTCAGCAGCTTCTGTAGCCAGAGTATTCATGAAGGACATTGTAAGACTCCATAGTATTCCCAAGAAAATCATATCTGATCATGATCTTGTATTCACATTAGCTCTTTGGACTTCACATTAGCACACTTTAGGGACTCAGCTCAACTTTAGTTCAGCCTATAACCCCAAGACAGATGGGCAGACGGAGCGAGTCAATCAGGTTCTTGAGAACATGCTCAGGATGTATGTTATGGACAGACAAACCCATTGGGAAGAATATCTATATTTTGTGGATTTTTCTTATAATAATGGTTATCAGAGTTCCATAGGTATGTCCCCTTTTTAGGCTTTGTATGGCCATCCATGCCACACTCCCTTAAGCTGGGACCAATTAGAAGATAGAGTACTTATAGGCCTTGAAATGTTATAGATATGGAATAGCAGGTCAAGCGCATTAGAGAGCATATTTTAATAGCTCAGGATAGGCAAAAGAAGTATGTTGATGCTCATAGGACTGATGTACACTTCTCTCTTGGTGATAGAGTCTTTTTGAGGGTGCATCAATGAAAGAGTCCAATCCGTTATGGAAAAGGCTCCAAGTTGGCACCTTGATTTGTTGGCCCTTTTGAGGTCTTGGAGAGGATAGGACCAGTAGCTTATCGGCTTGCCTTGCCACCTAGCCTTGCTCATATTCATGATATATTTCATGTTTCAATTCTTATAAAATATACTCTTGATGTGACTAATGTTTTGGATTGGAATGCATTACAGGTAGCGGACAGGTAGCTAGCTTTAGAGCCAGTACACATTTTGTAGTAGTGGACACTGATCCTCAAGGGTCGCACCATAGAGCAGGCAAGGGTCCAATGGGACCCCAATGATAATTCCTTCGCTACATCGGAGGATGTTGCTAGACTTAGAGACACTTATCCATATTTATTTGTAGGCTTCCAGGAGTAAGCCTAACTCTAGGAGGGGAGGATGTAATACCCTCTCCTATGGTGATACATGGACTTTTCTGATTTCGACATTCTATTATGATGGTTAGAACTATACATTTACATTTATGTTTTGTGCATGATGCTATGTTTATCAAATGATTGATATGCTCATTTATGGTTATTATTTATATGCTTATGAGATTAGAGAACCATCTATTTTTATATGTTTTATGGATCCAACCCAAGGATTTGAATCTATCCATTATCATGATGTTCTATGTTTCATGAATATGTGTCTGATGTGTTTTCATGACTCAGGATGAATTCATAGGTACAAACTTAGTTGAGGTCTACACAATGTATCGATCCTGCTCATCTACTTGCATATATTTGATTTGTATGTATATCCATATGTATCCATGTATCTCTTCTTGGTGATACAAGAGTGCAGGTACCAGGTATCATCTCCACCTGGCTTCACAAGTTTGAGCGATCCCTCAAAATCCTCAATCATTGTTGTGGTTACAGAGATATCACCAGGTTCCACAAGAAGGAACTCTGCCTCTGATCCTTTTTACCTTTAGGTGCGGAGTTCCCGAGTCATTCCCTTGTGTGGGTGATGTATTTTCGTGTCCTCTCAGTTTTTTGGTTTTGTAGATCTTGGAGCTGGTTTCTTGTCAGTTGCATTCTCTGAGAATGAGGTTTTGAGTATGGTAGCTCTAATTGTCTTCATGGTATGTTCAATTTTGTTAGTAGATTATTGATGTGAGTTATTGTTCATTTGAGGGTATGATTTAGTGATTTATCTTTATTACTAGCTACTATTATACTAGCATAGCTCATTAGGAACGAGTTAGTATGTGATTAAATCATGTGATTTTAATATCAATAATAATAAATAATTTTATGGTATTATTTTATAATACTCATAATAACAAAGTGTCTATGGCAATATTAATAATAAATGTTTTAAATAATAGTTGTAAAATCTAACTTATGTTAGTAGCTACCTAATATATATTTTAGAATATGGATTAGTGTATGAATAAATAATATGTTTTATAATAATGATATTCATAATATTTAATATTAAAAATAATGTTTCTTAGTTATGGTATATATACCATAAGCATATGGGTGCACACATATGCCTATGAATACATATATAAATAAATATATATTATTATTATAAAATAAATTAATTATGTGAAGGGAAATTATTATGAGGCTATGGTAAGGTTATGTTATATTTTATTTGAGAAATGCATTTGATAATTACCATAGTAAACAAGTTAGCAAAGCTATTCCTAAAATATTTATTATTTATTTTGTCATTCTCAAATTTAGGAGACATTGATTATAGTTTTATTAAAAATTTATTTATCCCTTTACGGGAATGGTTTTGCAAACCATATTGTTAACGGACAATAGATGGATAGTTGGGATGGTTGCATCGGTTGGATTATCTGTGCAACCACCTTCTCCAATCTTTATACAAGAGATATTTCCTGTGTGAGGGGGTGTTGGATAGAAGTTCATTTGAGAGGAAACAAAAATAAAATTGCAGAAAAATTATTTGTGGTTGTGAGGAGAGAATCCATTATTTGAGATTGGCATTTTTGTTGCTTCGGATAGAGGCTGGAAGATTGCAAGCAAAGGGATTCAAAGGAGTGCTAGAAGAGTTTGAGAGGAGTAGATTCTTCTTCATCAACTGGTCTGCGTAGGACTCCAGGTTGGAATCCATCCTGAGAGATAAATCTCTTTTATTGTATAAATGCCGGTGTTAGATTTGTTGGAAAGCTTCTTTATATGTTTTAGTTTGCAGAATGTTTATACATTATTGTAATATTGTATTACTGCAGAAATTTTATACATTATTGTATTATTATATTATTGCAGAAATGTTTATGCATTATTGTATTATGTATTATTGTATTATTGTAGAACGTTTATGCATTGTTCCACTTTGTATTATTGTAGAAAGTTTATACATTATTATTGTATAAATATTTATACAAATATAAGTTGTTGTACAAATGTTAGCTATTTTAGGATTATTTATATTTTATCTCCTGTCATTAAGCAATGTGCGGAATATTTGTATTTAGTTTTCTATTGTTGAAGTATTGCTGTCAGTAAACACTATGTGTGGCTTTGGGATCGCGAGTTAGGGTTGTTGATTTAATTCATATTGTTGTAATTTGTAATATTCTATCATTAAGTATGATTCTGCTATTAAATCCATATTGTTGTCATTTCTAATATTCTGTCATTAGATCTGATTCCTGATTCAATCCTGAATTATTGTTGTCGTATTTGGATTAGGGTGTCTAGAATCCCGAAATGATATTTTTATTTTATTTTGTGTCATATTAAAGAATCCTAATTTTCTATCATATTGTATTCCTGAGAATTAGTATGGTGAATTAGTATTGTTTGGTTCGTATTTTCTGTCATTTTGTATTCCTGAGAATTAGAATTGTGAATTAGTATTGTTTGGTTTGTATTTTCTATCATATTGTATTCCCGAGAATTAGTATTGTGAATTAGTATTGTTTGGTTTGTATTTTCTATCATATTATATTCCTGAGAATAAGTATTGTTTGGTTCGTATTTTTTGTCATATTGTATTCTCGAGAATTAGTATTGTTTGGTTCGTTTATACAAGTATAACATTTAAGTATAAGTAATTTCTTATACTTTAAGTTATACTTGTATAAAGGAATTAGGTACCTTTTCGGATGATTGGAATAGGTTTCAGCTTCATAGGAGTTAAGATGCAACTTCTAGATTTTAGTTTTTTTTTTTTAAATTAGACTTAGTTAAATTTCAAGAAGATTGAATTTTGTATAAACTACATGGAATTTTTGTATAAACTATACGTGATCATTACTCATTGGGTAGAGGTGATATGGTGCATCTAGATACTTAAATAGGGTTAGGATGTGTTTAGGAAGAAGGATTAGGGTTTAAGATTGTCTAGGGGGATCAGGACCATTCTAGGCCTCCCTAAACACTCCTAATTTTCCTAAACATCCCTAGACTATCTTATTATTTTCTACTCTTTGATGTGATTATAATGTTTTTATCTACATGTATGATATTTTTGTGATGTGTGGGTTGAGGGTATAAAACCTAACAACACCAAGTGAGTGGCTCTCAATGCGGGGTCGGGGTCCTAAGTGGCTAGTACCAGGATAACCGACTAAGAGTTGTTTTAACAAGTGATAATTTAATTAAATCTTATGGAAATGGGTTCAAACACTAAAAAGATTTATATATGCCTTGCCCATGCCATTAGTTCTAATAAGGCTATGGATGGGAGTGGGAGAAGGTGCTTGTGTGTAGGTATGATCGAATGGTGCTTGTCTGTACGAAAGGCGTTCCATTCCACATGTGCCTACTTGGGGGCCGGGGTCCAGAGTAGCTAGTACTAAGACAACCCAAGGGGTGAGGGCTATGTGATGACACTCAGGTTGTTTCTTAGAGTTTCTACCAAGCCTTAGAACCTTTGGGAAAAGATGTATATTTTGATCTACATTTCATTTGCTATTTGGGAAAGGTTACCCAACCCTAGGTATGGCCTAGCTATCCCTTCTTTGTGGACCTTGGTGTTTATCTCCTAGCTCGGGGGAGTGGGCCTTTTGGTATCCACGTGGTTGGGTGGTAAATATTTTTATCGAGGTATCTTTTGTGGATGCAGTACTTATGGATTCATGCTTGGATAGTGTTCCAATTTTGAAGAATGAAGACTTGTATTTATCTTCCGTGATGTAAATTATTGTTACCTCCCAAGAGGAGATGAATGTAATGTACTTCAAAATTTTGTATTTGGAATGGGTAGACTTAGTAAAAAGGAAAAGGGAAAGCATGAACTTCATGTATAAGATGTATGTTGGAAAAGAAAAGGATTTTGTAACATTCCAAGTAAAGTAGTATGCTTCTCATTATTGATTAAGAGAAAAGCTATTGAAAAACAAATGTAATATTTGCAATGTATCAAATGTTTAGATGGATTTAAATGGCAAATTGAAATGAAAGTACTTTTTATTTCTTTATAAAGAATCTACAAATGTTGAGATGTAATTTTCTTGAGAAGTAAAAATTAAGTTGCTAGTACACTACATGGACTTAAATAAA
Source organism: Chamaecyparis obtusa (assembly GCA_027943335.1). Lineage (NCBI taxonomy): Eukaryota > Viridiplantae > Streptophyta > Pinopsida > Cupressales > Cupressaceae > Chamaecyparis > Chamaecyparis obtusa. Next base: position 436,594 of record BSBK01005366.1, on the reverse strand, counting down.
TTGTGCATTAAATAAGAAGGGAACCTTGGAAGAATCTTAGTTAAACTATGTTTTGTTTATTTAATTCCTTTAAAAATTCAAAAAATTTCATAAATCATTACTTAGGTTTTGTTTTTCAAAGAGAATCTTTGTTCTCTTCCCCGATTCCCTTGTGGGGCATGACATGAGCCTTCTTAATCTTATTCCTCCTTCACTTCCTACATGTGTTTCATGTGTTTCAATGCCTTCCTCTATCCCTTCTTATCATAATGTATCATTTTCATATTCAAACCTTCTTTCCAGCAATGCTCCTAATTTTCTTCATTGTCCTCCAAATATTCCTTACACTTCAAATAATAACTTTCCTAATGTTTCCAATATTTCTCCTCCTATTTCTTCAATTGATTCTACAATTAATAGTCTTTCTCAAATAGTTTCTTCCTTGCAACAACAAATTTCTTCTTTGACTCAATCCAAATTCAATATTCCTCCATGTGACATTCTTAATCCTTTGTCCTTAGATATTATCCGAGCTATTATCTCATAAAATGTTGATATTCTTCATCTTGAGACTTCTAGTGGTAAAAGCGATCATGTGACTCATGTTAAAACCTTTCAAGCCCTATGTAGTATTTTTTCTCACAACTATAGGTTCATAACTAAGTTTTTTACTAGGACCTTTCGAGACAAAGCTTTGCATTCCAGTATTGTTCTTTACCTCCTTATTCCATTGACTCTTTCCAAAAACTTTCTAATGTTTTTATCCAACAATTTTAAAACAATATTGGTCCTCAAATTTCTTTGACTGATTTAATGCATTGTAAACAAGGTGTTAAAGAAAAATTGAGCAACTTCATTGGTAGATTTAAGCATTTTCATGCTTAGATTTATTATCATGTGTCTGATATTGATGTACAACATATATTTTTTTCTAATTTACAAAAGGATCTTAGAGATAAGATTCTTCATACTGAGTTTTCTTCTTTTTCACAATTGTGTCCAGTGCTTCATCATTATCAACTACAAGTGAGTCAAATTGAGAGAACCACTCCAATGGCTCATGTTTCCATTAATAAGAGTGATGACACGTCCAAGTCTAAAAAATTTCATAATCTAAACAATTACATCAAGACCAAAAAATCATCTAATACAGTAGATGAACAAGTGGAAGCAACAACTAAAGGTGTGGCTCCTTTGTCCTCTATTTTTAAACCTTCTCATAATTTCATTCACTTTATGAATATTTGTATAATGTGATGATGAAGTTAGTTAAATAAAACATTATTAAACTTCCTCCTATTAAACCAATTGATCGAAACAAACCTGTTCCTCGATCCTTTGATCCCAAAGCTTTTTGTCAATACCATCGTCAAAATGGTCATAATACTAGAAATTATTTTCTTTGAATAACACAATACAAGACCTCATTGATTCTAAAGTTATATATTTTGATGTTGATATTAACCATGAAAACAAATCAGTTGCACCTCCTAATCAAAATTTTCAAATATACACTAATCCTTTGCCATCTCATTCAACCAACACTATTGTTCAACCTTCCACTCCTACCAACATTATTTATGATGATAAAGTTGATTAAGCCAACCATATTGCTAATCAAGTTGAGCATGTACAACCTAACCCTAAACCTAAATCCACACCCAAACCTCAACCTCAGTCTTACATTACCTTTGATCCTACTAAAACAATTACAACACCTAACAATCCTTTGTATATTATCACTAGGGTTGATGGTATTCCTTCCCGTGGTAACCTTTTTGATCCTACTTGCATGGTCAATGTGATAACTAAAGAGCATCATTTTAGTAGAGAATTGTATAATTATTCCTATGATAAATCAGATGTTTTTATTCAAACTTACAATAGTTTTCTCTATCCTTCCCATGGTTCCATTTCTTTTCCCATGGAAGTTGGTGGTAAAACCTTGGATACTACTTTCATTGTCATTCCTACCTCTGATCAATTTCAAGTCAAACTTGGTCTTCCTTGGTTTACATTCATGAAATTTGTGGCTTATCTTGTTCATAAATACCTTCTATTTCCTCATAATGGAGAAATCATGACTATTAATCATAGTCTTTATCAACCTTTTGGGTATATGCACAAAGATGGGGGACCAAAAAGGTGCCACTTTCCTTTTTGGTCCCCCATCAGCCATAGTGCATATGCACTAAAGTGTGTGTGCCCTATAGGGCACACGCGCTATGGCTTGGGTTTCAAACCATAGCATTGACTTTGTAAAACACTATAAAGTGTTTTCTGTGTTTGGAAAAGCCCATTTTCTTTCCACAAACCCACGTTTGTAGTGGAAGAGGGCTTCCCAAGCACGTACACAAAATCTCTTTGCTTGTTTAATCCATCAATTTTGATAAAGAATGGCTCCACGACATCGTCAAGTTTGAGCTGGAAGAAGAGGTAAGTGTTTTTACAGCCCATGCCTCTTATTTGTATTGAAATTTTTTTTTTGAAGCAATTTGTTTTGTTAAAATTTATTTTCTTAGATTTTTTGTAATTAAGATTTTAAAATCTAATTTTTTCAATTGCTAGGAAGAAATGATCTCCCTGAACAAAACCCTCAACCAAACCCTCCATCTCCTCATGAAGAAATGAATGAAGAAAATAACCAATAAAATGAACCTCAGCTACCTCCACCAATCGAGAAACCTCCTCCTGGAACACAGGAAAATTTGATCAACCAAATTGAAAGAGGGAAAAAAGAATTAGAATCTTTAATTAGGAGGTTAAAATATTCTATTGCTACAAATCCTGGTAGGGAAAGACTTACAAAATCATTGGAATCAATCTTGACCCATGTAGGCTCGGTTAGTGGGAAACTTAATTTATGACATGATAAAAGAGAAGAACAAAAACAATATTATGCAAATAAATTATCATATTGGGACATAAAAAAGAAAAAAAAATCACAAAAGATGACATTTGAAAACTCTTTAGAAAACCAGGGGACACTAATACTCTTAGAACTACAATAAGGAGGTTCTTAATTCATTGGTGCTTGAATGAAGACTTAAAAAATAACTTTTGGGAGAGATGGTGGATGGTCTTTGATTCCCATCCCTATAACAATCATGAGGTTCCTATATATTTCTTGAGGAAACTCTATTGCAAGTTTGTACTCAAGGAGGTGCCAAATTATTTTGACTTTCTAGATTCTCAGGGTAGAGGGGGGGGTCATCATTTGATAGACGGGGGCACATCGTGACCCTAACACACCTAGGGTTCCTATTGGCAAGCCACAGGTGGATCATGTTAGTATTAGTTCTATTGTGAAGGAACGTGTAGAGGTGGACACACTAGGCACAATTAGTGCTCTGACAGAGACTCTCATTCAGTGTGCCACTCCTTTAGTTGAGGGTGACCATGGTTAATCTTTGAGAGGGCATATTTGTCAGTCATGTGGATCCTTGTGCACATTTGGTACTACTGAGAGAGAGGAAGAGGATCGTGGAATGATGACTGATGATTTTTTAAGTATGACATTTGGCATTGACACACAAGTAACTATTTCCAAGTTCATTAAATTTCTTTGATCATTATTCATTTATAAAACAATAACTAATTAATTTAGTATCTATTGATTATGATCAAAATTAAGGGCAAGAGTGTCGGTGGTGGTGGCAGTGGCAATGGTCCTCTTGTCCCCTTCTACACATCATCGTCAAGTCCACAAGTATGTATCAAATAAAACATTTTAATTAATATATTTGATTATTATTTAATTATATGAATTATTGTATCATAACTTATTGTGCATGTGCATTAGTTCACTGGTGGACCATCGACATTCACAATAGACAATGAAGGGCATCATGCCACTTTCCTTGAGGAATCTTTATTTGCATGTTAATTTGATTTACTTGATTATATTTAATTAATAAATGAATGAATAACTAAATTACTAGATAAATTATTATCAAAATCCAGAGGCAAAGTGATCATTGCGGTGATCACATTCTTTCACCTGGATTTGTGATGTCGTCATTGAGTCCACATGTATATATGTAATAATGCATTATAATTAACACGTCAGTAGTACGGTCTTATATGAATGGTTCTCTTATAAATTTCCATGTACATGTGCACTAGTTGAGTGTTGAAGCTTCGACATTGACACCACACACCGAAGGGCGCAATGGAACCTTCACGAAGGTATCATTTATTCATTAGTAGGATTGTAAAAAATATATGTAATCTTGATAGCTACATAATACTTTTGTTGTTTCATTTTTAGTTATTGACATCAAAGACTCCTCCTTTTGTTCATGATACTTTGGATCATGGAGTAGTTGCAACAGTAGCTATTTCTGAAGCACTAACTGAGGTATGAAAGAGATCACTTAATTTTAATTGTTTTTTAATAGTTTGTATTGAATTTTATAATGATATTCATGTATGTATTTTAATTATTATTTTGATCATTGTTGTAGGGACTTATTATTCCAGATCGTCAACATGCGCCTTTGGTGGATGTACATTGTAACTATTTGCTAGCGGTAAGTGAATATTCTATTTTATGTCATTGTATAATTCAATTTTGAAGTATATTAGTTATTGATGCTTAATTTTTTTTATCAGCTCGAGCTATAGAAGAGTCTAGACAAGAGGACTAGTGAGTGCACTCAGAAGACTACAACATCCACTATATCTCCATCAATGCGATGATCCAAGACAACCCAGGATTTGTTTTCTTCTCCTGGTGGGAAAGGACTAGATTAGGGATATAGATTGTATGTCTATATGGCATTAGTGGACATATTTTTTGTATATTGTATAAGTGATATGTTGTACATCCATTTGGCCTTAAGGAAGCCAGTTTAACTGTATTGGATATATTCGATATATGACATTATTGGACATATATATTTGGCTTCATGCCTCACGAATATATTTATTTTATGTTTTAGGTATGTAATTCATGTGTTTGGTGTATTGATGTATACTAATTTATGTTTATGTGGATGTCTTATGCTTTGTAAATTTCCCATGCCTTATAGTTATGGTTGTATGTTTATCGATGTATATTGTTACTGTATGATTTATACTTTATTAGAATATGAATGTGATGCAGAGGTAGTGTGTAAGACACTCTAAACCCATACCATTATAGAAATACAAAAACCAGTAACAAGTGAGACAATCTTCTCACATCAAACATCCTTCATAAGGATCCACTGTCTAGGCTTCACCCAATGCACTTGCATTGGTTGGCTCCAAACTATCAAAGTTGATGAACTACAATTGATTTAGAACCTAATTGAAGAATCTGTAATTAGAGATTGTCAAGTTGCTAATTAGATATGTAATATGATTAAATCAATAATATGTTGTCATTGATGTCAACTATTTTGGCAGCACTTATTTTGTAAGTTACTATACTGAAACATCTGTAGAAAAGGAGTAAAGAGATGAAGAATAGAAATATCTACATGAGGAAGATGTATATGATAGATGAGGATAAGGATTACATTGAGTAACTTGCTGATGATTCTATGACCTTATGTTATTGACTTGATTATGTTTCATTCATCTATGATAAGGAAAAGAGCTGAAAGACACAAGGTAGTGTGGTCGGTTCATGAAGCATTACAGTATACACCGAACAATGTAATGTATACCGAGAACAGTATAAACCGAGTGTGTGGTCACTGACGCATTTCTTTGTTAACCAAGGAGAAAATAATTAAATGATTAGTTTAGCCATTAAGGATTGATGAGCTGTAAAGTACATCGAAATCAGTGATGGAGATAATGTTTGTTACGAAGATAAACAGCTTGCATAATTCAAGGAAGATCTAAAGGATGAAATCAAAACATTTTACTGGCACAACTTGTTGGAAATATTCAGGAATTAACCGAGTTACTGAGAGGGGAGGGGTGAATCAGTAACTCCAAATTTTCTTTCAATTATAGATGTATTAACATGTGATTTACTTTAACCTTTTGCATACAGAAAGCATGAAACTTAAAAGCATTCACAATAATGACACATAGATTTGGTTACCCAGAAACCTTCCAGAAGAAAGTAAAATTGGGGTGGGGATGAAACCCACAAAGCTTTAATACTGCAGAATAAAGTTGGCCGGTTAAGGCTTACAATTTGATCACTTCTGATGATCTGCCCTGTTAGGAGCAATAAAGATTGCTAAATCCACCCTGTTAAAGGATTTACAAACATACAATGAAGTATGCACTCGGTAAAGAGATTTTACAAAAGACTGTTAAGTCTACCCGGTTAAAGGATTTAGTACTGATTCACCTATTAGAATGAAACAGTAGATCTCTGGCTTTGCAACTGGATTGCTGATTGAGATTCGCTGATGTACTGATCACCTTCTGTGATGAATTTGTCTTTGCTGTTCCTTATACTGTTGAAGCCTTCTGTAATTCGCTTATCTCTGCTTTTCTTTCTCTTTCACATATATTTCTTCTCGCATACATCTTGACATTTTTACAACATTGTTTATATACAAGTCTTAAACAATTAATTACAATTACAATTACAAAGTCGGCTTGACAAATAAACATAAGTGCTACTAAGTCGGCCCAAGTAAGGTTACACGGTTCCTGCAAACTGACTCGGTGACTTTCTGATACTCGGCGTCCACTGCATTACTCGGCATCGTCATGCACTCAGTAGAAGTGAAGGCACGGTTCATACTGATCACTCGGTAGGTTTTGAACTCGATAAATACTGGTGACTCGGTAGACATGATGTTACTCGGTTTACACTGTCCTGTTCGGTTTGTACTAACTTGCTCGGTTTGCACTGTATGCTCAGTTTGTACTGTCTGCTCAGTTTGCACTATTTGCTCGGTTTGCACTATTTGCTCAGTTCGTACTGTCTGCTCGGTTTGCACTGTCTGCTCAGTTTGCACTGTTTGCTCGGTTTGCACTGTTTGCTCGGTTTGCACTGTTTGCTCGGTTTGCACTGTGAACGCAAATAAGTGTTGTCACTAGTGGCAATTCTGCTTAATGCCAACAATCTCCCCCTTTGGCATTAGTGACAAAAACACTTATTGGCCAAAACTTATATACACGAATCATGCTGAGTTTTATTTTGATTTTTCAAAATTTGTCTTTGTTATAGGGCTTTATACAGTGTCTCCCCCTTTCAATGTGCTAACTGTTTCTTATACAAATCTATACATATCTCTCCTTCTATACATATCTCCCCCTTTTTGACGATAATGCCAAAGGTGCATATACAAGTTATTTACAGAGAGAATCCAAAATTTGATAGAAAATCAGAATGTACCTTCATTATTAGTGCCAGGGTTCTGTCCCAACTTTCTTGCAGGATCTTACATGTTTGTATAGCAATTTGGACTTCTGCAGAGAGTTCAATCATGTGATCTGCTATAGAGAAATGATTGTCATGAATCAATGTTTTGGAATGTTCAGTGTGCTTATACATTGTATTCGTGATGGGAAGGATCATGTGTTGGATGTCTAGTAGTGTGGACCGGATCCTTGTGTCTTCTTTCAGTAGATCAGACTGCATATTAGATAGGTGTGAGATTTTCATGTGATGAGCAGAGCTTGAACTTGGTTCAAGTTGCAGCTTCTGTATGCTAATCTTCATATCCTCATCCATTTTATTCATTTTATCCTTAACATCCTTTGTGAACTTGGCAATATTGCACAGTTTGGCCAAAAGAGAGGTAGCATTCGAATAGATAGATTCAATGTTATACAAAACTGAAGACAATTCTACTTGGTTAATAGCTATGTGCTGAGCAATGTGCTCAAGCACTTTATTGTTGAATCTCTTCTCGGCTCTTTCAACTAACTTTTCTGTCCCAGATGAATCCTCATTGTATTTCTCAACTGCTTCTGCTAATTGTAACAAAACATGCTGGGAGGAGTCTACTTTAATGCCTAATGCATCAGACAAAATGTCCTTAGCATCCTTGATGATTTGATACTCCTTGTCTCTCTCCTCTTTAAGCTTCTTTTGTTTTGCTTTTCTTTGGAGGATCTCACCTATATTTTGCATCTGGTCCGCTGAAAGATTTTCAAAATCTAATGTAGGAATTTCTATCTCTTCATCTAGGTCTATATCCTCTACTATATTTTTACCCAAAAATTTTATACTCGGTAGAGCCTTAGGCTTATCTGTACTTAATGCTTTGGTAGTAGTGACAGTAGATAAAGTAGGGCTGGCTATAGAGACTGGCATACTTTCTACTGGAGAACTTAAAATATTTACACTTGAAGATTCAAAAATTGGAAAACTTACTGCTGGAAAACTTGATGGTGCAGGAGACTGCAGCTCGGTAGAAGAAATGGTAGCTGCTTCTGTTGTTGCAATGGATGATTGGACAAATGTGGAAGTTGTCACAACCATGCTTGAAGGTGTCTCCGGGCTGGATGTAGAAACTTTCACTGGAGAGGTAGGAAGGGATGCAATGACTTCTGCTGCTATCCTCACAGTATCATCTACCTCAGTGTCTTCTTCTTGCTCATCACTGTCATCTTCAATATCTTTTATTATTACTGTTTCAATACTCGGTTGGTGAAGGTGGTATATGTTCTTCCATGTGGCATTTGTAGCCTTCACAACCGATTCAATATTGTTGATCAAAATCAAACAAGTATTGAACTTCAATGTCATCTTATTTTCATTTTCTTTTAATGCCTTCTTTACTTCATCATTATTCAAGCTCGGCATCAACTGTCTCAGGTTTTGATCAAATATATCTATCACAGTTTGCTTTGCATTGCTCCATCTCATTTTTATCGGATTCAATAGAACTGCTGGAACCTGTGGGGCAATTTCTTCAGGAGAGTATTTCCACTGTCCCATCTTCTCAATAACAGCATCTTCTATTTCCTTCTGTTCTGTTTCCGATCTGGTTTCATATCTTAAGGATTTTATATTACCTACTCCAGATCCTGATCCGTCTCTAAAGAGTTTGAGTTTTTCTTGAAGGTTTAGAGGAGGCCTTTTGAATACTATGTCTTTATCTGCCTTGTCTGCCTTGACTCTTGTATTTCTCCTTGTAAATACAGCAGTAGGAGGCTTAGGTGCCTTAGTGATAAAAACTTTTCCTTTCTTCCTTGTAGGTTCTGGTTCCTCTGTTTTCTCATCCTTTTCCTCTTCTTCTTCATCTTTTTCTTCTTTGTCCTCGGTTATCATTTGCATTTTGGCTATCCTCTTCTTTCCTTTGTTTACCGCCTGTGGAAGCTTTATGCTTAGTTCAATTCTCACCTTAGCTTCATCATATGTTCCAAAATATGGAGCTTTGGGATTGATAGGCTGATTAAGAAGAGCTTCAATGATATTCTTGGTTTCATCAATATTTACCTCATAAGGAAGAGGTTTTACATATACAGTCCTCGGTTTAACTGCTTGAATATATACATTATCACAATCCACCATAAAACAAATGTCATCTTTGTAATCTTCCACCAACTTCTGTGGAATCTGGAATCTGTCATTCATTTTCTCTTTGAAAGACTCAAAATAATTATCCATGATGCTTTCAAAATTTTCACCCATTTCTGAGATGTATTCATTTATTTCATAGAGGACTGGCACATCTTTTCTCCATACAACTTTTCCTTTAGAAGGGAAGAATTTCTAAACATAGAAGAATAAACAGACCAATAAGGATCCAAACTTACATGGATTGTTTTTGGAAGTTTTAATGCTTTCCATGTTTTTGTTAAACTGCTTTAACAATAAGTCTGCTAGGTCAAATGTCAAGTTATTCTTGACCACTTTGTATGCTAGGTCAATAGCTTCACAGGAGACACTGTTCTGTTGACTAGAACTGTAAATCTTATGGGCAATAATGTGTGTACCAAACTTCAGTTCAGCGTCGGTAATGCTGCTAACTTTCATGCCTCTACCATCCCACTCGGCTAGGGTTTTCTTCTCTAGTTCCGTCTGACCTAGGGTTTTGGTAGTTTTAGCTTTGTTCAACATGGGAAGACCGATGATTTGTTGAATCATCTTCTTTGTGATTTCTATAGGTTGCTCAAGCCAAATCTTTCCATCATGTACACGGCTGAGAATATATCTAACCCATTTATCTTGAAAGTTTCAAGGTAGATGTGCAATGTGAACTAAACCTTTATCTTCCAGATGTTTATGCTCGGGTTTCAGAATATCATCCACACATAGTTCTTCATGCACAATATCTAGTTCTAGGTTCCCCATTTCATGAATTGAACAGTTAAAATGATTGCGGATATCGTTAATAAGTAGTACCTTAGGAGGAATTTGAGATCGAACTCCGTTCGGATCTAGGGCTGCTGTAATTGCGGGCACGATCTTAAAATCTGGTGCTTTCCACTCCCCTTGGACCAACATATCAGATCCTTTCTTTGCTGAAGTGCTGGATGATGCCATGGTAGCTCACAGAAAATTCCTTTCACAGAAGTATTGAATTGCCGGGTTGCTCTTGAAATTTTCTGCTCTCAAAGTGCTAAAGATTCGCGGTGAAGAATGAGTTCGATTACTTGCTTTTTGTTTACAACTCTGTCATTAATGCTCATTAAAAATTAGGTTATGAATTCTGACAGACTGTCACCCACTAAGAATTAATTGCTCGGTAAAGACTTCGCAACTCGGTGAACTTGAGAATTCATATTGCTCCGACCTCGCTCGGTAAAGATGGCTACCGACCTTGCTCGGTGAAGACTAATACCAACCTCCCTATGATCTCACTGCATCTTGCATGCTGATTTAGATCTTTTTTTTAATTCGGTTCTAGAACTGCTTGAGATTGGTCTATGAGAATACAGTTCCAGTGCTTTCTTGGAAACTTAGTTTGAGTCGGTAGAGCCATCCATTCCATTACTTGGACTGGATTGCTCGGTAGCTTTAGGAATCCATTTTTGTCTCACCTGTTTCCTGACCTTAGTTGCTTCATTCTTCTTTCCATCTTCAACTTCACTAGCATTCATGCAGTTTCTAGCTATGTGACCGAGTTTAGTGCATTTGAAGCATCTTACGGTAGTATCTCTTTTCCTTAGATGATGTTTTATGCAATTCATGCCAATGTGTCCATATTCTCCACAGTAATGACATCTACACCAGGTGTTGTAGTCCCATCCAAACATTGCTTTCATAATTTGTTCTGCTGGATTAAATGTCTTGGATCTGCACTCGGATGCCTTGTGACCCTGTTTGTTGCACTTGTGACAATTACCTCTGAATCTAGGTTTTTCCCTGCATTCATTTGCTTTGTGACCAGGTTGATTGCAGCTGTAACATTTTCCATTGAATTCTTCTTTTTCATTGTTCCAACATTTATTTGAAGTATGTCCTATTTTACCACAATGATTACAAGTAGGTTTTTGATTTCTTTGAGTACCTTGCTTAGAAGATTCGCCTTCTCCTTTGTATCCAAGTCCTGCTTTTCCTTTTTGCCTATGAAGATTTCGCTCATACAGCTGATTCAAGTCTTCTTGACTTTTCAGCATTCCTTCATTGATTTGTTTTTCAGCGTTTAGGTCATCCACCAATCTTAGATTGATTTCCTTTTCAGATCTTAGTTCTTCTCTTGTGCTTTCTATTTCTGATCTTAGATTCAGAATTTCCTCATTTGTATGAGAGATCTGATCAATTAGGTTTTCTAGCTGAAGGGTTTTGTTTTGGACTTCCATGTTTCTTCCATCTAATTCATCTTTCAACTTGTTTCTTTGTTCCAAGATCTCACAGAATCTTGTAGAGTGTAGCTCTTGTTCTCTTTTCAATTTTCTCACTTCTTCCTGCAGAGACCCATTCTTTTCTAGGAGTTCTTTGACAGCATTGTTTGCTTCATCTGAGTTATTTGAGGGAAGAAGATCTTCAATCTTTTCTTCAATGTAATTCTGATCATTCATCTGATTTGCAAGTTCCTTCCTTCTTCTTAGGGATTGGGAAAGATGTTCTTTTGCTTCTTTGAGTTTAGCTATGGCCATTTCCAGATCTAGCTTTTCATTTTCAATCACCTTGTTCAGTTTGAATACCTCCATTGTCCTGGATCTTTGCTCAAGCTAGTTAAGCTTTGTCTTGAGAACCAATGCCGCTCTGATACCAATTGTTGGAAATATTCAGGAATTAACCGAGTTACTGAGAGGGGAGGGGTGAATCAGTAACTCCAAATTTTCTTTCAATTACAGATGTATTAACATGTGATTTACTTTAACCTTTTGCATACAGAAAGCATGAAACTTAAAAGCATTCACAATAATGACACATAGATTTGGTTACCCAGAAACCTTCCAGAAGAAAGTAAAACTAGGGTGGGGATGAAACCCACAAAGCTTTAATACTGCAGAATAAAGTTGGCCGGTTAAGGCTTACAATTTGATCACTTCTGATGATCTGCCCTGTTAGGAGCAATAAGGATTGCTAAATCCACCCTGTTAAAGGATTTACAAACATACAATGAAGTATGCACTCGGTAAAGAGATTTTACAAAAGACTGTTAAGTCTACCCGGTTAAAGGATTTAGTACTGATTCACCTGTTAGAATGAAACAGTAGATCTCTGGCTTTGCAACTGGATTGCTGATTGAGATTCGCTGATGTACTGATCACCTTCTGTGATGAATTTGTCTTTGCTGTTCCTTATACTGCTGAAGCCTTCTATAATTCGCTTATCTCTGCTTTTCTTTCTCTTTCACATATATTTCTTCTCGCATACATCTTGACATTTTTACAACATTGTTTATATACAAGTCTTAAACAATTAATTACAATTACAATTACAAAGTCGGCTTGACAAATAAACATAAGTGCTACTAAGTTGGCCCAAGTAAGGTTACACGGTTCCTGCAAACTGACTCGGTGACTTTCTGATACTCGGCGTCCACTGCATTACTCGGCATCCTCATGCACTCGGTAGAAGTGAAGGCACGGTTCATACTGATCACTCGGTAGGTTTTGAACTTGGTAAATACTAGTGACTCGGTAGACATGATGTTACTCGGTTTACACTATCCTGTTCGGTTTGTACTAACTTGCTCGGTTTGCACTGTCTGCTCAGTTTGTACTGTCTGCTCGGTTTGCACTGTTTGCTCGGTTTGCACTGTTTGCTTGGTTTGCACTGTCTGCTCGGTTTGCACTGTCTGCTCGGTTTGCACTGTTTTCTCAGTTTGCACTGTTTGCTCGATTTGCACTGTTTGCTCGGTTTGCACTGTTTGCTCGGTTTGCACTGTGAACGCAAATAAGTGTTGTCACTAGTGGCAATTCTGCTTAATGCCAACACAACTACTGAGGAAGGTTTAAGCAGCAAAATGAACGAAGGAGAATAAGTGGAAAAATCTTATGGAGGAAAAGAAAATGGTTTACTTGTCTATTTAAGAGACCAGAGTTTCATTATGAAACTTATGCCAAAAGAAGAAGGACTGCAGAATTATCCCATGAACAAGCTTCATGTATGCCTGATCAAACTAGTTAAGGAGAACTGAACTGTAGAGTTTACTGAGTGTCAGAAAGCTATTATCGAGCAACAGTAATTCATTGATTATTGTGATACAGAATTGAAATACTGATCAGGGGATTTGTATGGGCTAAACATAGATCTAATAATCTACAATTGAAGTTGTATTGTAATCAGATCAAACTACTGTTACATTTTAACCATTGTAAATAGAGAAATCTCTTAATAGAGTGGACTTGAGGGTATGTGCAAGATTATGAGGGGCCAAAAAGTGGCGATGTGAAAAATATTCACTTTTCACTCATCCAAAAGTGCATGAAAGCGCTTGTTGACTTTTTAGTAGGCCTAGGTGTCAGCACACCTGGGCAAACCTGCCACCAAAGCACAAGCCTAATCGGGTACCCGATATGAAATCAGGTACCCGATTTTGCTGAGTATGAAAAAATGGCGGGAGTATATGAAAAATTTCAACTTTTGAAATCGGGGAAATCGGGTACCCGATTTTGAAGTATGAAAAAATGGTGGGAGTATATGAAAAAATTGAACTTTTGTATATAATGTTTAAATATGTATTATATATTAATTTATATATTTTATATTATAATATCTTAGGGGTTTTAAATTGTATGTCATATATATTTTATATTATATAAATATATGTACAAATTATATATATATATATATATATATATAAAAGTTTAAGGGGTATTAAGGGGTATTATGTAAATTTTTTAATATATATTATATATAATGATATATTAATATATATTTTATATTAAAATATTTTATATTACAATATCTTAGAATGTTTAAATTGTATAACATATATATTTTATATTAATATATTTTTTGTATTAATATGTATTGTATATAACTATATTTAACTAACTTATATTATATTTATATGTACAAATTATATATATATATATATATATAATGTTTAACAAGTATTATGTAAATATTTAATATATTTTTTAATATGTATTATAGATATAATTATATATTAATATATATATACATATATATTAATATATAAACTTTATAGATCATAATATTTAAATTGAATGTTGAAAGGGATTATCGAGACTTCCTAGTGGTCCTAGTATGCCTTATCATGTGTTAGGAACCCTAGGAAGTCCCTAATGACCCCTTTTGACACATTGGAATGCTCGAGTGTGTCTAAAGGGGTTCTTTCAAACACACTTGAGCATTCCAATGTGTTAAAAGGGGTCATGGGGACTTCCTGGGGTCCTAACGAGTGTCCAAAGGCATAGCTTTGGACACAATTAAGAATTCCAATGTGTCAAAATGGATCATGGGAACTTCATAGGGGTCCTAATGCATGATAAGGCATACTAGGACCACTAGAAAGTCCCCATGACCCCTTTTGACACATATGAACACTCCAGTGTATCTGAAGGAGTCATAGGACCCCTTCGGACACACTTGAGGGTTCAGATGTGTCAAAAGGGGTCATGGGGACTTCGTAGGGGTCCTAGTACATCTTATCATGTGTTAGGACCCCTAGGAAGTCCCCATGACCCCTTTTGACACATTGGAATGCCCAAGTGTGTCTTAAGGGGTCGTAGGACACCTTAACACACACTTGAGCATTCCAATGAGTCAAAAGGGGTCATCCAGACTCCCTAGGGGTTCTAGTATGCCTTATCATGTGTTAGGACCCCTAGGGAGTCCCCATGACCCCTTTTGACACATTAGAATCATCAAATGTGTCTTAAGGAGTTGTAGAAGCCCTCAAGACACACTTGAGCATTCCAATGCATCAAAAGGGGTCATGGGGACTCCCTAGGGGTCCTAGTTTGCCTTGACACATGTTAAGACCCATAAGAAGTCCCAATGACCCCTTTTGACACATTGGAATGCTCAAGTGTGTCTTAAGGGGTCCTAGGACCCCTTCAAACACACTTGAGCATTCTAATGTGTCAAAAGGGGTCATGGGGACTCCCTAGGAGTCCTAGTATGCCTTATCACATGTTACAACCTCTAGGGAGTCCCCATGACCCCTTTTTACACATTGGAACACTCAAGTGTGTCTTAAGGGGTCTTAGGACCCCTTCGAACACACTTGAGCATTCCAATGTGTCAAAAGGGGTCATGGGGACTCCCTACAGGTCCTAATATACCTTATCACATGTTAGGACCCCTACAAAGTCCCCATGACCCCTTTTGACACTCTGGCATCCCAATGTGTCAAAAGAGGTCATGGGGACTCCCTAAGGGTCCTAGTATAGCTTATCACGTGTTAGGTCCCCTAAGAAGTCCCCATGACCCCTTTTGAGACATTGGAATACTCAAGTGTGTCTTAAGGGGTCATAGGACCCCTTAAGACTCACTTGAGCATTTTTATCTATCAAAAGGGGTCATGGGGACCCCCTATGGGTCCTACCACACCTAATCATGCATTAGGACCCCTAGGGAGTCCCCATGAACCCTTTTGACACATTGGAATGCTCAACTATGTCTTAAGGCATCTCAGGACCCCTTAAGACACACTTGAGTGTTCCAATGTGTCAAAAGGGGTCATGGGGACTCCCTAGGGGTCCTAGTATGCCTTATCACATGTTAGGACCCCTAGGAAGTCACAATGACCTCTTTTGACACATTGGAATTCTCAAGTGTATCTTAAGGGGTCCCAGGACCCCTTAAGACACACTTGAGCATTACAATGTGTCGAAAGGGTTCATGAGGACTTCTTAGGGGTCCTAACATGTGATAAGGCATACTATAACCCCTAGTGAGTCCCTGTGACCCCTTTTGACACATTGGAATGCTCAAGTGTGTTTTAAGGGGTTGTAGGACCCCTTAAGACACACTTGAGCATTCCAATGTGTCAAAAGGGGTCATGGGGAATCACTAGGGGTCGTAGTATGCCTTATCACATGTTAGGACCCCTAAGAAGTCCTCATGAACTATTTTGACACATTGCAATGCTTAAGTGTGTCTTAAGGGGTCATAGGACCCTTTAAGACACACTTGAGCATTACAATATGTCAAAAGGGGTCACGGGGACTCCGTAGGGAACCTAGTACACCTTATCACTTGTGTGGACCCCTAGGGATTTCCCATGACACCTTTTGACAAATTCAAACACTCAAATGTGTCTTAAGGGGTCCTAAGACCCCTTAAGACACACTTCAGCATTCCAATGTGTCAAAAGGGGTCATGGGGACTCCCTAGGGGTCCTAGTATGCCTTATCACATGTTAGGACCCCTAGAGAGTTCCAATGACCCCTTTTGACACATTAGAATGCTCAAGTCTATCTTAAGGGGTCCTAGGACCCCTTCGGACACACTTGAGCATTCCAATGTGTTAAAAGGAGTAATGGAGACTCCCTAGGGGTCCTAATATGCCCTATCACATGTTAGGACCCCTAGGAAGTCCCCATAACCCCTTTTGACACATTAGAATGCTCAAGTGTGTCTTAAGGGGTCCTAGGACCCCTTAATACACACTCTACCATTACAATGTGTCAAAAGGGGTCATGGGGACTCCCAAGCAGTCCTACAATGCCTTATCACATGTTAGAACCCCTAGGAAATCCCCATGACCTCTTTTGACACATTGGAATGCTCAAGTGTGTCTTAAGGGGTCGTAGGACCCCTTAAGACACACTTGAGCATTCCAATGTGTCAAAAGGGGTCACGGGGACTTCCTCGGGGTCCTAGTACACCTTATCACATGTTAGGACCCCTAGGGAGTCCCCATGACCCCTTTTAACACATTGGAATGCTCAAATGTGTCTTAAGGGGTCCTAAGACCCTCAAATGTGTCATATGCAGTCCTAAGACCCCTTAAGACACATTTGATCATTTTAATGTGTCAAAAGGGGTCATGGGGAGGCCCTAGGGGTCCTAGTACACCTTATCATTTGTTAGGACCCCTAGGGAGTCCCAATGACCCCTTTTGACACATTGGAATGCTCAAGTGTGTCTTAAGGGGTCCTCAGACCCCTTCGGACACACTTAGGCATTCCAATGTGTCAAAATAGGTCATGGGGACTCCCTAGGGGTCTTAATACACCTTATCATATGTTAGGACCCCAAGGAAGTCCCCATGACCCCTTTTGACACATTGAAATTCTCAAATGTTTCTTAAGGGGTCAAAAGGGGTCATGGGGACTCCCTAAGGGTCCTAATGCACCTTATCATGCGTTAGGACCCCAAGGAAGTCCCAATGACCCTTTTTGATACATTAGAATGCTCAAGTCTTTCTTAAGGAGTCTAAGAACCCCTTAAAACACACTTGAGCATTCCAATGTGGCAAAAGGGGTCATGGGGACTCCCTAGGGGTCCTAGTATGTCTGACCATGCGTTAGGACACCTAGGGAGTCCCAATGACCCCTTTTGACACATTGGAACACTCAATTATGTCTGAAGGGTTTCTAGGGCCCTGTAAGACACACTTGAGCATTCCAATGTGTCAACAGGGGTCATGGGTACTCCCTAAGGATCCTAATAAGCCTTATCACACTTTAGGACACCTAGGGAGTCCCCATGACCCCTTTTGAGAAATTGGAACACTCAGGTGTTTCTTAAGGGGTCCCAGGACCCCTTAAAAAACACTTGAGCATTCCAATGTGTCAAAAGGGGTCATGGGAAATCCCTAAGGGTCCTAGTACACCTTATCAGGTGTTAGGACCCATTAAAAAACACTTGAGTATTCTAATGTGTCAAAAGGGGTCATCGGGACTTCCTAGGGGTCCTAGTACCCCTTATAACATGTTAGGACCCCTAGGAAGTCCCCATGACCCCTTTTGACACATTGGAATGCTCAAGTGTGTCTTAAGTGATCGTAGGACCCCTTAAAATACATTTGACCATTCCAATGTATCAAAAGGGGTCATGGGGTCTCCCTAGGGGTCCTAGCATGCCTTATCACATGTTAGGACCCCTTGGGAGTCCCAATGACCCCTTTCGACACATTGGAATGCTTAAGTTTGTCTTAAGGGGTCCTAGGACCCCTTCCAATACACTTGAGCATTCTAATTTGTCAAAATGGGTAATGGGGACTCCCTAGGGGTCCTAATACACCTTGTCACGCGTTAGGACCCCTAGGAATTCCCCATGACCCCTTTTGACACATTGGAATACTAAAGTGTGTCTTAAGGGGTCCTATAACCCCTTAAGACACATTGTAGCTTTCCAATTTGTCAAAATGGGTCATGGGGACTCCCAAACAGTCCTAGTACACCTTATCATGTGTTAGGACCCGTAGGGAGTCCCCATGACCCCTTCTGACACATTGGCATGATAAGGTGTGTCTTAAGGGGTCCTATGACCCATTAAGACACACCTGATCTTGCTAATGTGTCAAAAGGGGTCATAGGGACTCCCTAGGGGTCCTAGTATTCCTAGTCATGTGTTAGGACCCCTAGGGAGTCCCCATGACCCTTTTTGATACATTAGAACACTCAAATGTATCTTAAGGTGTCTTAAGACCTCTTAAGACACATTTGAACTTTCCAATGGTTCCCTTAAGACACATTTGAGCATTCCAATGTATCAAAAGGGGTCATGGGGACTCCCTAGGGGTCCTAGAATGCCTTATCACATGTTAGGACTCCTAGGGAGTCCCAATGACCCCTTTCAAAACATTGCAATGCTCAAGTGTTTCTTAAGGGGTCCTAGCACCCCTTCAGACACACTTGAGCATTCCAATATGTCAAAATGGGTCATGGGGACTCCCTAGAGGTCCTAATACACCTTATCACATGTTAGGACCCCTAGGAAATCCCCATGACCCCTTTTGACATATTGAAATGCTCAAGTGTGTCTTAAGGGGTCCTAGAACCCCTGAAGAAACACTCTGGTGTTCTAATGTGTCAAAAGGGGTCATGGGGACTCCCTAAGGGTCCTAGTATGCCATATCATGCGTTAGGACCCCTAAGAAGTCCCCATGACCCCTTTTGACACATTGGAATGCTCAAGTGTGTCTTAAGGGGTTGTAGGAACCCTTAAGATACACTTGAGCATTCCCATGTGTCAAAAGGGGTCATGGGGACTCCCTAGGGGTTCAATTACACCTTATCATGCATTAGGACCCCTAGGAAGTCCCCATGACCCTTTTTGAGACATTGGAATGCTGAAGTGAGTCTTAAGGGGTCCTAGGACCTCTGAAGACACACTCTAGTGTTCCAATGTGTCAAAATGGGTCATGGCGACTCCCTAAGGGTCCTAGTAAACCTTATCATGAGTTAGGACCCCTAGGTAGTCCCCATGACCCCTTTTAGCCCAATGGAATGCACAAGTGTGTCTTAAGGGGTCGTAGGACCCCTTAAGATACACTTGAGCATTCCAATGTGTCAAAAGGGGTCATGGGGACTCCCTAGGGGTCCTAGTACACCTTATCATGCATGAGGACCCCTAGGGAGTCCCAATCACCCCTTTTGACACATTAGAATGCTCAAGTGTGTCTGAAGGGGTCCTACGACCCCGTAAGACACACTCGATCATTCTAATATGTCAAAAGGGGCCATGAGGACTGCCTAGGGGTCTTAATATACCTTATCACACGTTAGGACCCCTAGGAAATCCTCATGACCCCTGTTGACACATTGGAATGTTGAAGTGTGTCTTAAGGGGTCCTAGGACCCCTTAAGACACACTCTAGCATTCCAATGTGTCAAAAGGGGTCATGGGGACTCCCTAGGAGTCCTAGTATGCCTTATCACACGTTAGAACTCCTATGAAGTCCCCATGACCCATTTTGACACATTGGAATGTTCAAGTCTTTCTTAAGGGGTCCTAGGACCCCTTAAGACATAGTCTAGCATTCCAATATTTTGAAAGGGGTCATAAAGACTCCCAAGTAGTCCTAGTATACCTTATCATGTGTTAGGACCCCTAGGGAGTCCCCATGACCTCTTTTGACATATTGAAATGCTCAAGTGTGTCTTAAGGGGTCCCTTAAGACACACTTGAGTATTCCAATGTGTCGAAAGAGGTCATTGGGACTCCCTAGGGGTCCTAGTATGCCTTATCATGCATTAGGACACCTAGGGAGGCCCCATGACCCTTTTTGATACATTGGAATGCTAAAATGTGTCTTAGGGGGTATAAGGACCCCTTAAGACACATTTGAGCATTCCAATGGACCCCTTAAGACACTTTTGATTTTTTTGATGTATCAAAATAGGTTATGGGGACTCCCTCGGTGTCCTTGCATGCCTTATCATGTGTTAGGACCCCTAGGGAGTCCCAATGACCCCTTTCAACACATTGGAATGCTCAAGTGTGTCCTATGGGGTCCTAAGACCCCTTTGGACACACTTGAGCATTTTGATGTGTCAAAATAGGTCATGGGGACTCCCTAGGGGTCTAATATGCCTTATCAGGTGTTAGGTTCCCTAGGAAGTCCCCATGACCCCTTTTGACACATTGGAATGCTCAAGTGTGTCTTAAGGGGTCCTAGGACCCCTTAAGACACACTTGAGCATTCCAATGTGTCAAAAGTAGTCATGGGGACTCTCTAAGGGTCCTAGTATGCCTTATCATGCGTTAGGAACCTTAGGAAGTCCCCATGAGCCTTTTTGACACATTAGAATGCTCAAGTGTGTCTTAAGGGGTCATAGGACCCCTTAGGATACACTTGAGCATTACAATGTGTCAAAAGGGGTCATGGGGACTCTATAGGGGTCCTAGTACACCTTATCACATGTTAGGACCCCTAGGGAGTCTCAATGACCCCTTTTGACACATTGGAATGCTCAAGTGTGCCCGAAGGGTTCCTAGGACTCCGTAAGACACACTTGAGCATTTCAATGTGTCAAAAGGGGTCATGGGGACTCCTTAGGGGTCCTAATATTCCTTATCATGCATTAGGAGCCTTAGGAAGTCCCCATGGCCCCTTTTGACACATTGGAATGCTAGAGTGTGTCTTAAGGGGTCCTAGGACCTCTTAAGACACACTCTAGCATTTCAATGTGTCAAAAGGGGTCATGGGGACTCCCTAGGGGTCCTAGTATGCTTTATCACATGTTAGGGCCCCTATGAAGTCCCCATGACCCCTTTTGACCGATTGGAATGCTCAAATATGACTTAAGCATTCGTAGGACCCCTTAGGACACACTTGAGTGTTCCAATGTGTCAAAAAGGGTCATGGGGACTCCCTAGGGGTTGTAGTATGCCTTATCACATGTTAGGACCCCTAGGGAGTCCCTATGACACCTTTTGATGCATTAGAACACTCAAATATGTACACTTGGTCATTCCAATTTGTCAGCAGTGGTCATGGGGACTCCCTTGGGGTCCTAGTATGCCTTATCACATGTTAGGACCCCTAAGAAGTCCCACTGACCCCTTTTGACACATTGGAATGCTCAAGTGTGTCTTAAGGGGTTCGAGGACCCTTGAAGAATAACTTGAGTATTCTAATGTGTCAAAAGGGGTCATGGGAACTACCTCGGGGTCCTAGTATGCCTTATCATGCATTAGGACCTCTAGAAATTCCCCACGACCCCTCTTGACAAATTGTAATGCTCAAGTGTGTCTTAAGGCATCATAGGACCCCTTAAGACACACTTGAGTGTTCCAATGTGTGAAAATGGGTCATGGGGACTCCTTAGGGGTCCTAGTATGCTTTATAACGTGTTAGGACCCCTAGGAAGTCTCCATCACCCTTTTTGACACATTGGTACACTCAAGTGTGTCTTAAGGGGTCCTACCACCCCTTAAGACACACTTGAATGTTCCAATGTGTCAAAAGGGGTCATGGAGACTCCCTAGGGGACCTAGTATGTCTTATCACGCATTAGGAACCCTAGAGAGTCCCCATGAACCCTTTTGACACATTAGAATGCTTAAATGTTTCTTAAGGGGTCCTAAGACCCCTTAAGACACACTTGAGCATTCCAATGTGTCAAAAGGGGTCATGAGGAATCCTTAGGGGTCCTAGTATGCCGTATCACATGTTACATCCCCTAGGGAGTCCCAGTGACCCTTTTTGACACATTGGAAGGCTCAAGTGTGTCCAAAGGGGTCCTAGGACCCCTTAAGAAGAACTTGAGCATTCCAATGTGTTAAAAGGGGTCATGGGGACTCCCTAGGGGTCCTAATATGCCTTATCACATGTTAGGACCCCTAGGAATTCCCCATGACCCTTTTTGATACATTGGAATGCTCAAGTGTGTCCAAAGGGGTCCTAGGACACCTTAAGAAGCACTTGAGAATTCCAATGTGTCAAAAGGAGTCACGGGAACTCCCTAAGGGTCCCAATATGCCTTATCATGTGTTAGGACCCCTAGGGAATCCCAATGACCCCTTTTCACACATTGGAATGCTCAAGTGTGTCTTAAGGGGTCCTAGGACCCCTTCGGACACACTTGAGAGTTCCAATGTGTCAAAAGGTGTGATGGGGACTCCCAAGGGGTCCTAGAATGCCTTATCATGCGTTAGGACCCTTAGTGAGTCCCAATGACCACTTTTGACACATTGGAATGCTCAAGTGTGTCTTAAGGGTCCTAGGACCCCTTCAGACACACTTGAGCATTCCAATGTGTCAAAAGGGTCACAGGGACTCCCTAGGGGTCCTAATACACCTTATCACATCTTAGGACCCCTAGGAAGTCCCCATGACCCCTTTTGACACACTGGAATACTCAAGTCTACGACCCCTTAAGACACACTTGAGCATTCCAATGTGTCAAAATGGGTCATGGGGACTCCCTACAGGTCCTAGTATGCCTTATCACATGTTAGGACCCTTAGGAAGTCCCCATGACCCCTTTTGACAGATTGGAATGCTCAAGTGTGTTTTAAGAGGTCCTAGGACCCTTTTTGACACACTTGAGCATTTGAATCTATCAAAAAGGGTCATGGGGACTCCCTAGGATTCATAGTACACCTTATCACACATTAGGACCCCTAAGACATCCCAATGACACCTTTTGACACATTGGTTTGCTCAAGTGTGTCTTAAGGGGTCTGAGGACCCATTAAGACACACTTGAGCATTATAATGCATCAAAAGAGGTCATGGGGACTCCCTAGGTGTCCTAGTATGCCTTATCATATGTTAGGACCCCTAGGAAGTCCCCATGACCCTTTTTGTCACATTTTAATGCTCAAGTGTGTCTTACGCGGTCGTACGACCCCTTAAGAGACACTTAAGAATTCCAATGTGTCAAAAGGGGTCATGAGGACTCCCCAAGGTTCCTAGTATGCCTTATCACGTGTTAGGACCCCTAGGGTGTCCCCATGACCCCTTTTGGCACATTCGAATGCTCAAGTGTGTCTCAAGGGGTCCTACAACCCCTTAAGACACACATGAGCATTTCAATGTTTCAAAAGGGGTCGTGGGGACTCCCTAGGGGTCCTAGTATGCCTTATCATGCGTTAGGACCCCTAGGGAATCCCCATGACTCCTTTTGAAACATTGGAACACTCAAATGTGTCTTAAGGGGTCCTAAGACCCCTGAAGACACACTTCAGTGTTCCAATGTGTCAAAAGGTTCATGGGGACTCCCTAACCGTCCTAGTATGCCTTATCATGCATTAGGACCCCTAAGGAGTCCCAATGACCCCTTTTGACTCAATGGAATGCTCAAGTGTGTCTTAAGGGGTCCTAGGACCCCTTCACACACACTTGAGTGTTCCAATGTGTCAAAAAGAGTCATGGAGACTCCCTAGGGGTCCTAATACACCTTATCACATGTTAGGACCCCTAGGAATTCCCCATGACCCCTTTTGACACATTGGAATGCTCAAGTGTGTCTTAAGGGGTCCTAAGACCCCTTAAGGCACACTCTAGCATTCCAATGTTTCAAAAGGGGTCATGGGGATTCCCTAGAAGTTTTAGTATCTCTTATCACGCATTAAGAACCCTAGGGCTTCCCCATGACCCCTTTTGACACATTGGAATGCTCAAATGTGTCTTAATGGGTCCTAAGACTTCTTAAGACACACTTGAGCATTCCAATGTGTTAAAAGGGGTCATGGGGACTCACTAGGGATCCTAGTACACCTTATCACATGTTAGGACCACTAGGGAGTCCCAATGACCCCTTTTGACACATTAGAATGCTCAAGTGTGTCTTAAGGGGTCCTAGGACCTCTTTGTACACACTTGAGTGTTTCAATGTGTCAAAAGGGTTCATGAGGACTCCCTAGGGGTCCTAATATGCCTTATCACGCCTTAGGACCCTTAGGAAGTCCCCATGACCCCTTTTGACACGTTGGAATGCTCAAGTGTGTCTTAAGGGGTCCTAGGACCCCTTAAGACACACTTGAGCATTCCAACGTGTCAAAAGGGGTCATGGGGACTCCCTAGGGTTTCTAGTATGCCTTATCACATGTTAGGACCCCTAGGAAGTCCCCATGACCCCTTTTTGACACATTGGAATGCTCAAGTGTGTCTTGAGGGGTCATGGGGATTTCTAAGGGGTCTTAGTATGCCTTATCATGCGTAGGACCCCTAGGAATTCCCCATGACCCTTTTTGAGATAATAGAACTCTCAAGTTTTTCCTAAGGATTCATCAACCCGTTGGGACACACTTAACTATTGAAATGGGTCAAATGGGGTCATTGGGACTTCATAGGGGTCCTAACATGTGATTAGAGATACTAGGACTGCTAGGAATTGCCCATGACCCCTTTCGTCACATTATAATACTCAAGTGTGTCCTAAGGTGTCATACGACCCCTTGGAACACACTTGAGTGTTGAAATGTGTCAAAAGGGGTCATGGGGACTTTCTAGGGGTCCTAGTATGCTTTATCACATGTTAGGACCCCTAGGAAATCCCCATGAGCCCTTTTGACACATTAGAAATCTCAAGTGTGCCATAAGGGGTCATACAACCCCTTGGGACACATTTGAGTGTTGAAATGTGTCAAAAGGAGTCATCGGGACTTCCTAGGGGTCCTAATGCGTGATATGGTGTATTAGGACCTATAGTAAGTTTTTTTGACCCCTTTTGACACATGAGAACACTCAAGTGTGTCCTAAGGGGTCATACGACCCCTTGGGACAAACTTAAGTGTTGAAATATGTCAAAAGGTGTCATGAGGACTTCCTAGGGGTCCTAACGTGTGATAAGGCATAGTAGAACCCCTATGAAGTCCCCATGACCCCTTTTGATATATTTTAACACTAAAGTGTGTCCCAAGGGGTCATACGACCCCTTGGGACACAATTGAGTACTCCAGTGTGTTGTTAGGGGTTGCTCTGGGACCTAAGGGGTCCTAGTACACTTTCTCAAGCCTTAGGACCCTTAGGAACCCTCTATGACCCCTTTGGAAACTTTTTGGATGCCTTATATTAGTGTAATTAACCTATGTATTAATATGTCCTATATAATATATATATATATATATATATATATTACATACAATTTAAATATGAAGATATCATGTGATATATTGTAAGATACATATTAATATATATATTATATAATATTTAATGTAAAATGTATATTATATAATATTTAAAATATAATAGATATTATGTAATATTTAATATATATAATATATAATCTAATATATAATTTTTGATATATAATATATTGAACTATGGAGAAATTGGAGGGAGAAAGGGGAGGGAAAATTTAAAATTCAAAATTCTGCTGGGAAAAATCGGGTACCCGATTTGGCTTGGTATTGCTTTGTGCACCAAACCTGCCTTGTCAACTCTTGAAATGTCACAAAAACGTGTTTTTCCCCTATTTCTCTGAGTTCCAAACTTCAACCATGTAGTTGACAAATTTTTTTTCAGCCGAATTTGATGAAATGAAAAGGGTATTTTAAGGAGATTATCAGCTTTCTATCGATATAATTGCTGTCAAATTTTGAATTTGGTAAGTAATTATTAGTTATTTTCTAATTGAGTTACCTATAAAGTGATGATTTATATACTGATTGAAAAATGGTTATAACTTTCAAATGGTATAACATTTTTGAAATCCTAAAAATGCATCACATTCTATGCTTCGCCTACTATAAGGAAAATAAAATAAAATTGAATTTTGGAAAGTTTTGAATGAGTTAAGGTGGTCAGACACGGGAGTTTTTTTATTCTGAAAATGTTGTAGTAGAAAATTCATAATTAATTATTTTTTTAGAATAAAATTACAAAAAAATATGCATCACATTTGTAAATGAGTCTACTACTTATATATAAAATCTTATAAAAAATAATTATCATTTGATCATGATTAAGGTGGTCAGACATACACCTACTTCTTACTTTTTTCCTGAAATTTTTGTACTGCTATATTGAAATCTATACTTTTCACCAATTATATTAATTTTTTTTTAGAAAAGGCCTAGAATTTTAGAAACTACATTCAATTTCCTATAGATTCTATTCTTACAACTTTTTGGTATTAGGTTGATAGCTAATTCAAATTTTGACGTCAAGTTGACGAACCCTGATTTGCTGATTTTTCATTGCCACTTAAGGACATAGTTTGGCCCCTCATGATCTTGCACATACCCTTGAAAGTCTTATATGTTTCATTCATAGAATGAGCATTGTTATCCTCTCAACCCCATAGTGAATTTTGGTTGGATGATAACGATTGGTCTAAAATCCTCTAACAAGTTCACACCTAATAGTGTGTTTGTAACCTTTAACAGGGTTGGGTCTTCACCGACCTCACTTTAGAAGAGTGAACATTTTTGGGTTGCCAGTCCCAGGTGGTTTTTCCCTTCATAGGTTTTCCACGTTAAATATTTTTTGTTATGTGTTCATTGTGGTGATTGTTTGTTATCATACTTTACATATTACATGTTAGATTTGGTCGGTAATCATTAGTTGCTATTGACTAGTAATCGATAAAAGCACAAACAATATAGTATTTTAAGTTATCGAGCTGTAGAAGTTTAAGAACATTATTTTGGATTATACATTTTGATTTGGGACTATGGATAACTGAGTCACCCCCCTCTCAGTTATTCTAACAATTGGTATCAGAGCATTGGTTGCTTGGAAAAGATTTTTAAGGACTTTAGCACAAAGGTCTCAAAATGTTTAAGAGGGAAGTGCCAAAGCTTAACAAGGATAACTTCACAATATGGAAAAGTTGAATTAACCTGTATATGAGATTGGGAATTCTACCCTAGATCTGATGACAAATGGATGCCTTGCACCACCCACTGGTCCCTTGACCCTTGATCAACTAAGGGACAGGCATGAACATAATGTTACTATGATGGAGATTGTTGCTGCCTGTTCAAATGCTGAATTTGAAGATATCAAGGACTATACTACTGCTAAGAAGATGTGGGATAATTTATCTCAAGTTTATAGTGGTGATGTGAATGTCAAGAGAGAAAGAGCCGAAAGCTTAAGAGGGAGATTGGATAACATGAAGATGAAAGAAGGTGAAAACATTGTGCCGTACACAAATAGAATAAAAGAGGTAGTTCACGCTATTAGAGCATCAGATGGAGTTATTGATGAAGACATTATGGTAAGAAAAATCCTAATAACCCTATTGCCTATCTATGCAATCAAAATATCTATAATTCATGAAAATAGGTCAACACCTAACAACACACTCACTCTTCATAATCTAATTGGAAAGCTTACAATATTTGAATAGAATAATTATAATAATAGTGTTGCACCCAATGTTGAATCTACTTTCATGACTTCTCTGAAGATTGGTAAGTCTAGTAGCATAAATAATAAGGATGATAGTGATAGCAATACTGATGATGAGCTTGATGAACTTGAAGCTCTTATGGCGAGAAGGTTACCTAAAGGTAAAGGAAGGTATAGAGGTAAGTTACCTTTAGCATGCTTTAACTATAAAGAAGTTGGTCACATTGCTACTAGATTTCCACATAAGAAAGATGATGATACAACCAAAGATAGATCTAAAGGAAGCTATGGAAGAAGATACAATAGAGGCTACCAACACTACAACAGAGATAATAGAGATAATAATGACAAAGGAAAGAAGGTTTGCTACATTGCTAAGGAAGAAGATATCACTGATACCGACACTAATGATGATGTAGAGGTTGTTGAATAGAGGTAATTTGGAATCACCTCTATATGTGTAAGTGTAATTTTGGATAGATAGATGTGTGGGGAAATATGAGATCTATTCCCAAATCCAAATTACCAAAAGAGAGATCCAATTTGATCAACCAAGAGGTTAATGCACAATCAAAACAATCTATAAATAATATGAAAGAGAGAGAGAATCCAATGTTTCC
The DNA here is from genome assembly GCA_027943335.1 of Chamaecyparis obtusa. NCBI lineage: Eukaryota > Viridiplantae > Streptophyta > Pinopsida > Cupressales > Cupressaceae > Chamaecyparis > Chamaecyparis obtusa. The sequence continues at coordinate 408,015 of BSBK01005366.1, read as the reverse complement.
CTATAAAGGAATTATGCTTGAAATATGAAATAATTGAAATACAAATACTAACCTCAAATTAGGGCAGATTTGGAAAATGTCAATTTTTTATGTCTATGTGTACTTTCAGGCAATTCTGTAACCTATTCTGGACTGGAAATGTCGAGATAGAGAAAACCTAGAAATATTTCTCCAAGATGAGCTCAAGTTGACTTTGACCCTTATAAAAGGTCAAATACTACATTCTTTATTTGAAGGTTGATTATGGTTGTGTTTGCAGATCTCAGAAGTTCGCCAAAAATGGTATCCAAATTCGCTCTCAGATCTGAAATCCCGCACATGTACCTAGAAGAAAATGGGGGTTTTTGTTGTATGTGGGGTTTGCCTTGGTAAAACCCCAATTAAGGAATTAACCTTGAAATTGAATTGAAATATAGTGTACATAAACAAAGTAATTGAAACAAATCACCTCGCTTGTGTTGAAGTCCTTGTAGAGGATTCAAATCGTCAAATCCACAAGTAGGAATGCTTCAATTGATGTATAATGAATGTAGGTTGTCTCCAATTAATGAAATTTGATCTTCAACACCAATCTTTAATTGATCTTTACATATGAGAAGGCTTGGATGAATGTGGAAAGAAGGATCATCAAGGGGGGGCTCCAAAGAGATTGAATCCTTCAATAGCTAACAATAGATCTCCTTGATGGATGGATGCTTGAAAACTTGAATGCTTGAAGACTTTCTTGAATGCTTGAATTCACTTGCTTTCACTTGAGAGCTTTCTCATGAAATTTCTTGAGATGTGATGTTAATAATGGATGTCAATTGCTTGAGATGAGATGAGAAAATGAGAGAGGAAGGCCTCCTTTTATAGTGAACTAGGGCACAATCCTCTAGAGGGGCCACCTTGGAGAATTAAATTCTAATTAGGTCCTAAACTTTAGAAAATATACCTAGATTAAATGCAATTAAATGATTTACCATCCCGAAACCCAAAATGGCCAACCCGGAGGCAGGAAAATAAATATCCCGAAAGCTCGATGCCCAAAAATCAAGGATTCTAGAGATTTGAAGGAAGGGGGAAAAATCAAGGTTGAGACTAACATAGTCAGGTATGACCTTGATCCTAACCTAGTCAGGTTTGAGCTCAATCCTGACCTAGTGAGGATCAACCTCAAATTTGACCCTGGGCCTAGATTCAGTCAGAACCAAGACAGGAGGTCCTAGGGATGCGTAGAGACCTAGAAATGATATCAAACAAGGATGGAATGTCGGGGATAAGCATAAAATCCTATGATGAACATGATAAAGTCCAAGAGGACCTATTTCTAAGTCCTAACTAGAAATTAGAGTCATGGAAGAGGGAAATTTAGTAGAATCCTTGAGATCCTATCCCTAATTTCACCTAAAATGAAGAAATCAAGTGCAGGAAAGAAGTGGAAAGCGGGGAGAAAGCCAAATATATGAAAAGACCTAATCAAGGCACTTAACATGACCCTAGACCACTTACTCAAAGGGCTAAATGCTCTTATGATGGAATTGTTTCCATTTTAAGATGATGCATTAAGCCCCCACTTTAGCAAGAGTATGGACTCGGTGCAAACTCTTGGTAAAGGAGATGAGAATGAAAAGATAATCTTATCATAATCCAAGGAACAAAGGGAAACCTTAAGCCCCCAGGGGGTCAACTCCTAGATCACAATAAGAGAGACATCTCTAGAGAAAGAAGGTGTGATTACCTCGCCCAATGAGAACTTATGTCCCATTGTGAACCACATAGGAAAATGGCGCAATTGGAAAGATGGAATTGAACCACCTAGTGAATGTGGCTACTCACTAGTCAACCCATTGAGGATTTATTCTTAGGAATATTCTATTCCATAAGAATAAACATAAAAACAAAAGAGATCTAGTCTTAAGGACACCTCCGACCTTAAGGGATCAAAATATGTGTGTATTTGAAACTGGAGGGATCAAGAGATCCTAAAATATAAATCCATGCTTTAAGGATTAGTTACTAATCCAAAAAGGGAAAAAAAGTATCTTGAAACATAATATGTGCATATCAAAAATTATGTGCGCAATAGGTGAGTAGAGCGTATGCCCCCATGTTAAAGTCATTGCTGACACTTTAACAGGAGAAATGGCTTTAACAGAAACATAAACAACTCCATTGATTACGTTTCCATGTCAAGATGCCCCTAGATGAAGACAAATCAAGGGAAATTTCATAGAAACATACAGAGAACATAGAAGGGATCTACCTACCATGGGGTCAGTATGATCATAAGATAATATATATATATATATATATATATATATATATATATATATATATATATATATATATATATATATATATATATATATATATATATATATATATGATATTATTGCAAATGAATTGACATCATTCCCCAAAGAAAGTAGAACTACAATCACAAAGGAGGAAAGATCATATAAGATATACGAAGGAAAATCTTTTCGGACCATGACATGGAGACCAAAAATAATTAGTGCTACCATATCTTGAATCCAAGTAGATTACACAGGGAAACATTTACGAACAATAGAACAATTACAAAATAACATTGAACAATGCATAGAAGAATAGAGATACATATAGAAGAATTTGAACAACAATTTCGAGTCCTTCATCACCTTGCACCAACTGAGTAACAAGGATTGTATAAAAGAATCTAACAACATTTAGCAAACACATTATGGGAGAAGCGCAGTACAATAGGAAAACACACAACAAAACTACCATGAAGGACAAGTCGATCAAGCATGCTACCTACTCTCCCCATCTCATTGTATATCATTTAGGGAAGGTGGGTAACTCACAAGAGGGACTATATCCAACACAGTAGGAATGATAGCCAGTTCCAAACAAGGATCCTCTTGAGAATCGGTATGGTCGATACTAGGTGTAAGAGTCAATTGTGATGAAAGCATATTATGTAAATCAATGTCAATGTCAATAGTTTCATATTCATCATTAACATCATCAATATCATCAAGAGTATCTTCTTCATCTAAATTAATCAAAATAGAATCTAAGATACAAATAGAATCATCATAATCAAGCATCATAATATCATTATTAGTAGCAATCTGTTCTACCACATTATGCATAGGTTTTTGTGAGGAAAGTAAAGATGTTTGAGCTTTAGCATGAGCAGGACACTTTTTACGATGATCATTAGCAGATTTATTACATTTTGATTTATTTGAAATAGGTTGAGAAATAGGAGGAACAATCATAGGATCATTCATAGGTTCTTTAGGAAGATCAATAGGATTATTAACCATAGGAGAAACAATCACAGGATCTTTGATAGGTTTGATAGAAGGAACTTGATTAACAAAGCTAGAAGTCATAGTTAAAGGAGGTATAGAAGGTGTAGGTAAAAGACCACGATTAAGATCCATAGGAGGTATGCTTAATTCAAGAATCTTATGATGTTTATAAGATTGATATGATCAAAAAACATTATCAGGTCGAGGAGGACATGAATTAGGTAATGAAGGCCAAAAGAAATCCAGAGCAGCACAATCTCTAGGCCTAGAAGGTTGATATAAACTATGATTAATCATCTTCACTTCTTCATCATGAATGAACTTAAGACACTTATGGATAGGTGAAGTAATAGCATGCATGGCATTCAACCAAGGAAAACCTAGCTTAACTTGAAATTGATCAGAAGTAGGAACAACAACAAAGGTAGTGTTCACAATTTTGGCACAGAGTTAAATCGGTAAAGTAATAGAACCAAAGGATGGATAAAGAAAACCATTGCAATTTTGAATCCACACATTTGATGTATCATAAAAGTCAAGTTGTAAGCTTTTCATAAAAAGATTTTCTTCAGTGATAACATTGACTAAGGATGTAGGATCAATAAGACAACCACGAGTAGGTTTCTAAGAAATCCTAGCAGCAATATAAAGGGGACCATTAGGAGCTTTAATACTCTTAGAGTCATCAAAGGTAATCAAAATTTCTCGAGGTCTTTTATTCATAAATTGTTGTCGAGGTTTAGGTTGAGATTTCATTTTAGGCTTAGGTTTTGGTCGAGTTTGAGATTGAACTTGAGGTTGAATCTGATGTTGAGATTGAAGTTAAGGTTGAGGTGGAGATGCAGATTGAATAACATGCTCTTGATTAACAACATGATTGAGATCATCCATCTTTGAATCATACACAATTTCCATAGTAGATGGCTGAGCAATAGTATTAGTATCATGCGTAGGTAAAGGGTTCATATAGATTTGAAGGTTCTGATTAGGAGGAGAGAAAAATTTGTTCCCACTACCATCAAGATTATCAACAGATAAAGCCTTAGAATCAATTAAGTATTGAGCCTTATGTTTTAAAGAATAACATTTCTCAGTATCATGACCATTCTGATGATGATATTGACAAAAAGCATTTTGATCAAAATATTTAGAGGCAATTGTAATAGGTAAAAGAGGTCGAGAAGGAGGTAAAGTAATCATATTAGCAGCTAACAAACTATTCATAATAGCATGTAAAGATTTAGAAAGAGGAGTAAACATACGATTTAATTGAAAAGCAGTGGATGCAGAAGTGGCATTGTGAGATGCAACAACAACTTGATTAGCAACTACATTTGTTTGTTTGACATAGTTGTTGAATTTTTGAAATTTGTTTGGATTAGGAGTAGCATCACTCTTATCAACTGGAACAAGAGCCATTGGAGTGTTTCTCTCAAATTGACTCACTTGTAATTGATAATGATGAAGTGCTGCACAAAGTTGTTGAAAAAAGGTAAATTCAGTAAGTAGAATCTTATCTCTAATATCCTTTTGCAAATTTGAAATAAACATATGTTGAATATCCATATCATGAATAGGATAGGAAATTTGAGCATACAAATTCTTAAATCTATATTTAGCACTTTTTTTATAATGCATCAAATCAGTCAAAGACACTTGCAGGCCAATGTTGTTTTGAAATTGTTGAATAAAGGCATTAGCAAGTTGCAGAAAGGAATCAATAGAATAAGGAGGCAAGGAAGAATACCATTGTAAGGCCTTGTCGTGGAAGGGTCTAGCAAACAATTTGGCTAAAATCCTATGGTCGTGAGCATAATCACTACAAAGGATTTGAAATTTTTTAACATGATGAACATGATCTCCTTTTCCATTATAATTCTCAAGATGAGGCATCTCACCTTTATAAGGAACAGGAGTACGAATAATATCCCAGGACAAGGGACTTCCCATGTCACATGTAGGAATACTAAACTTGTTTTGAGTTAAGGAAGCAAGATGTTGTTGTAAGGATGACACAGTTTGAGCCAAACTGATGATTGTTGAATCATGAGAGGAAATAGGAGTAGCAACATTAGACACACTAGGTAAAGTGTAAGAAGCTGCAGGAATAGAAGACACAACTGGAGGAACGCTAGGAACTACAGTTGGAAGTGGATTAGAATAAGTAAAAGGAACATTATGATATGAACTTTGTGATGTAGGAAGGGACATAGGAGGAACACTCATAGGAATAGAGGGAACCGTGATAGTCACCAAAGGAGTATAGGTAGGAATACTAGGTAAAGGATTAGAAGGAGGTTCAACACTAGTGATAGGAGGAATCAACCCTAAATCTTGAGCCTCTTGAACTAAAGGTTTAGCATTTGAATGCACAAGGTGAGTAATACCACACAAGATGTTAACACCTTAATCAATATCATGGAGAACTTTCTTAAGAGCCTCTATAGCTTGAATGGAATCTTGATTATGGTTCTCTTGAATAAGCCAATTACCCATTTTATCAAGTTCAGTGGAAAGTTTTTGGACTTGTTCAGGAGGAACTCTTAAAGTGTCATCCTCATCATGAGATGAGTGAGAAGAGTTTTTCTCCATAGTGGGATTGGAATCATGAAGAATCAAGTTATCATCCGGGATCCTAAGGAAAGGAGAGGAAGATTCAGGATCAAAGGCACCCATGAGTCTATGACTTCTTCTAACTGGAATGTTATAAGTAGGACTAGTGGTAGTAAAGCTCATAAACTAATGTAATGTAAATGAACTAAACTAAGAACACATAAAGCATGAATATGAAATCTAATTAGCATGCAAGATCTAACACAAAGCAAAAATCTAATACTAACAAGATAAAAGGAAAGCACAATAAGGCATCCAATTCCATAAAAGAAAAAAGAGTAAGTACGTTAGGTTCACCAAAATGAATAGAGGTAATTCGGAATCACCTCTATATGTGTAAGTGTAAGTGTGGATAGATAGATGTGTGGGGAAATATGAGATCTATTCCCAAATACAAATTTCCAAAAGAGAGATCCAATTTGATCAACCAAGAGGTTAATGCACAATCGAAACAATCTATAAAGAATATGAAAGAGAGAGAGAATCCAATGTTTCCCTATAAAGGAATTATGCTTGAAATCTGAAATAATTGAAATACAAATACTAACCTCAAATTAGGGCAGATATGGAAAATGTCAATTTTTTATGTTTGTGTGTACTTTCAGACAATTCTGCAATTGGTTCTAGATAGAAATGTTGAGATAGAGAAAACCCAAAAATCTTTCTCCAAGATGAGCTCAGGTCGACTTTGACCCTCATAAAAGGTCAAATACTACATTCTTTATTTGAAGGCCGATTCTGATTCTATTCACATATCTCAGAAGTTCACTAAAAAGGGTACCTAAATTTGCTCTCAGATCCAAAATCCCACACCTGTACCTACAAGAAAATGGGAGTTTTTGTTGTATGGGGGGTTTGCCTTAGTCAAACCCCAGTTTAGGAATTAACGTTGAAATTGAATTGAAATATAGTGTGCATAAACAAAGTAATTAAAACAAATCACCTCGCTTATGTTGAAGTCCTTGTAGAGGATTTGAATCCTCAAATCCACAAGTAGGAATGCTTCAATTGATGTAGAATGAATGTAGGATGTCTCCAATCAATGGCATTTGATCTTCAACATCCATCTTGAATTGATCTTTGCATATGAGAAGGCTTGGACAAATGTGGAAATAAGGATCATCAAGGGCAGCTCCAAAGAGATTGAATCCTTCAATAGCTAACAATGGATCTCCTTGATGGATGGATGCTTGAACACTTGAATGCTTGAAGACTTTCTTGAATGCTTGAATTCACTTGCTTTCACTTGAGAGCTCACTCATGAAATTGTTTGAGATGTGATGTTAATAATGGATGTCAATTGCTTGAGATGAGATGAGAAAATGAGAGAGGAAGGCCTCCTTTTATAGTGAACTAGGGCACAATCCTCTAGAGGGGCCACCTTAGGGAATTAAATCCCAATTAGGTCCTAACCTTTAGAAAATATACCTAGATGAAATGAAATTAGAGGATTTACCATCCCAAAACCTGAAATGGCCAACCTGAAGGCAGGAAAAGAAATATCTCGAAAGCCCGATGCCCGAAAATCAAGGATTCTGGAGATTTGAAGGAAGGGGGCAAAATCAAGGTTGGGACTGACCTAGTCAGGTATGACCTTGATCATGACCTAGTCAGGTTCAAGCTCAATCCTTAGTCAGGTTCAAGCTCAATCGTAACCTAGTCAGGATCAACCTCGAATTTGACCTTGGGCCCATATTCAGTTAGAACTAGGACAGGAGGTCCCGGGGATGCCCAAAGACCTAGAAATGATATCAGACAGGGATAGAATGTTAGGGATAAGCATAAAATCCTATGATGAAAATGATGAAGTCTATGAGGACCTATTTCTAAGTCCTACCTAGAAAGTAGAGCCACAAAAGAGGGAAATTCAGGAGAATCCTTGAGATCCTATCCCTAATTTCACCTAGAATGAAGAAATCAAGTGCGGGAAAGAAGTGGAAAGTAGGGAGAAAGCCAAATACATGAAAAGACCTGATCAAGGCACTTAACATGACCCCAAACCACTTACTCAAAGAGCTAAATGCTTTTATCATGGAAGTGCTTCCATTTTAAGATGATATAGTTGTATTTGTGGAAATGAAGGATGATTCTGAAGAATATGAATGGTATGTAGAAACAAAACTTATCTCTAAGGTTAATAAGATTGATACATGGATTATAGATATTGGTTGTACCCATCACATGACTGGTGATGAAGAGAAATTTGATTATCTTGAAGAATACAATGGAGGATCTATAAGAATGGGAAATGATGCACCCTGTATGGTAAGAGGTAAAGGATCCCTGATGATAAATGATAGATTAAAATGTGAAAATTATTATTGGGTAAAAGGATTGAACTATAATTTTCTAAGTGTGGCATAGCTAAACAATTTAGGCCATTGAGTTTCTTTTGAGAGCAAAAAGGTGAAAATATTTGATGATGGATGAAGACTTGTTGGAACTGGTACAAAATCCAGAGGTAATATGTTTTATCTTGATAATGATCAGTCTTCTTGTTTATTGATGAAAGATGAAGATGCATGGTTGTGGCATAAAAGGTTATGTCATGTGAATTTTGATAACATGATTAAGATCAGTAAAAAGAAAAGAGTTAGAGATCTACCTAACTTATCTAAGCCAGATCATGTTATGTGTCATGAATTTCAGAAAGGTAAGATGACTAAGTCTAGTTTCAAAAGTAAACACTATTCAACAAAGAAGATACTTGATTTGGTTCATACCGACCTATGTGGTCCTATGAGAACTCAGAGTTATTATGGAGATAGATATTTCATTCTTTTTGTTGATGATTATACCTGCTTAATGACTGTCATGTTCTTAAAAGAAAAATCTGAGGCATTCAAGATGTTCAAGTGGTATAAAGAAAAAGTAGAAAAAGAGATTGGTAAAGATTTTAAATGCTTAAGATCTGATAGAGGAGGTGAATTTATCCTTGATGAATTTACTAATTTTTTTAATGAGCATGGTATTAAAAGACAGGTCTCTGCACTGAGGACACCCCAGTAGAATGGCATTGCTAAAAGGAGGAATAGGTCAATTGTTGACTATATAGGGACATTAATGATAGAAAAGAATGTTGCTCAAACATACTGGAGAGAAGCCGCTAGCACTGCTATCTATGTGCTAAACTGAGTACAACTGAAGGAGGACACTAATAAGACACCCTATGAGTTATGGTTTGGACACAAACCCACTATAAGTTATTTCAGAATTTTTGGAAGCAAATGTTTTATTTTGAAAGATGAAATAAATGGAAAGTTTCACTCAAAAGGTGATGAGGGGATATTTCTAGAATATTCCACTAAAAGTAAAGCATACAAGTGTTTGAACAGAGTTACAAATAAAATGATTGAGAGTACTAATGTTTGAGTTGATGAGTTTGATGATAAGAATGCAGAGGAAAGTAGAAAGGAACTTGTGGACTATAGTAGATTCACTTACATTGAACAACCTAAGTATCTACCGACGAATCAGACAGTGACAACCAGTCAGCAAGAAAACAATATTGAGGAATAGGAAAAACAAATCGATGAGTAGGAAGAACCAAGCAAGCAAGCAAATGATCCTACATAGGATGAACAAGAAAGAAGAAATTGGATACTGGTGAGTTTTGTCAAAAGACACCATCTTGAGACACAAATCATTGGAGACAGACAAGCTAGCATGCAAACAAGGAGTAAAGCAAGACAAGGTACATGTCTAGTTTGTGATTATGAATCGCAAAATGTAAAAGTTGCATTAGAAAATGATGAATGGGTCAATTCAATGAAAGAGGAAATAGAACAGATAGAGAAGAACAAAACCTGGATCTTAGTACCCTGACCTAAAGATAAGAATGTTATCGGTACTAAGTGGATATTCAGAAACAAGCAGAATGAGAATGGAGAAGTAACAAGAAATAAAGCTAGATTGGTATGCAAAGGATATGCACTAGAGGAAGGAATTGATTATGCTGAAACATTTGCACTTGTTGCTAGATTAGAAGGAGTCAGAATGTTACTTGCATATGCTGCACACAAAAAGTTCAAAGTTTATCAAATGGATGTCAAGTCAGCATTTCTAAATGGAATACTTGAAGAAGAAGTCTACATAGAACAACCTAAAGGGTTTGTTGATCCAGAAAAGAAAGACATGGTATGTAGATTACATAAAGCTTTATATGGTTTGAAGCAAGCACCAAGAGCCTAGTATGAGAGGCTGCATACTTATTTGTTAAGTATTGGATTTGTTAGAACAAGTGAGAATAAAAATTTGTATATGAAAGGAGATACTGATGATACAATTCTTATTGTTGAAATATTTGTGGATGACATTATTTTTGGAGGACAAAATCAAATTTGTAAGTTATTTGTTGATGAAATGAGAAGTAAATTTGAAATGTCTATGTTCGGAGAGATTAAGTTCTTTCTAGGACTACAAGTGATTCAATAGAATGGTGGTATATTCATCACACAATCTAAATATAGCAAGGAAGTACTGAAGACATTTGGCATGGAAGATGCTAAACCTATGGGAACACCGATGGCTACTAGATGTAAACTGACTAAGGAAGATGAGACTATAGAAGTGAATCAGACAGTGTACTGATCTATGATTGGTAAGTTAATGTATGTAGTGCATAGTAGACCAGACATAGCACATGTGAGAATTGTTGCAAGATTTTCTACAAACCCTAGAGAGTCACACATGGTTGCTACAAAGAGAATCTTAAGATACTTGAAGAAAATAGAAGATTATGGATTATGGTATCCTAAGGAAGGCAAGTTTGAACTCAGAGTCTATACCAACGCTGATTGGGCTGGAAATGTCAATGATAGAAAAAGTACCAACAGAGGAGCATTTTTATTTGGTGAAAGACTTGTTACATGGACAAGTAAGAAGCAGGCTTGCATTTCTTAGTCTACAGCCGAAGCAGAGTATGTTGCTGCTGCTACAAACTATTCAAATATTGCATATGTTAAGAAAGTTCTGGAAGGTATGAATGAGATAATCACTAATCTGATGATTATATATTGTGATAACACAAGTGCAATAAACATTTCAAAGAATCCAGTGATGCACTCTAAAACAAAGCATATATCAATTAAGTATCACTACTTAAGAAAACAAGTACAAGAGAAACAAGTTAAGCTAGAGTTTGTTACATCAAAAGAATAAATTGTAGACATATTTACAAAGCCTCTACCGAAGGATACATTTGAGTACTTGAGGAATAGACTTGGGGTTTGTCCCCTATCTACCGGTCACTAATGTGATCTGGATGTTGCATCAACCTAATCTTATCAGAAGATCATTCATGTTGATGCAACATAGTTCACACTTTGGATCATGTCTAAGGTTGTGAATAGTTTGGAGAACTAGAACAGATTATCATATCAGTATACAGAGATACAGAGTATGCACCAGACAATAGAGAGTTACATGGTTACTACAAAGCTGTATGTTTATTTTTTTCTTTGGAATTGTTGTCAAAGGGAGAGATAAATAATATGAAACAATATGCACCGATGAGAACATTGAAACATCTATCTATGGGAGAGATAAATTGGAAGAAAGGGAGAACACTGAAGATCAGTTACTAAGAACAGAAGAAGGAATCTGAGAGCTGAAAAGATCATATCTGCAGAATGCCAAAGCTGCATTATTAATGTTGTTGAGTAACATAGTGATTAAACATATTAAGCTAGGGAGAGCTTGTACAACATTTGTTCGCAGAGTTGTAGAATACATGTTTGGTATGTGTATGGTATATTTCATATTACTTGAGTTGCCATCAATGCCAAAGGGAGAGATTGATGAACTACAATTGATTTAGAACCTGATTGAAGAATCTATGATTAGAGATCACAAAGTTGCTGAATAGATATGTAATATGATTAAATCAGTAATATGTTGTCATTGATGTCAACTAGTTTGACAACACTTATTTTGTAAGTTACTATAACGAAACATCTGTAGAAAAGGAGTAAAGAGATGAAGAACAAAAATATCTACATGAGGAAGATGTATATGATAGATGAGGATAAGGATTACATTGAGTAACTTGTTGATGAGTCTATGATCTTATGTTATTGACTTGATTATGTTTCATTCATCTATGATGAGGAAAAGAGTTGAAAGACACAAGGTAGTGTGGTCAGTTGATGAAGCATTATAGTATACACCAAGAAGTGTAGTGTATACCAAGCATAGTATAAACTGAGCATGTGGTCATCGACGCATTTATTTGTTAACCGACCAGGAGAAAAGAATTAAATCATTAGTTTAGCCATTAAGGATTAATGAGCTATAAAGTACATCAAAATCAGTGATGGAGATAATGTTTGTTACAAAGATCAATGACAGCATAATTCAAGGAAGATCTAAAGGATGAAATCAAAACATTTTACTGGCACAACTGTCGAGGAAGGTTTAAGCAACAAAATGGACGAAGGAGAATAAGCGGCAAAATCTTATGGAGGAAAATAAAATGGTTTACTTGTCTATTTAAGAGACCAGAGTTTCATTATGAAACTTATGTGAGAAGAAGAAGGACTACATAATTATCACATGAACAAGCTTCATGTATGCTTGATCAAACTGGTTAAGGAGAACCAAACTGCAGAGTTTACTGAACATCAGGAAGCTATTACCAAGTGACAGTAAGTCATTGATTATTGTGATATAGAATTGAAATATTGATCAAAGGATTTGTATGGGCTAAACATAGATCTGATAATCTGCAATTGAAGTTGTATTGTAATCAAATCAAACTATTGTTACATTTTAATCATTGTAAACAGAGAAATCCCTTAACAAAGTGGACTTGAAAGTCTTATATGTTTCATTCATAGAATAAGCATTGTTATCTTATCAACCCCATAGTGAATGTTGCTTTGATGATAATGGTTGGTGTAAAATCCTCTAACAAGGTCACACCTAACAATGTGTTTGTAACCTTTAACAGGGTTGGGCCTTCACTGACCTCTCTTCAAAAGAGTGAACATTTTTGGGTTGCTGGTCCCAGGTGGTTTTTCCCTTCACAGGGTTTCCACATTAAATATTTTGTGTTATGTGTTCAATGTGGTGATTTTTTGTTATCATACTTTACATATTACATGTTAGATTTGGTCGGTAATCATTAGTTGCTATTGACTAGTAATCGGTAAAAGCACAGACAGTATAGTATTTTAAGTTACCGAGCTATAGAACTTTAAGAAATGTTTTTTGGATTGTATATTTTGATTTAGGACTGTGGATAACTAATTCACCCCCCTCTCAGTTATTCTAACAAAAGAGTCATTCTAGGACTGCTCCTAATAACCTTCACCAGTCATAAAATGGCATTTTTCTCCACATCTTCCCAAAAGACTTAAAAAAATAATCAATGATCTAGATACACTTTTAGAAGTTTTAAAACATATCCTAAATGTGACCCAACTTGTTTTGAGATAAACTACTTTAAAATTGTTGATTCTGTTTTGCTAGAGAGGCCTAATTCACCCATTTAACAAAGGAACCCTATCATGGGTAATCTCCCAAACCTTTCCCTCTTCAACAGTCTTATGAAATGGATCTAATTAGAAGAATATTCCACCAATTCAACTCTATGACACTTCTGGATATGAAAGCCCCAAATTGGTCTTAAAAACCCCTATAAACTAGGGCTCTCTCAATGTATGACCTTTGAACACCATACCAACCAAATGAAAGTCTTTCCACCATTCTTATACCATCCTCAAATGGATTCAATCATAAAATGACCACCTCAAAGGGATTGATTCTCCGCTGCTATACCTATGGCTTCATTTCAATGACCCTTGGTCACTCCTCAACCCCAACATCTCCTCTAATCAATGCCCACCTAAAAAATCCTTCTCATTCCTCCATTAAAATTGTTATAATGCTATAATAAAATGATTGGATCCATCCCCAAGTGACAGTAATTACAAAAATGGGATGGATCATTCCATTTACATCTTAAAACAAGACAATTCCCAACACTATTTTAGACCAATCAAAATGAAATGCACCAAATCAATGAAATGACTATAAAATTGATTCAAAGAGGTGTTTACAATGTTATCAACCATGCACAAGTATGGATTTCAATGATACATCCAAAAACTATGAGAAATTGTAAGAAATCTGAAATTTATTACTCAAACATGACACAGTCTGTACAACTCTTGCCTCCAGTCTATACCATCTAAAATAGCATACCTCCAAGAACTTGAATAAAGTCCTATCAACCTCCTCAACTGATCCAAATCAGTTGGAACTCCTTATAGGTCTTGTATCTTCTTCAAACTAATTAGTCACCCAAGTGACCCTCCTACCTTCATTAGGATGCCCTGCACCAGTTCTTCCATACAAACCACACGGTTTAGTAGATCATCTTCATTCAATGATCTTTAAAAAACATCAACTTACATACCTGCATGAACAAACTACAAAACAAGGATATACTACATTTTTTCACTCATCCTCCTGCTCGCACCTTGAGGGACACTTCAACCCAGAGTGGTCAATAGTGGTTGAGTGACTTTGTGTGCCAAATGAGGTTGGCAATAGCATTTACCCAACTATTCAGAGTTGTTGGAATAGATGGTTTGATGCTATGACCTTATATTTGAAAGATACACAATGTTTCTCATTTCAATTGAGGAACACTACGAGTTTTGACATCAACCGAGAATGTGTTGCCAAATATAAATGAACTTGAATATCTAAAAACCAAGACAGGTTATTATAGGCCTAGGAAACATGGTCCTATATAACCTAATGGTTTGATGCTACCTCACACGAGCTCTGATAAATGACCCCATAGAGATCATCAATTTTATACTAAAGGGACCTTGACGGAAACTTTTGCTTGGAGTGGTCGGTAGTGTTTGAATGGCTCTGTGTGCCAAACAAGGTTTCTACTAGTGTTTACCTGACCATTTGGAGCTTTTGGAATAGGCAATTCAATGCTACGACCGATGGTTTGAAGGATACACAATGTTGTCCATTTCAACTAATGAACACTTCAAGTTTTGACATTAGCTAAGAATGTGTTGCCAAATATAAATGAACTTGAATCTCTAAAAAGTAAGACATATTATTCTAGGCCTAGGCAACATGGTCTTGTAGCACCTGACAGTTTTATGCCACCCCACACGAGCTCTGAGATATGACCCTATAAAGATCTTCAATTTCATGTTGAAGGGACCTTGAGGGACACTTCGGCCTAGAGTGGTTGGTAGCGTACAAGTGACTCTGTGTGCCAAACAAGGTTGCCACTAGTGTTTACCTAGCCATTCAGAGCTATTGGAACATATTGTTTGATGCTACGACTGACAGTTTGAAAGATACACAATGTTGTCCATTTCAACTGAGGAACACTTTGAGTTTTGACATCAACCAAGAATGTGTTACCAAATATAAATGAGCTTGAATCTTCAAAAACCAAGATAGGTTATTGTAGGCCTAGGAAACATAATCCTGTAGCACCTGACGGTTTGATGCCACCTCATACGAGCTCTGAGATATGACCCCATAAAGATTGTTGATTTCATGCTAAAGGGACCTTGAGGGACACTTCAACTTGGAGTGGTCAAAGTGGTCCAAAGCATTCAAGGGACTCTATGTGCCAAACAAGGTTGCTAATGACATTTACCTAACCATTCAAAGTTGTTTGAATAGATGGTTCGATGCTACGACTGAAGATTTGAAAGATACGCAATGTTGTCCATTTCAACTAAGGAACACTTTGAGTTTTGACATCGACCGGGAATGTGTTTCCAAATATAAATGAGTTTAAATTTCTAAAAACTAAGATAGGTTATTATAGGCCTAGGAAACATGGTTTTGTAACACCTAACAGTTTGATGCCACCCCGCACGAGCTCCGAGATATGACCCCGTAAAGATTTACAATTTCATGTTGAAGGGACCTTGAGGGACACTTCAACCCGGAGTGGTCAGCAGCATTTGAGCAACTCTATGTGCCAAATGAGGTTGCCACTAGTGTTTACCTAGCCATTCGGAACTATTGGAATAGATGGTTTGATGCTACAACTGATGGTTTGAAAGATACACAATGTTGTCCATTTCAACTGAGGAACACTTCAAGTTTTGACATTGACTAAGAATGTGTTGCCAAATATAAATGAGCTTGAATCTCTAAAAATTGAAACAAGTTATTGTAGACCTTGGAAACATGGTCTCATAGAATCTAACGGTTTGATACCACCCCACACAAGCTCTAAAATATAACCCCATGAAGATTGTCTATTTCATGTTGAAGGGACCTTGAGGACCACTTTGACCTGGAGTGGTCAGCAGTGTTCGAACGACTCTGTGTGCCAAACGAGGTTGCAGCTAGCATTTATGAGACCATTTGGAGCTATTAGAATAGACGATTCAATGCTATGACCAACAGTTTGAAAGATACACAATGTTTTCCATTTCAACTAAGGAACAAATTAAGTTTTGACATCAACTAAGAATGTGTTGCCAAATATAAACAAACTTGAATCTATAAAAACTACAATAGGTTATTGTAGGCCTAGACAACATGGTCTCATAGCACCTAATGATTCAATGTCTCCCCATACGAGCTCTGAGATATGACCCCATAAATATCATCAATTTCATGTTGAAGGGACCTTGAGGGACACTTCGGCCCATAGTGGTCATCAGCGTTCAAGCGACTCTGTGTGCCAAATGTGGTTGCCAATGGCATTTACCCGGTCATTCAAAGTAGTTGGAATAGATGATTTGATGCTACGACTGACAGTTTGAAAGATACGCAATGTTGTCCTTTTCAACTAAGGAACACTTCAAGTTTTGACATTGATCAAGAATGTGTTGCCAAATATAAAAAATCTTGAATCTCTGAAAATTGAGACAGGTTATCGTAGACCTAGGAAACGTAGTCTTGTAGCACCTGATGGTTTGATGACACCCCACACGAGCTCTAAGATATGACCCCATAAATATTATCAATTTCATGCTAAAGGGACCTTGAGAGACACTTCGACCTAGATTGGTCGGCAGCATTCGAGTGACTCTGTGTGCCAAACAAGGATTCCACTAGCATTTACCCAGCCATTCAAAGCTGTTGGAGTAGACCATTCGTTGCTATGACTGACGGTATGAAAGATATGCAATGTTGTCCATTTCAACTAAGGAACACTTCAAGTTTTGACATTAACTGAGAATGTGTTGCCAAATATAAACAAGCTTAAATATCTAAAAACTAAGACAAGTTATTGTAGGCCTAGGCAACACGGTCCCGTAGCACCTGACGGTTCGATGCCACCCTGCACGAGCTTTGAGATATGACCTTGTAAAGATCACCAATTTCATGTTGAAGGGACCTTGAGGGACACTTTAACCTGGAGTGGTCGGTAGCATTCGAGTGACTTTGTGTGCTAATTGAGATTTCCACTAGTGTTTACCCGACCATTTGGAGTTGTTGGAATAGATGGCTTGATGCTATGACCGTCGGTTTCAAAGATACGCAATGTTGTCCATTTCAACTGCAAAACACTTTGAGTTTTGACATCAACCAAGAATGTGTTGGGAAATATAAACGAGCTTGAATCTCTAAAAACTAAGATAGGTTATTGTAGGCCTAGGCAACATGGTCCCATAGCACCTGATGCTTTGATGCCAACCCACACGAGCTCTGAGATATGACCTCATAAAGATCATTCATTTCATGTTAAAGGGACATTGAGGGAAACTTTGACCCTGAGTGGTCAACAATGTTCAAGTAACTCTGTGTGCCAAATGAGGTTGCCCCTAATGTTTACCCGGCCATTTAGAGTTGTTGGAACAAACAGTTCAATGTTACGACCGATAGTTTGAAAGATACGCAATGTTGTCTATTTTAATTGAGGAACACTTTGAGTTTTGACATTGACCGAGAATGTGTTGCCAAAGATAAACAAGCTTGAATCTCTGAAAACTGAGATAGGTTATTGTAGGTATATGAAACACAATCCCATAGCACATGATGGTTCAATTCCACCCTACACGAACTCTGAGATATGACCCCATAAAGATTGGGTCAATTTCATGTTGAAGGGACCTTGAGGGAAACTATGACCCGCAGTGATCAGCAGTGTTCGAGTGACTCTATGTGCCAAATGAGGTTTCCACTGGTGTTTACCTGACCATTCAGAGCTGTTGGAATAGACAAGTTGATGCTACCACCGACAATATGAAAGATACACAATGTTGTCCATTTCAATTGAGGAACACTTTGAGTTTTGATATCGATAGAAAATGTGTTACCAAATATAAATGAGCTTGAATATCTAAAACTTGAGATAGGTTATTTTAGGCCTAGGCAACATGGTCTTGTAGCACCTGACAGTTCGATGCCACCCTACACGAGCTCCAAGATATGACCCCGTAAAGATCATCAATTTCATGTTGAAGGGACCTTGAGGGACACTTCAACCCAAAGTGGTCGGTAGCATTCTAGCGACTCTGTGTGCCAAATTAGGTTGTCACTAGCATTTACCCAACCATTCAGAGCTATTGGAATAGACGGTTCAATGCTACGACCAATGGTTTGAAAGATACACAATGTTGTCCATTTCAACTAAGGAACACTTTAAGTTTTGACATTGACCGAGAATGTGTTATAAAATATAAATGAGCTTGAATCTCTAAAAACTGAGATAGGTTATTGTAGGCCTAGACAACATGGTCTCATAGCATGTAACGGTTTGATGCCACCCTACATGAGCTTTGAGATATGACCTCATAAATATTTCTGATTTTATGTTGAAGGGACCTTGAGGGACACTTCGACCCCAAGTGGTCTGTAGCATTCGAGTGACTTTGTGTACCAAATGAGGTTTCCACTAGCGTTTACCTGACCATTCGAAGTTGTTGGAATAAATAATTTGATGCTTTGACTGATAGTTTGAAAGATACACCATGTTTCCCATTTCAACTAAGGAACACTTTGAGTTTTGACCTCGACCGAGGATGTGTTGTCAAATATTAACAAGCTTGAATATCTGAAAACCAAGACATATTATTATAGGCCTAGAAAACATGGTCCCGTTGCACCTAATGGTTTGATGCCACCCTACATGAGCTCTGAGATATGACCCCATAAAGATGGTCGATTTCATGTTGAATGAACTCTTTGACCTGGAGTGGTCGATAGCATTTGAGCGACTTTGTGTGCCAAACGAGGTTGCCACTCGCATTTACCTAGCCATTTAGAGCTGTTGGAATAGACAAGTTGATGCTACAATCGACGGTTTGAAAGATACATAATGTTGTCCATTTCAACTAAGGAACACTTTGAGTTTTGACATCGACCAAGAATGTGTTTCTAAATATAAACAAGCTTGAATCTCTGAAAACTGAGATAGATTATTGTAGGCCTAGGCAACATGGTCCCGTAGCACTTGATGATTCGATGTCACCCTGCAAAAGCTCCAAGATATGACCTGGTAAAGATCATCAATTTCATGTTGAAGAGACCTTGAGGGACACTTTGACCCGGAGTGGTTGGCAGCATTTGAGCGACTCTATGTTCCAACGGGGCTACCACTAGTGTTTTCCCAGCTAGTCAAAGTTGTTGGAAAAGACGGTTTAATGCTATGACTGATGGTTTGAAAGATACGCAATGTTGTCCATTTCAACTCAGGAACACTTTGAGTTTTGACATTAATCGAGAATGTTTTTCCAAATATAAACGAGCTTGAATATTTGAAAATTGAGATAGGTTATTATAGGCCTAGGCAACATGCTCTCATAGCACCTAACCGTTTGATGCAACCCTGCATGATTTATGAGATATGACCCCATAAAGATCATCAATTTCATGTTGAAGGGACCTTGAGGGACACTTCAACTCAGAGTGGTCATCAATATTTGAGTGACTCTGTGTGCCAAATGAGGTTGCCACTAGTGTTTACCCATCCATTTGAAGATGTTGGAATAGATGGTTCGATGCTACGACTGACGGTTTGAAAGATACGCAATGTTCTCCATTTCAACTGATGAACCCTTCAAGTTTTGACATCAACCAAGAATGTGTTTCCAAATATAAATGATCTTGAATCTCATAAAATTGAGATAGGTTATTGTAGGCCTAGGCAACACGGTCTCGTAGCACCTAACGGTTCGATGCCACTCACACGAGCTCTGAGATATGACCTCGTAAAGATCATCGATTTCATGCTGAAGGGACCTTGAGGGACACTTTGACCTGAAGTGGTCAGTAGCATTCGAGTGACTTTGTGTGCCAAATGAGGTTCTCACTAGTGTTTACCCAGCCATTCAAAGCTGTTGGAATAGACGGTTGGATGCTACGACCGATGGTTTGAAAGATATGCAATGTTGTCCATTTCAACTGAGGAACACTTTGAGTTTTGACATTGACTGAGAATGTGTTGCCAAATATAAACAAGCTTGAATCTCTGAAAATCAAGACAAATTATTGTAGGCCTAGGAAACACGATCCTATAGCACCTGATTGTTCGATGCCACCCTGCACGAGCTCTGAGATATGACCCCATAAAGATCATTGATTTCATGCTGAAGCGACCTTGAGGGGCACTTTGACCCAGAGTGGACGACAGTGTTAGAGTGACTCTGTCTTCCAAATGAGGTTTCCACTAGTGTTTATTTATCCATTCAGAGCTATTGGAATAGACGGTTCGATGCTATGATTGATGATTTGAAAGATACGCAATGTTGTCCATTTCAACTAAGGAACACTTCAAGTTTTGACATCGACCGACAATGTGTTGCCAAATATAAATGAGCTTGAATCTCTGAAAATCAAGACAGGATATTGTAAGCCTAAGCAACACAGTCTTGTAGCACCTAACGGTTGGATGCTACCCCACATGAGGTCTGAGATATGAGCCTATAAAAATCACCAATTTCATGTTGAAGGGACCTTGAGGGACACTTCGACCTAGAGTGGTCAGTAGAATTTGAGTGACTCTATGTACCAAATGAGGTTTCCACTGGCATTTACCCAACCATTTAGAGGTGTTGGAATAGACGGTTTGATTCTATGACCGACGGTTTAAAAGATACGTAATGTTGTCAATTTCAACTTGAGAAACACTTTGAGTTTTGACATCAACCGAGAATGTGTTGCCAAATATAAACAAGCTTGAATCTCTAAAAATTGAGATAGGTTATTGTAGGCCTAGGCAACACCGTCCCATAGCACCTAACGGTTCAATGTCATCCCAAATGAGCTCCGAGATAGGACCCCATAAAGATCATTGATTTCATGTTGAAGGGACCTTGAGGGACACTTCGATCCAGAGTGGTCGGGAGCGTTCGAGCGACTTTGTGTGTCAAACAAGGCTGCCAATGGCATTTACCCAGCCATTCAGAGTGATTGGAATAGACGGTTTGATGCTACGACTGATGGTTTGAAAGATACGCAATGTTGTCCATTTCAAGTGAGGAACACTTTGAGTTTTGACATTGACCGAGAATGTGTTTCCAAATATAAACAAACTTGAATCTCTAAAAACTGAGATAGGTTATTGTAGGCCTATGAAACATGGTCCCGTAGCACCTAACCATTTTATGCCACCCTATATGAGCTCTGAGATATGACCCCGTAAAGATTGTCAATTTCATGTTGAAGGAACCTTGAGGGACACTTCGACATGGAGTGGTCGGTAGTTTTTGAGTGACTTTGAGTGCCAAAAAAGGTTTCCACTAGCATTTACCCAGCCATTCGGAGCTATTGGAATAGACATTTCGATGCTAAAACTGATGGTTTGAAAGATACGTAATGTTGTCCATTTCAGCTAAGGAACACTATGTGTTTTGACATTGATCGAGAATGTGTTTCCAAATATAAACAAACTTAAATCTATGAAAACTGAGACATGCTATTGTAGGCCTAGACAACATGGTCTTGTAGCACCTGACCATTCGATGCCACCTTGTATGAGTGTCGAGATATGACCCCATAAAGATTGTTGATTTCATGCTGAAGGGACCTTGAGGGACACTTCGGCCTAGAGTGGTCGACAACATTTGAGCGACTCTGTGTGCCAAATGAGGTAATGGCATAGTGGAGTATGGTGTGAAGAAGAACCAATGTAATGATTTTGAATCAATTAAAATAATCAAATTCTCTGCAACAGTGAATCAACCTATGGAACAGTTAGTGTAACAGTGCATTCATATGCTTGGATAGAGGGTATAGTCAGTGTTTTGGATTTGAAGACTTCACAATGAAGTGACTCTCCCACAATTTTGGCTACTGTGATTGGTGGGATAGGTTCAAATATGTATTTTTATCCTTGTATCATAGTGTGTTTATGAGGGATATGGAGATTATGTGTTTGGAAGCCACGGAGAGGAGGTAGTTTGTTGATTGAAGGGTGACAGTCTTGCACTAGTCACTTGGAGAGAGAAGGCCCTTAAGAATAGATACATTTCATAATGGATTATTGTTGTATGGGATCAAAATGATGTGTTGGAACTATTGGTTTGATCTGGAGATAGTGTTGAAGGTCTTTTTGAACATACCCTAGTTGTGTGACTCTAGAAGCAAGGGTTTGGTGGCTAGAAGTGTAGGTGAGGGATGAAGCCTTAAAAATATGAGAATCTTTTGTTTTTAAAACTTAGTAAAGATTGTTCCTTGGTTGGGATTCAATGGGATGAGTATCTTTGTGAGTTTCTTTGCAAATTCAAGTCAATTAGGCCTATTTGGTGGGTGCTAGGTTATTGGATCAAACATATGGTCCAAAGGAGTCTATCTTGAGACTTGGAGAGGATTTAGAGAACCTAAAATGGTATCTAAATTAGTGATTATTTTCTAGAGTTGTTTGGGAAAATTGGAAGAAAAAGGTTGATTTGTAGTTTGGAAGCCATAGAGAGGTGGCAGTTTGCTGAATTAAGGGTGTCGGTCTTGCACCAGTCACTTGGAGAGAGAAGGCCCTTAAGAATAGATACATTTCATGATGGATTATTGTTTTATGGGATCAAAATGATGTGTTGGAACCATTGGTTTGATCTCGAGATAGTGTTGAAGGTCTTTTTGAACATACCCTAGTTATGTGACCCTACAAGAAAGGGTTTGGTAGCTAGAAGTGTAGGTGAGGGATGAAGCCTTAAAACCTTGACAATATTTTGTTTTTAAACCTTATTAAAGACTATTCCTTGGTTGGGATTCAAGGGGATGAGTATATTTGTGAGTTGCTTTGCAAATGAGGGTGAATTAGGCCTATTTGGTGGGTGTTAGGTAATTGGATCGAACATATGGTCCAAAGTAGTCTACCCTGAGACTTGGGGAGGATTTAAAGAACCTAAAAAGGTATCTAAATCAATGATTAGTTTCTGGAGTTGTTTGGGAAAATTGGAAGAAAAAGGCTGATTTGTGACTGGTGAAGGCTACAAGCCTAAAGGACTGTTGGAGTGGATTGGTGGAAGATGAGTTGACCAGACTTGGTGGGTTGGTGAAACATGGTATATGGACCATGTTAAGATGTTATATGGTATTAGAATCAAGGTGGAAACCCTATTTGAAGTTTTTACATAATGGAGGCTCTAGGTGCATTGGGAAGCCTAGATCAAGGTCCTTGTGTGTGGTGTCAAGATAAGTTGGAATAAGAGATCGGAGGAAGTGAACTTGTGCCTAGATTAGGGTCCATGGCATATATAAATATACAGTGCTATATAAATATACATGTGTTGGTACCCATATAGACCCCGGTAATGAAACTTTCAATTTTAGGTCTCGAACCTCTTTGAACTAAGTTCAAAAGCAGTTCGAAGTGGTTCCATTTAGTGAAGCAGTTTTAAGTGGTTTATTGAGTCATTTAGGTTCAAGGTTTCATTCAGAATCATGACATGTAGATTCAAATGCTCAAGGATTTAGGGACATGCAAATCAAAGGCACATTCAGGTTCCTAATTTCATGACAACCCAATGGTCAACTCTAGTACAATTGTTATGGTCAGTTCATATAGGTTCAAGATGACTCTTTGGTTCAGAATAGTCATGACAAGCTAGTTTGAAATAATAATAGAGATCATACCTCAAAGTGGGATCATATGTTGATAGCCTAAGTTCAATGGTTTTGAAAGTAAGGTGTTATTTCAAATGGTTATGGTTGGTATTTGGACTTATATACCATCTCAGAAGAATAGTGACAAGAGTCAGGAATGCAAACTTTGAGAGTTCAGGCTACTAATCCATGAAATTGTAAATGTGAAATGAGCACATCATTGATGATCGACACTCACTAAATACATCCAATTGAAAACAAGAGACATATTGGGTGATATGTGGAAGTCTTGGACCAAGAATCAAGTGTTATATAGATTATTAAAATAAAGCTCCAACATCATCAAGCTCATGCTAAATCTGAATATTGGTGAATGCAAGAATTCAAAAGGATATCTATAGCCCCCACATAAAAATTTCATATCATAATCAAGAAGATGATGAGTTGGCTCATTCCCATTGCTGAGGTTCATCCATCTGGAAGCATGGTCAAAGGACATGGATTGCTTGAGGCAATACTAATCAGGAAAAAACCAATGACATGTTCTCATTTTGGGTGTATTTATGTCGAGTCATGTTCAGTCTATGACACTAGTAGAGGAATTATAAATTACACCCTTCATCAAATCGATATAATCTTCACAGTTGAGGATATGCACATTTGTCACAACATGCTATAGAAATTTTGTGTCGCCATTAGTCTATAGAATTTCATCGAGCTTCCATAATGGAAATGGACTCTGTAAGATTCTAGTGTGTAGTGGAACATTAAAAGTATAAATGGACACCCCCATTGTTGTGTGAAGTCTATTCCTCAAGTTATTCTATAGAGTACCTAATTTGACTAACACCATGAATAAATTGGAGACTCCTCTCGAGGTCTATAAGTCTCGGGATGGGAAGAATGACAAGCCAAAGGTCAAATAGCATCGTATGAGAAGAGGCAATAGTGCTCATATGAGTTTTTGAGATGACTCATTTGCATCAAAGTTTGATGAGTGTGTGTAACACAGTGAAGGAAGAGGGAGTCAACCAACTGTGTGACAAAATGCAAGTTGTTCCTCTATTTCTCATGCTCATGAATTTGATGTAGGAGATCAAATGTTAGAAATGAGTTTATTAAGTGATCAAGAGGAAAGGCAACAAATTTGGCACTCTCCCAACTGTCAAAATAGGTGTATCGAGTGTCCACTTCCCTTTTGTGATTGCATGAAGGAATTCAGTAGGATCGGATGCATCTAGGGGCAAAATCATAAGAATCATGATCTGCACATGGCTCACAAACTATTTTCATGGAATATCAATTTTGTTGTGGACAAGTTGGATACCTGAGCTTGAAGGATGCATGGAGAAGTAAGGTCTATGGTGAATCATTGAGAAAGTTGTGCTCTCAAAATTATGTCAGACTAATTCATGATTCCTCGTAATGATGGACACTCTCATCGACTGATCAACACAAAGAAGCTTGATTGTCATGTCAAGGAAAATAAGAAACACATCATCCATGGAGGAAATATTTATCGGAGAAAATAATAGATATGAACCACTCACACATGAAAGCACTTGTCAACAATTTTATATGGCACATTGAACTCTATAATGCTCAAAATCAAATAGTGACAAGTGTTAGTGAATGGAAGTTTGGGAGATAGAAGTAGTTTCAAGATTCAGTTATGATAACTGAATAGTGGTTGGTTGAGTCTATTTATTGTAGATATTTTGGAAAGAGAGAGGTTCCAGTTCTTGGGCTTCTTTTTCTAAGATACTTTTTGCTATAGGAGAGGGAGTTCTTCCTCATTCTAGACTTTGTGCTAAGGGAGGGAATGAAATTTTATTTTGATTTTAATGTAGGGAAAGGGGTATTTTGTTTGAGATAGTGATTAGTGTATAGGAACAATAGAATCTTTGTTAATTTGTTGTGTTCAAAGAAGGGAAATACCAAGACATTAAAACTTTTAGTTTAGATGCTCATTTTTTTATTAATATTCATCTTGGGGTGATATTGATTTTCTTTGAATGCGTATCTATTACATCCAATCATTAGCATGATCATCTTTGGACTTTATTCTCTATTTTTTTGTGTATTTGGAAAGAATAGTTCGTCTTCCTCTCTTCATTCATTTTGTAATGCAACATTTGGGTAAATGAACTTTTCTTCATTTATTGTTTATTTCCTTTCAGTTAGTTAGTCACTTTGCATCTATGTCATGTTTATGGATAGATGTTTGTAAGCCTTTATTGCTTTCAGGTTAAAAGCATTATCAATTATAGTTTAGTTGATTCATTGTAAATCCTATATGGGGAGATGTACCCGGATAATTCAGAGGGTGCTTACACTTTTCAATACAAAAGTGACCCAATTGTTAGTGTTGATTGAGTCTTCTTGTTTGGGGGTTTTAGGGTCAATTTGCAAGTGTTTTCTCGGAAGACAAATCTGTTCACTAACAGATTTTTGGTGACTCTACTGGGGAGAGGAATCAAAGACTAGTGCTAAATTTATTTCCTCATTTTGTATATCATATATGTATATGCAGGCTTGGCAACTCTATTAATTCATCATGTAGACTAGAAAGATTGTGATCAAGAAAAGGCTTAATCCTACCCTTATGGAAATCTATCCAATGCATGACAAAGTGTTGAGCGAGTTCTTGCATAGTTTCAAAGAAAGTATCTCTCAGGCTGTCAGAGAAAATATCAGTCTGGAAGATGATCATGCAAGCACTCTTTTGTGGAGAAGTCTCTATGCACAATTCCAAAAACTCAAGGATATGAAGGAGTATGAAGGAAAGGTGGCAAGGCTGAAAGAAGAGCTAACAGGTGATGATGAGGAACCTCCAGTAATATCATCTTACTTCATCTCTCAAAATTATGTAGTTTTTGGTGATCATGGTCTCACTCAAGAACCCATGGATAAAGATGATAAAGTGCATCTGGAACTTTATTTCCTCCCAATTTAGAAAGTTTCAGATTTGAAAGTGATAATTGTCATCTGGTTTCAAAATTTTCTATTTATGAAAAATTTGACAATAACATGTTACTGGAGTTTGAATGTTTTGTTTTTAATGAGAAGGATGAAATTAACCTATCCCATTGTGAAATCGGTGGTCAGCCCATTGAAAAATATTTTCAATCTGAAAATGAAATTTTTGGTTGTGATGAGGTAAAGATACCTTCGGCTAAAGCATCTCATATTGAAATTTTGTTTGAGAAAAGGAGGTATGAAGCTGACTTCCAACCTATTGGTGACTCGGCTGGTGTGTTGAAGGATGCCCTTCTCAATGAAGAAGAAGACATTATACACAAATTTCTATCATCACTCAAACCAGATCATTTCTCTCAGAATGACTCAGGTATCCATCCAAATCAAGTTGAAAATGAAATACCGATAAATGAATCCTCTTTTCATTCCTCTATATGTGGTTTTGCTGATTTGGGTTGTTGAAGTAATACTGGAAAATGTGATGACACTTTGGGAGAAAAAAAAGATAGAATGCAAAGGGTGAGTCTTGATGACGGCATTTTTGGATATCGTGCACCCTTTCTTGAAGAGATTTCTATAGTTCATTTTTTTTAGTTTGAAATGAAATTTGGCCTGATGAATGTGGAGGATCAATCCTGAGGGGAAAAAGAATGCTATGATGAATTATGGCTATTTGGGAAGGAGTGCTTGGTCAACATATTTAAATGTGCCTTTAGCTTAAGGCTCGGCATTGAAGAACTCACTAGTAGTCAATGGTTTGGAGTTGCTCCAGCGAGACATGACTTGCTGATGCAGAAAGGCTCCTATTTCTCCTAGCCAGTAAATGGATTCACGTGACCTCTTATTTCTTCTGGTTCCTATGGTAGGCTCTCTTCCTACCTTTGTATATATTGTAAATATTATGTTGGTGTGCATAGTGTTAGTTTGAATAATGTACAAGCTTCAATCTTGCTGGTAGTTTAGGTGTTTAGGCTAGTTGGCTTTGCCCTACTCCCCTCCACCCTCATGCAAGCAACTCCTAGTTTTCCTTTCCTTAGTGACTCTATTCACCCAATGGATAAGGCACTTGTCTTTTCCCAGAGGTTAGAGTTCTCTATTTTTGTGCCAAAAATAGCCCCATAGTTAGAGCCCGTGTTGGTACCCATATAGACCCTGGCAATGAAACTTTCAGTTTTAGGTCTCAAACCTCTTTGAACTAAGTTCAAAAGTAGTTTGAAGTGGTTACATTTAGTGAAGCAGTTTTAAGTGGTTTATTCTGAGTAATTTAGGTTCAAGGTTTCATTCAGAATCACAACATGCAGATTCAAATGCTCAAGGATTTAGGATCATGCAGATCAAAGGCACATTCAAGTTCCTAATTTCATGACAACCCAATGGTTAACTCTAGTGCAATTGTTATGGTCGATTCATATATGTTCCAGATGACTCTTTGGTTTAGAATAGTCATGACAAGCTAGTTTGAAATAATAATAGAGATCATACCTCAAAGCGGGATCATATGTTGGCAACCTAAGTTCAGTGGTTTTGAAAGTAAGGTGTTATTTTGAATGGTTATGGTTGGTATTTGGACTTATATATCCTCTTAGAAGAATAGTGACAAGAGTCAAGAATGCAGCCTTTGAGAGTTTAGGCTATTGATCCATGAAATTGTAAATGTGAAATGAGCACATCATTGATGATCGACACTCACTAAATACCTCCAATTGAAAACAAGAGCCATGTCAGGTGATATGTGGAAGTCTTGGACCAAGACTCAAGTGTTATATATATTATTAAAATAAAGCTCCATCATCATCAAGCTCATGCTAAATGTGAATATTGGAAAATGTAAGAATTCAAAAGGCTATCCGCGACACCCACATAAGAATTTCATATCATAATCAAGAAGATGATGAGTCATCTCATTCCCATTGTCGAGGTTCATTCCTATGGAAGCATGGTCAAATGACATAGATTTCTTGAGGCAATACTAATCAGGAAAAAACTAAGGACATGTTCTCATTTTGGGTGTATTTATGTTGAGTCATGCTTAGTCTATGACAGTAGTAGAGGAATTATAAATTACACCCTTCAACAAATCAAGATCATCTGCAGAGTTGAGGATATGCACATTTTTCACAACACAGTATAGAAATTATGTTTCACCATTAGTCTATGGAATTTCATCGAGCTTCCATAGTGGAAATGGACTCTGTAAGATTCTAGTGTGTAGTGGAAGATTGAAAGTATAAATGGACACCCCCATTGCTATGTGAAGTCTATTCCTCAAGTTATTCTATAGATTACCTAAGTCAACTAATGCCATGAATAAATTGGAGACTCCTCTCGAGGTCTATAAGTCTTGGGATGGGAAGAACGACAAGCCAAAGGTCAAATAGCATCGTATGAGAAGATGCGACAGTGCTCGTATGAGTTTTTGAGATGACTTGTTGCATCAAAGTTTGATGAGCGCGTGTACCACAATGAAGGCAGGGGGAGTCAACCAACTGTGTGATAGAATACCAGTTGCTCCTCTATTTCTCATGCTTGTGAATTTTATGTAGGAGATCAAATGTTAGAAATGAGTCTATTAAGTTATCAAGAGGAAAGGCAACAAATTTGGCACTCTCCCGATTGTCAAAATAGTTGTATCAAGTGTCTACTTCCTTTTTGTGATTGCATGAAGGAATTCAGTAGGATTGAATACATCTAGGGGGAAAATATAAGAGTCATGATCTGCACATGGCTTGCAAACTATTTTCATGGAATATCAATTCTATTGTGGACAAGTTGGATACCTGAGCTTGAAGGATGCATGGAGAAGTAAGGTATATGGTGAATCATTGAGAAAGTTGTGCTCTCATAATTATGCCAGACTAATTCATGATTACTCATAATGATGGACACTCTCATCGACTGATCAACACAAAGAAGCTTGATTGTTGTGTCAAGGAAAATAAGAAACACATCATCCATGGAGGAAATATTTATCGGAGAAAAGCATAGATATGAATCCCTCACACATGAAAGAACTTTTCAATAGTTTTATATGGCGCATTGAACTCTATAATGCTTGAAATCAAATAGTGATAGGTGTTTGTAAATGGAAATTTGGGAGATAGAAGCAGTTTCAAGATTTAGTTATGATAACTAAATAGTGGTCAGTTGAGTCTATTTATTGTAAATCTTTTGGAAAGAGAGGGGTTCTAGTTCTTGGGCTTCTTTTTCTAAGAGACTTTGTGCTATAGGAGAGGGAGTTATTCCTCACTGTAGACTTTGTGCTAAGGAAGGGAATGCAATTTTATTCTGATTGTAATGCAGGGAAAGGGGTATTTTGTTTTTAGATAGTGATTGGTGTACATGAGCAACAAAATCTTTGCTATTTTGTTGTGTTCAAAGAAGGGAAATACCAGCACATTAAAACTTTGAGTTTAGATGCTCATTTTCTAATTAATATTCATCTTGGGGTGATATTGGTTTTCTTTGAATGCATATTTGTTACATCTGATCATCAGCACGATCATCTTTGGACTTTGTGCTCTAGTTTTTTGTGTATTTGGAAAGAATAGTCCATCTTTCTCTCTTCATTCCTTTTGTAACGTAGTGTTTGGGTAAATGAACTTTGTGTTATTTACTATTTATTTCCTTTCAGTTAGTTAGTCACTTTGCATCTATGTTGTGTTTACGGATAGATGTTTGTAAGCCTTTATTGCTTTCAGGTTAAAAGCATTATCAATTATAGTTTAGTTGATTCATTGTAAATCCTATACGAGGAGCTGTACTTGGATAATTTGGAGGGCGCTTATGCTTTTCAATAGCAAAGTGACCCAACTGTTAGTGTTGATTGAGTCTTCTTGTCTGGGTATTTTAGGTTCAATTTGTAAGTGTTTTCTTGGAAGATAAATCTATTCACTAACAACATGTTATATACACATGTATTCAAATAGATTTGATCTTACAATATTTTGTATCTCCATTTAGTCCAATGAACCAATTGGATCTGCCCTACCCTTGATTGTCTCAAGTATTGCCTTGTGGTTTCACTCACAAACCTTCCAAAGAGTTTTATTATGTGGTCTTCCCCCATATCTGATCAAGTGGATATTTGATGCAATGATGAGATTTGAATAATGAAGAATCTTTTTGTGTGTCTCCCAATCCTCGAACAACCACAACCTAAGGTTCTTCATAGCATACCACCTAAGCCATGTACCAGTTACAACCACTTCTCCTATAAGGTATTCTAATTCTTCACCATCGATAACTGAGTGATCCAATTTATTTTTTGCCTCAACACAATGACACAAATAATAATTTGTCCCTTCTTCAGTGTCTTCAGGTACAATAACAACAAAAACATGGCATGTAATTATATAAACATAATGAGGACATTAGTTTACTGAATATTTATGATAAAGTACTAAATTTGAGATTATTTGTATGTGAAAAATTTACCTGGTTGTACTAGATCAAATAATCAATCAAAGTCAATGGATGATTCCATTTCTATCAGTTGTAGTGATTCGAGGGGATGACAGGAGGTAAGTGGGCTCAAAATATGTGTATACCATTCATCAACCCATTCCTTTGACTCGTACCCATCCCAATCTTCATCTACACATGATGAACAAAAGAATGCCATATATCATGTGTGGATACTCCATGAACCTACATTAGAACTTCTAAAAGAGTTTATCTCACTCGATCCTATTAGTGTAAAACAATCCTCATACGATGCAATGTTAGTTTCATCCATCAACCAAAAAAATTGATGAACCATAGACTCACCTTCATTACCTGGACCCATTGTAGCATTACATCAATGGACAATACATCTCACATCTGACAATGTTGCTTTCTCTTTGTACTTTAATTATTCATGTGCTAAGGCTCTTTTAATACATGCACCTACACCATCGTGCTCTCCCTTTCCATGAACAAACTCTATGAAATTCCTTATATATTGAATTCTAGTAATCTTATGTATCATGCACAACCAATAAAAAATCCAAGAATTCTTGAGTTGTGATCCACAATTATCTAACCATATGATATGCCAATAATATTTTATGCCCCTATTAGCCAAATGACCATAAAATAGTTGAAAGCAACCATGTACAAACTCTGTAGAATATTGTGAGCAATCATTGCTGATATAAAAATGATACTCCCTCAATATCTTCTTGTTATCCTCTGTACTGTCAAGTGAATGCATGAACGCTATATGAACAAATATAGAAACCTGTTGAGAGTTGTAATACTTTTCTTACACCTCATTCTATAGTTGTAGTGTGTATTTCTCTACAAAGTCCACAACTGAAATAATGGTATCAAGTGGGAATGTGTCCTTGCACAACTTGAATTTCATATCCAACCATTGTGCTCTATGTGTATGCCTTGCATACTCATAAATAATTTTTTTACAAAAAATGTTCATGAACTGATACACTGGAATTTTTTCAATTACTCATCCATCGTTCTTAGCCCAAGAATCTTCATGATGGGCCTAAATTTCAGATTTCTCATCATTTCAACAAATAGTTAACATCTTCCTATCATGTTTAAATTCTCAAAAAATGATTTCCAAATACGATTAGCATTTCTTTGACAAGCACACTTGGGAGTCTTGTCAGACATTGCTTGCAAAATGTTATTATCAATATCAATCAAATATTTTGGCTTTCTATAAATAATTTTAGGAGCATCAAAAACATTATGTGTGAATTGTGTACCCTCTTGAGTGTCTTCAACATGACACAATGTTGTGCCTACACCTTGGGATATAAATAATGGTGTACCTTCAATATGATACAATTGTGTACCTCCAATTTGGGATGTAGACAATGGTGTGCCTTCAACATGATACAAGGGGGTGTGTACACCTTGGGATGTAGACAATGGTGTGCCTTCAACATGATACAAGGGTGTGCCCACACCTTTGGAAGTAGACAATGGTGTGCCTCCAACATTGGATGATGATGTCTCTTTAACTTGGGAACTCATAGATGATGTGAGTGCAGCTTCATAATTCAATTGTCTTGTTGCACGCAAGTTTCTCATTCATTGTCTTTTTGTTTCCAATTCCAATTATCTCTTACTTTGTATTGATGTTTCATGTTCCTCATCCAAAGAAAAATCTTCTTTAATGGTATCCAATTTTTTTTGTTCACGAAGTTGTCTCATTCTTTCCCTTTTCTTCTCCTTGTCTCTTTCATGCTCTTTCGTTATTAAAGTCTTTGCTCATTTCCTTGGCATGATGATGATTTCTACATATGAATTGATTATAATTTTAAAAATATAATATAAATCTATTACAATAAGTCAAATTATAATATAAATCTCTTATAATATGACAAACTATACTATAAATTTATTACAATTATATCAAATTATGAATTCAACAAGTCTATATCATACTAAATAGGGTAAAATGGTAGTATGTAGGTGTAGAATGAATAGTGTGATATGAAAGGGGGGAATATGAGATCTACTTCTCAATCCAAATTCTCAAAGGAGAGATCCAAATTGATCAACCGAAAGGTCAATACACAAAAGAATCAATCTATGGAGAATATGAATGAAGGAGGAAACCTTATATTTCTCTATGAAGAGTATAGGCTTGAAATCTGAAATAAAAGAAAGGCAAATATTAACCTCAAAATAGGGCAGATATGGAAAATGTTAATTTCCAATGTCTGTGTATAGTTTCAGGAAATTCTGCAACCTGTTTCAGACTGGAAATGTCGAGATAAAAAAAACTCAGAAAACTTTTGTCTTTTTGGTAGTAGGTAGTCTTTGACCCCGATAAAAGGTCAAAGACTAATTTGGAATTCTAAAGGTCATCTTTGATTTTATTCACGGATCTCAGAAGTTCACTGAAAAGGGTATCTAGATCCAAGCTCCGATCCACAGTCCTGTACCTATACCTACAAGAAAAAAAGGGTTTTTGTTGTTTGGATGGGGGGTTTGACTTAGTCAAACCCCAATTTAAGAATTAACCTTGAAATTGTATTGAAATTACAACATGTATAAACAAAGTAAATGAAACAATTCACCTTGCTTGTGTTGAAGTCCTTATGGAGGATTTGAATCTTTGAATCCACAAGTAGGGATGCTCCAAATGTATGTAGAAATGAATTTAGGATGTCTCAAATCAATGGAATTTGATCTTCAACACCAATCTTGAATGGATCTTTGCATATGAGGAGGCTTGGATGAATGTGGATGGAGAAATCTTCAAGGAGGGGCTCCAAAGAGATTGAATCCTTCAATAACTAACAATGGATCTCCTAGATGAATGCTTGAATGCTAGGCTTGAAGATGAATGAATGCTTGCTTTCTTTCCTTCTCCTTCTTGCTTACTTTATTGCACTTGAGATCTTGAGAGATTATGAGATGAGATGGATTGAAATGAGGGAGGAAGGCTTCCTTTTATAGTGATCTAAGGCATAAACCTCTAGAGAAGGCTGACATTGGAGAATTAAATCCCAATTAACCTTAACCCCTAGAAATGAACCCACATTAAATGCAATTTAAGGATTTACCATTCTAAAACCCGAAATGGCTGACCTAGAAGTAGGAAAGAAATATTTTTGAAACCTGACATCCAGTAATTCTTAGAAATTTGAAAATTGGACCTAGGGTCAGGGATGAGGTAGACACCACCCTAGGTCAGGTTCAAGGTCATCCCTGACCTAGGTTAGGGTCTAGGTCATCCTTGACCCTACCAGGTCATCTTTAACCCAGACAGTTAGAAACTCCAGATTCTAAGAGAAAACTATCCGAAAAAGGCTGGAAATGAGCAAAATAGGGGGGAACAACCAGATACATGCAAAGACCTGATCAAAGAATTTAACATGACCCCAGACCACTCAATTAGAGGGCTAAACACTCTTAACATGGAAGTGCTTCCATTTTAAGATGATACATTGATCCCCCAGTTTAGAAAGAGTATGGACTCGATGCAAACTCTTGGTAAAGGAGATCAAAATGAAAAGATAATCTTATCGTAATCAAAGGGAAAAAGAAAACCTCAAGCCCCCAAGGACTCAAGTCTTCATCAACTCCAAGATCTCAATAAGAGAGACATCTCTAGAGAGAGAAAAAGAGAGAGTGTGATTATTTTGCCCAATGAGAACTTATGTCCCATTGTGAACCACACAAGGAAACTGGGCAGTTGGAAAGATGGAATTGAACCACGCAGTGAATGTGGCTACTCACTAGTCAACCCATCAAGTATTCACCCTTAGGAATATTCTATTCCATAAGAATAAAACCAAAAGAAAAAGAGATCTATTCTTAAGGACACCTTCGATCTTAAGGGATCAAAAATTTGAAACTGGCAAGATCAAGAGATCCTGAAATATAAATCCATGCTTTAAGGATTAGTCACTAATCCAAAAAGGGAGAAAAGGTATCTTGAAAAATAATATGTGTATTGAAAAGTGCATGTGTGCATTAGGTGAGAAGAGAGTATGCCCCCACGTTAAAGTCAATTCTAACACTTTAAGAAGAGCAATGGCTTTAACGGAAACATAAACAACTCCACTAATTACGTTTCCACTACAAGATGCCCCAAGATGAAGACAACTCAAAAGAAATACCACATAAACATATAGAGAACACAAAAGGGATCTACCTATCGTGGGGTCAGTATGATCATAAGATAATATATATATGATATTATTGCAAATGAATTGACATCATTCCTCAAAGAAAGTAGAACTACAATCACAAAGGAGGAAAGATCACATAAGAAATACGAAGAAGAATATTTTTGGACCATGACATGGAGACCAAAAATAATTAGTGCTACCACATCTTGAATCCAAGCAAATTATAAAAGGAAACATTTACGAATAATAGCACAAGTACAACATAACATAAAACAACATATAGAAGAATAGAGATACATATAGAGGAATTGTACAATAGCTTTGATTCCTTTATCACCTTGCACCAAAAGAGCAACAAGGGTCATATAAAATAATCTAACAATATTTAGCAAACACATCATGGGAGAAACATAGTACAATAGGAAAACACACAACAAAGCTACCATAAAGGACAAGTCGATCAAGTGTGCCACCTACTCTCCCCATCTCATTGTATATCATTTAGGGAAGGTGGGTAACTCACAAGAGGGACTATATCCAACATAGTAGGAATGATAGCCAATTCCAAACAAGGATCCTCTTGAGAATCACAATGTTTGACACTAGATGTAATAGTCAATTGTGATGAAAGTGTATTAGGTAAATCAATGTCAATGTCAATAGTCTCATATTCATCATTAACATCATCAAGAGTATCTTCTTCATCTAGATTAATCAAAATAGGATCTAAGATATGAATAGAATGATCATAATCATGCATCTTAACATCATTATTAATAACAAATTCTTCTAACACATCATGCATACGTTCATCTAAAGAAGGTAGAGATTTATGAGCTTTAGCTTGAGCATGACGCTTCTTACAATGTTCATTAGCAGATCAATTATGCTTTGCTTTACTTGAAGTAGGTTGAGAACTAGGAGGAACAACCATAGGATCCTTCACAGGTTCTTTAGGAAGATCAATAGGATTATGGGCAATAGTAGGAACTTGATTAACAGAACTAGAAGCCATAGTTAAAGGAGGTATAGAAGGTGTAGGCAAAAGACCATGACAAAGATCCATAGGAGGTACACTTAATTCAAGAATCTTACGATGCTTATAGGCTTGATATGAATGGAAAAGATTATCAGGTCGAGAAGGACATGAATTAGGTAATGAAGGCCAAAAGAAATCAAGAGCAGCACAATCTCTAGGCCTAAAAGGTTGATATAAACTATGATTAACCCTCTTCACTTCTTCATCATGAACAAATTTAAGACATTTATGTATAGGTGAAGCAACAACATGCATGACATTTAACCACGGAAAATCAAGCTTAACTTGAAACTAATCAAAAGTAGGAACAACCAAAAAGGTAGTGTTCACCATTTTTCCACAAAGTTCAACTGGCAAATTAATAGAACCAAATGATGGATAAAGAAAACCATTACAAGTTTGAATCCACACATCCTGTGTAGCATAAGAATCACATTGCGAGTTTTTCATAAAAATATTTTCTTCAGTAATAACATTGACAAAGGATGTAGGATCAACAAGACAACCACAAGTAGGTTTCTAAGAAATCCTAGCATAAATGTAAAGGGGACCATCAAGAGCTTTAATAGTCTTAGGATCATCAAAGGTAATCAAAATTTCCCGAGGTCTTTTATTCTTAGGTTGTTGTCAAGGTTTAGGTTGAGTTTTCAATTTAGGCTTAGGTTTTGGTTGAAGTTGAGATTGAACTTGAGGTTGAAGTTGAGGTTAAGGTTGAGGTGGAGATAAATTTTGACCAACATGCTCCACTTTATTAACAATGTGATTGAGATCATCCATCTTTGAATCATACACAATTTCCATAGAAGATGGCCAAGCAATGGTATTAGTATCATGCACGGGTAAAGGATTCGTATAAATTTGAAGGTTTTGATTAGGAGGAGAGACAGATTTGTTCCCACTACCATCAAGATTATCAATAGATAAGGCATTAGAATCAATTAAGTCTTGAACCTTATGTTTTAAAGAATAACACTTCTCAGTATCATGACCATTCTGACGATGATATTGACAAAAAGCTTTAGGATCAAAAGATTTAGATGCAATAGTAGCCAGTAAAAGAAGTCAAATAAGATGTAAAGTAATCATATTAGAAGTTAACAGCCTATTCATAATAGAATGTAAAGATTCAAAAAGAGGAGTAAATGTACGATTTAATCAAAAAGCAGTGGATGCAAAAGTGGCATTGTGAGATGCAACAACAAATTGATCAGCAACTACATTCGCTTGTTTGTTTATCTTGACATAGTTATTGAATTTTTGAAATTTGTTTGGATTAGGAGCAACATCACTTTTATCAACTAGGATAGGAGCCATTGGAGTGTTACTTTCAAATTGACTCACTTGTAATTGATAATGATGAAGCATTGCACAAAGTTGTTGAAAAGAGGTAAATTCAATAAGCAGAATCTTATCTCTAATATCCTTTTTCCAAATTTGAAATAAACATACATTGAATATCAATATCAGGAACAGGATAGGGAATATGAGCATGCAAATGCTTAAATCTCCCAATAAATTCAATCAATTTTTCCTTAGCACATTTTTTACAATGCATCAAATCAGTCAAAGACACTTGTGGGCCAATGTTATTTTGAAATTGTTGAATAAAGGCATTGGAAAGTTGTGGGAAGGAATCAATAGAATAAGGAGGCAAGGACCAATACCATTGTAAGGCCTTGTCATGAAAAGTTCTAGCAAACAGTTTGGCTAAAATCCTATGGTCATGAGAATAATCACTACAAAGTATTTGAAATGTTTTAACATGATGAATGGGATCTCCTTTTCCATTGTAATTCTCAAGATGAGGCATATCAACTTGTTGAGGAACAGGAGTATGAATAATGTCACGAGACAAAGGACTTCCCATGTCACATGTAAGAACACTAAACTTGTTTTGAGTTAAAGAAGAAAGTTGTTGTTGTAAGGATGACACAGTTAGAGCCAAACTGATGATTGTTGAATCATTAGAGGAAATAGGAGGAACAACAACATTAGAAACACTAGGTAAAGTGTACGAAGCTACAAGAATGGACGAGACAACTGGAGGAACACTAGGAACTATAGTTGGAATCAGATTGGAATAAGTAAAAGGAAAAGGAACCTTATGATATGAAGGTTGTGATGTAGGAAGAGACACGGGAGGAACACTCATAGGAACAAAGAGAACCATCACAGTCACCAAAGAAGGAGTATAGGTAGGAAAACTAGGTAAAGGATTAGAAGAAGGTTCTACACTAGTGATAGGAGGAATCAACCCTAAATCTTGAGCTTCTTGAGCTAAAGGTTTAACATTTGAATGCACGAGGTGAGTAATACCATGAAGAAGATTAACACCTTGAGCACTATCATGAAGAACTTTCTTAAGAGCCTCTATAGCTTGAATAGAATCTTGATTATGGTTTTCTTGAATAAGCCAATTACCCATTTTATCAAGTTTAGTTGAAAGTTTTTGGACTTGTTCGGGAGGAACTCTTAAAGCATCATCCTCATCATGAGTTGAGTGAGAAGAGTTTTTCTCCATAATATAATTGGAATCATGAAGAATCAAATTATCATCTGAGACCCTAAGGAAAGGAGAGGAAGACTCAGGATCAAAGGCACCCATAAGTCTACGACTTCATCTAACTGGAATATTATAAGTAGGACTAAAAGTAGTAAAGCACATAAACCAATACAATGCAAATGAGCTAAACTAAGAAAACATATAGCATTAATTTTTTGTATTTTGAAAGAAATTTTGCAATTTTTTTGTATTTTTGAATTAGACAAGCAAGAAATCTAATTAGCATGCAAGATTTAACATAAAAGAGAAATCTAATACCAACAAGATAATATAAAGGGATATATAACACCAAAAAGAAAGAGAGTAAGCTAGACGGGTTCACCAAAATGAATAGGGTAAAATGGTAGTATGTGGGTGTAGAATGAATAGTGTGATATGAAAAGGGGAAATATGAGATCTACTTCTAAATCCAAATTCCCAAAAGAGAGATCCAAATTAATCAACCAAAAGGTCAATACACAAAAGAATCAATCTATGGAGAATATGAATGAAGGAGAAAACCTTATATTTCACTATGAAGAGTATATGCTTGAAATTTGAAATAAATGAAAGGTAAATATTAACCTCAAAATAGGGAAGATATGGAAAATGTTAATTTCTGATGTCTGTGTATAGTTTCGAGCAATTCTGCAACCTGTTCCAGACTGGAAATGTCGAGATAGAGAAAATCCATAAAACTTTTGTCTTTCTGGCAAAGACTACTTCAGAATTCTGAAAGTCATCTTTGATTTTGTTTATGGATCTCAGAAGTTCACCGAAAAGGGTATCTAGATCCAAGCTTTGATCCGTAGTCTTGCACCTGTACCTGCAAGAAAAAAGGGTTTTTATTGTTTGGATGGGGGGTTTGACTTGGTCAAACTCCAATTTAGGAATTAACCTTGAAATTGTATTGAAATTACAACATGTATAAACAAAGTAAATGAAACAATTCACCTTTCTTATGTTGAAGTCCTTGTGGAGGATTCAAATCCTTGAATCCACAAGTAGGGATGCTTCAAATGTATGTAGAAATGAATGTAGGATGTCTCAAATCAATGACATTTGATCTTCAACACCAATCTTGAATGGATATTTGCATATGAAGAGGCTTGGATAAATGTGGATGGAGAAATCGTCAAGGGGGGGCTCCAAAGAGATTGAATCCTTCAATGGCTAACAATGGATCTCCTTGATGAATGCTTAAATGCTTGAATGCTAGGCTTGAAGATGAATGAATGCTTGCTTGCTTTCCTTCTCCTTCTTGCTTACTTGATTGCACTTAAAAGCTTGAGAGATTATGAGATGAGATGGATTGAAATGAGGGAGGAAGGCTTCCTTTTATAGTGATCTAGGGCACAAACCTCTAAAGAAGGCCAACATTGGAGGATTAAATCTAAATTAACCTTAACCCCTAGAAATGGACCCACATTAAATGAAATTTAAGGATTTACCATTCCAATACTCGAAATGGTAGACCCCAAAGTGGGAAAGAAATATTTCTGAAACTCAACATTTCGTAATTCCTAAAAATCTAAAAATTGGACCTGGGGTTAGGGATGAGGTAGACACCACCCTAGGTCAGGGTCAAGGTCATCCCTGACCTAGGTCAGGGTTGTTAAAATAACTAAGAGGGCGATGAATCAGTTAATCATTGTCCCAATACAAAATGTATAGTCCAAAAACAAATACTTCAATTTCTTCTACTCGGTCACTTAAAAATACTTTTACTGTCTGTGCATTTACCGATTATCAGTCTAAAAATTATAGTAGTTACCGATCAAATCAAATATGCAACATGTAAATATGACATAAAAAAAACATCACAATCAACACATAACACAAGAGATTTAACATGGAAACCTTGTGAAGGGAAAAACCACCTAGGACCGGCAACCCAAAAATATTCACTCTTCTGAAGTGAGCTCGGTGAAGACCCAACTTTGTTAAAGGTTACAAACACACTGTTAGGTGTGACCTTGTTAGAGGATTTAAGACCAACTGTTATCATCCAACCAACAGTCACTCTGGGGTTGACAGGATAACAATGTTCATTATATGAATGATACATAATAAGACTTTCTTAGTCCACTCGGTTAAGAGATTTGACTATGTACAATGGTTAAATATGTAATAGTAGGTGATCTGATCTATTACAACTTCAATTGCAGATATGCAGATCAATATTCAGCTCATACAAACATTTTTTATCAATGTAACATTTCTGATTCAACAATATATCAACTTACTGTCTATCAGTAATTTCTCTCTGTCACTCGGTAATGCTCTGCAGTAGGGTTCTACTTAACCCTATGATCAAAATGCATGAAAACTTTTTCACACGATGATTATGCAGTTTCCTTCTCTTCTGGCATCACACTCATTGTGAAATCTCCAATCTCTTATATAGACATGTAAACTATTTTCTTCTACTCCATCATATTTTTTTCCTTAATCATCTTCATTGATTTTGCCTCTTAAACATACCTTGACACTTGTGTCAATAACACATTTGATTCTCATCCTTTAGATCTTTCCTGAATTTTGTTAGTCATCGATCTATGTAACAAACTTTATCTATTACCTTGAAATCATACACTTGCTAGCTCATCAATGTTATCGGCTAAGATAATCATTTAGTTCATTCTGTTCTTCTCGGTTAACAAAGAAATGCATCAGTGAACACAAGCTTGGTTAACACTATGCTCGGTATACACTACACTCCATCAGTGTATACTAAAATGCTTCATCAACCAACAACACTGCTTTGTGTCTTTCAGCTCTTTTCCTCATCATAGATGAATTAAACATAATCAAGTCAATATCATAAGGTCATAGACTCAACATGGTACTCAACGTATTCTTTATCCTCATCTATCATATCCATCTTTCTCATGTAGATATTTTTGTTCTTCATCTCTTTCACTCCTTTTCTACAGATGTTTCGGTATAGTAACTTACAAGATAAGTATTGTCAAACTAGTTGACATCAATGACAACATAATACTGATTCAATCATATTACAGATCTAATCAATCTACTCGGTGATCTTAAATCATAGATTCTTCAATCAAGTTCTAAATCAATTGTATTTCATCAATCTCTCCCTTTGGCATTGATGGCAACTCAAGAAATATGAAATATACCATACACATACCAAACATGTATTCTACAATTCTGTGAACAAATGTTGTACAAGCTCTCCCTAGCTTAATATGTTTAATCACTACATTACTCAATAGCATTACAAATGCAGCTTTGACATTCTGCAAATATGATCTTTTCAACTCTTGGATTCCTTCTTTTGTTCTCAGTAACTGATCTTCAGTGCTCTCCCTTCTCCCTTAGATAGTTCTCATCGGTGCATATTGTTCCATATGTTTTATATTTTTTATCTCTCCCTTTGACAACAATTCCAAAGAAATAAATAAACAAATAGCTCTTAAGTAGCCAAGTAACTCTCTGTTGTTTGGTGCATTCACTGTATCTCTATATACTTATATGCCAATCCGTTCCAATACCTTTCACAACTTTAGACATGATCCAAAGTGTGAACTATGTTGCATCAACATGTATGATCTTCTGATAGGATTAGGTTGATGCAACATCTGGATCACCTTAGTGACTAGTAGATAGGGGATGGACCCCTAGTCTAGTCCTCAAATACTCAAATGTGTCCTTCAGTAGAGCTTTTGTAAATATATCTACAAGTTGTTCTTTTGATGTAACAAACTCTAGCTTAACTTGCTTCTCCTATACTTGTTCTCTCAAGTAGTGATACTTAATAAATATATGCTTTGTTTTAGAGTGCATCACTAGATTCTTTGAAATGATTATTGCACTAGTGTTATCATAGTATATAATCACCGGATCAGTGATTATCTCATTCATACCTTCCAAAACTTGCTTAATATAAGCAATGTTTGAATAGTTTGTAGTAGTAGCAACATACTCTACTTTGGCTGTAGACTAAGAAATGCAAGCTTGTTTCTTACTTGTCTAGGTAACAAGTCTTTCACCAAAGAAAAATGCTCCTCTGGTGGTACTTTTTTTTTCATCCACATTTCCAACCCAATCAGTGTCAGTATAGACTCTGAGTTCAAACTTTCCTTCCTTAGGATACCATAATCCATAATCTTCTATTTTCTTCAAGTATCTTAAGATTCTTTTAGTAGCAATCATGTGTGATTCTCTAGGATTAGCAGAAAATCTAGCAACTATTCCTACAACATGTGCTATGTCTGGTCTACTATGAACTACATACATTAACTTACCAATCATTGATCGGTACAGTGTCTAGTTTACCTCTGTAGTTTCATCTTCCTTAGTTAGTTTACATCCAGTAGCCATCGGTGTTCCCATAGGTTTAGCATCTTCCATGCCAAATGTTTTCAATACTTCCTTGATATATTTTGATTGTCAGATGAATTTCCCATCACTCTGCTAAATCACTTGTAGTCCTAGAAAGAACTTAATCTCTCCGAACATAGAAATTTAAAATTTATTCCTCATTTCATTAGCAAAGGCTTTACATATTTGATCTTGACCTCCAAATATAATGTCATCCACAAAAATTTCAGCAATAAGAATTGTATCATCAGTATCTCCTTTCATATACAGATTGTTGTTCTCACTTGTTCTTACAAATCCTATACTTAACAAATAAGTATGCAACCTCTCATACCAGGCTCTCGATGCTTGCTTCAAACCATATAAATCTTTATGTAATCTACATACCATATATTTCTTTTTTGGATCAGCAAACCCTTCAGGTTGTTCTATGTAGACTTCTTCTTCAAGTATTCCATTCAGAAATGTTGACTTGACATCCATTTGATAAACCTTGAATTTCTTGTGTGCAACATATGCAAGTAGCATTTTGACTCCTTCCAATCTAGCAACAAGTGCAAATGTTTCACCATAATCTATGCCTTCCTCCTGTGCATATCCTTTGCATACCAATCTAGCTTTATTTCTGGTTACTTCTCCATTCTCATTCTTCTTGTTCCTGAATATCCACTTAGTACCAATAACATTCTTATCTTTAGGTCAGGGTACTAAGGTCCAGGTTTTGTTCTTTTCTATCTGTTCTATTTCCTCTTTCATTGCATTAACCCATTCATCATTCTCTAATGCAACTTTTACATTTTTCAGCTATAATCACAAACTAGACATGTACCTTGTCTTGCTTTACTCCTTGTTTGCATGCCAGCTTGTTTGTCTCCAATAATTTTTGTTTTAGGATGGTGTCTTTTGAAAAAACTCACCAGTATCCTATTTCTTCTTTCTTGTTCATCCTGTGTAGGTTCATTTGCTTGCTCGGTAGGGCCATCCTACTTGTTGATTTCTCTTTCCTATTGTTCGGTATTGTTTCCCTACTAACCGGTTATCACAGGATGTGGCTTCATTAGATACTCTGGTTGTTCAATGTAAGTGAATCTACCATAATCTTCTGGTTCCTTTGTACTTTCCTCTATGTTCTTTTCATCAAACTCATCAACTCGGACATTAGTGCTTTCAATCATTTTATTAGTAGTTTTATTCAGACATTTATATGCTTTTCTTTTACTGGAATATCCTAGAAATATCCCTTCATCAAATTTTGAGTCAAATTTACCATTTCTCTCATCTTTCAGAATAAAACATTTTCTTCCAAAAATTTTGAAATAACTTATAGTAGGTTTGTGTCCAAACCACAACTCATAGGGTGTCTTGTTGGTGTCCTTCTTCAGTTGAACTCGGTTAAGTACATAAACTGTTGTAC
Source organism: Chamaecyparis obtusa (assembly GCA_027943335.1). Lineage (NCBI taxonomy): Eukaryota > Viridiplantae > Streptophyta > Pinopsida > Cupressales > Cupressaceae > Chamaecyparis > Chamaecyparis obtusa. The sequence continues at coordinate 363,209 of BSBK01005366.1, read as the reverse complement.
TAATAGCTTCCCTCTAGTATGTCTGAGAAACATTCTTTTGTAGCATCAATGTCCTAGCATAGTCAACTATTGACATGTTCCTTCTTTCAACAATCCCATTCTACTGAGTTGTCCTCGGTGCAAAGACATGTCTTTTAATACCATGCTCATTATAGAAATTAGTAAATTCATCAAAGATAAATTCACCTCCTCTATCAAATCTTAGGCATTTCAGTTCCTTACCAGTCTCTTTTTCTACCTTAGCTTTATACCACTTAAACATCTTAAATGCTTTAGATTTTTCTTTTAAGAACATAACAGTCATAAATCTAGTATAGTCATCAATAGAAAGAATAAAGTATTTATCACCATAATAACTCTGAGTTCTCATAGGGCCACATAGATCGGTATGAACCAACTCAAGTATCTTCTTTGTTGAGTAATCCTTACTTTTGAAACTAGACTTAGTCATTTTCCCTTTCTGACATTCATGACACATAACATGATCTGGTTTTGACAAGTTAGGCAACCCTCTAACTCTTTTCCTTTTACTGATCTTAATCATGTTATCAAAGTTCACATGGCATAACCTTTTATGCCACAACCAAGCATCTTCATTTTTCATCATCAAGCAAGAAGACTCATCAGTATCAACATAAAACAAATTACCTCTTGATTGTGCTTCAATTTGAACTAGTCTTCCTCCATCATCAAAGATTTTCAGTTTCTTGCTCTCAAAAGCAACTCGGTGACCTAAATTATTTAGTTGTGCCACACTTAACAAGTTATAGTTCAGTCCATCTACCCAATAAGCATTATCACATTTTATCATATCATTTATCATTAAGGTTCCTTTACCTCTTACCATATAGGGTGTGTCATTACCCATCTTAACTGATCAGAAAACAAGGAAGAAATAACAATTACATGCAAATATAACCAATATTAGAAAACAATAAACCACACAGAAGAGAACACAATACACAAAGATTTAACATGGTTCACCCAATCCCTGGGCTATGTCCACCAAAAATGAGTCCAATATTATTATTATCCAGTGATTACAACTTGATTACAATTTGTAATCCCTTACAGCTCAATTCTACTGCAAGTACTAAAATCATACATTAATGAAATCTCTAACCCTAAGCCATATTATATAATATTTTGCCGCTTTAGGGTTAGAATGAGTTACAACATGTCAGCCCAAAAATTACCAAAAATATGTCAGCCTCAAAAAAATTCACCACAAGCTAACAATCTCCCACTTGGTGACTAATCAGTATCCACACTAAAAAAACCTCCCACTTGGAGACTAATCCTGTAGCAATACCACTACCGTATGAGGCTTCCACTGGATCAAACCACCTTGGACTTAGCTATTCCTTTAGTTTGTTCAATCTAGAAGACCAACTGAAGCTGAACATGAGTTGAACTTCTCCCTTGTTACTACCTTTGTAAACATATATGCTGGATTATCATCTGTATGAATCTTTTCCATCTTTAACTTCCCATCATCCAAAACTGACCGAATGAAATGGTACCGCAATTGTATGTGTTTTGTCCTTGAGTGCAAAGAAAAATTCTTCGCAAGATGAATGGCACTTTGGCTATTTGTATGTAAACAATTATCCATCTATGGATGTCCCAATGCTTCCATGAAGAATTGAAGCCATATCATCTCCTTGGTTGCCTCTGTAGCAACAACATACTTTGCCTCTGTAGTGGATAAAGCAACCACCTTTTGTAGTCAAGAAATCTAACTCACTATTGTCCCACCAATAGTAAATACATAACCTGCAGTACTCCACCTGCTATCTATATCTCCTGCCAAATCTGAGTCAACATAGCCTTTTACAGTAGTAGTAGAACCCCCAAAGTGTAAACACTTACTGGATGTACCTCTCAAATAACTAAGAATCCATTTGACTGCATTCCAATGCTCAATACTAGGGTTACTCATATATCGACTAATGACTCCCACTATGTGTGCAATATCTGGCCTAGTAGATAGCATAGCATGCATTAAGCTCCCTACAGCTAAAGCATAAGGTACCTTAGACATTTTTTCCTCTTCTTCTAATGTCTTAGGACACATCTCCTTAGTCAATTTCAAATGACCAGGAAAAGGTGTGCTAACAGCTTTGGCATTCTCCATAGAGAAATGTTGCAACACCTTCTCAATATAATTAGCTTGAGATAGAGACAATTTCCTATTTTTCCTATCTCTACAAATTTTCATACCAAGGATTTATTTTACTGCCCCCAAATCCTTAATAGAAAATGAATGTGCTAACTGTTGTTTCAACCCCTTAATGTGATCCATGTTAGACCTAACTACAAGCATATCATCAAAATATAAACATAAAATAATGTAGCTATCATCATCCAACCTCTTAAAATAAACATAATGGTCAGAATGACACCGACTATATCCATGCTCATTCATAAAAGTGTCAAATTTAATATATACCATTGTCGAGGTGCTTGCTTCAAGCCATATAAACTTTTTTGCAATATGCACACCAAATTCTCCTTACCCTTGACCTCAAATCCTTGTGGCTGAACCATATATATTTCTTCATTCAAATCACCATGAAGAAAGGTTGTTTTAACATCAAGCTTCTCTAAATGAAAATCTTCAGTAGCCACAATACTTAAAACAATATGAATAGAAGTCATTTTAACAACTAGAGAAAAAATCTCATCAAAATCAATACCATGTTTCTATGCAAATCCTTTTACGACTAATCTGGCTTTAAATCTTTTCTTACCTCCATCTTCTTCTTTCAACCTATAAACTCATTTATTCTGCAAAGCCCATTTACCTGCAGGTAACTTATATAAATCCCAAGTCTAATTTTTCAGCAAGGAGTCCATTTCATCTGTCATTGCAGACTCCCACTGAAGTTTTGTATCCACCTACTTAGCTTCATTATAACATCCAGGTTTACCAGCATCAGTTAATAAGATAGAATACAAAGAAGGTGAAAATCTATCTGGAGGTCTACTTAGCCTTGTTGACCATCTAACATTCACTGGGGTGTGTGGTATTTTTTGTTGTTGTTGTTGTTGTGGAGCATAAGGAATTTTTAGAACATTATCATTTGGAATATCATCCAGCACTACATAATCATTTTCTTTCTTCTCATGTTGCTGCAACATATCTTTGTACAACACTTTCTCATTGAGTATGACATCCCTACTTCTTACAATTTTATGATTTTCAAAATCCCAAAGCCTATAACCAAATTCATCAATGCCATATCCAACAAATATACATTTCTTAGATTTAGCTTCCAGCTTGGTTCTATTTTCAGAATCTATATGTGCAAATGCTTCACAACCAAAAGTTTTGAGAAAAGAATAACTCACCTTCTTACATGTCCATGCTTCCTCTAGAATACCACAACCCAAGGGAGTAGAGGGACCTGGGTATGTGCAAGATCATGAGGGGCCAAACTATGCCCTTAAGTGGCAATGAAAAATCAGCAAATCAAGGTTAGTCAACTTGATGTGAAAATTTGAACTAGCTATCAACCTAATACCAAAAAGTTGTAAGAATAGAATCTATAGGAAATTGAATGTAGTTTCTAAACTACTAGGCCTTTTCTATAAAAAAAATTAATATAATTGGTGAAAAGTATAGATTTCAATACAGCAGTACAAACATTTCAAGAAAAAAATAAGTAGGTGTATGTCTGACCACCTTAATCGTGATCAAATGATAATATTTTTTTATAAGATTTTATATATAAGTAGTAGACTCATTCCCAGATGTGACACATATTTTTTTGTAATTTTATTCTAAAAAAATAATTAATTATGAATTTTCTACTACAACATTTTTAGAATTAAAAAACTCCCGTGTCTGACCACCTTAACTCATTCAAAACTTTTCAAAATTCAATTTTTATTTTTTTTTCCTTATAGTAGGCGAAGCATAGAATGTGACGCATTTTTCAGATTTTAAAAATGTTATACCATTTGAAAGTTATAGCCATTTTTCAATCAGTATGTAAATCAACACTTTAGAGGTAACTCAATTAGAAAATAACTAATAATTACTTACCGAATTCAAAATTTGATAGCAATTATATCGATGGAAAGCTAATAATCTCCTTAAAATACCCTTTTCATTTCATCAAATTTGGGTGAAAAAAAAATTGTCAACTACATGGTCGAAGTCTGGAACTCAGAGAAATAGGGGAAAAACACATTTTTGTGACATTTGAAGAGTTGACCAGGTAGGTTTGGTGCACAAAACAATACCGAGCCTAATCGGGTACCCAATTTCAAATCGGGTACCCGACTCTTCCTGACAGAATTTTGAATTTTAAATTTTCCCTCCCCTTTATCCCTCTTAATTTATTTCCAACCCCTTCCTCTCTCCAATTTCTCCATACTTCAATATATTCTATGTCAAAAATTATATATTAGATTATATATTATATATATTAAATATTACATAATATCTATTATATATTAAATATTATATAATATACATTTTACATTAAATATTATATAATATATATTAATATTAAATGTTACATTATACATCATATATTATATATTATTTTATATGTATTATGTATTAATATGTATTTTACAATATATCACATGATATCTTCATATTTAAATTGTATGTAATATATATTTTATATTTTATATGTGTGTGTGTGTGTGTGTGTATTATATATTATTTATAAAATATTGTTGTATATATAATAAAATCAAGTATAGTATATATATAATATATATATTATATAGGACATATTAATACATAGGTTAATTACACTAATATAAGGCATCCAAAAGGTTTCCAAAAGGATCATAGAGGGTTCCTAAGGGTCCTAAGGCTTGAGAAAGTGTACTAGGACCCCTCGGGACACACTTTAGTGTTAAAATGTATCAAAAAGGTTCATGGGGACTTCGTAGGGGTCCTAATACGCCTTATCACATGTTAAGACCCCTAGGAAGTCTTCATGACCCCTTTTGACACATTTCAATACTTAAGTTTGTCCCAAGGGGCCGTATGACCCCTTAGAACACACTTGAGTGTTCTCATGTGTCAAAAGGGGTCAGCGGGAATTCCTATAGGTCCTAGTAAGCCATATCATGCATTAGGACCCCTAGGAAGTCCCAATGACTCCTTTTGACACATTTCAACACTCAAGTGTGTCCCAAGAGGTTGTATGACCCCTTATGACACACTTGAGACTTCTAATATGTAAAAAGGGCTCATGGGCACTTCCTAGGGGTCCTAACACATGATAAGGCATACTAGGACCCCTAGGAAGTCTCCATGACCTCATTTGACACATTTCAACACTCAAGTGTGTCCCAAGGGGTCATATGACACCTTAGGACACACTTGAGTGTTCTAATGTGTCAAAAGGGGTCGTGGGCACTTCCTAGGGTCCTAGTATGTCTTATCATACATTAGGACCCCTAGGAAGTCCCAATGACCCCTTTTGACACATTTCAATAGTCAAGTGTGTCTCAAGGGGTTGATGAATCTTTAGGACAAATTTGAGAGTTTTATTATGTCAAAAAGGGTCATGAGGAATTCCTAGGGGTCCTAACGCACAATAAAGCAAACTAAGACCCCTCAGAAGTCCCCATGACCACTTAAGACAAACTTGAGCATTCCAATATGTCAAAAGGGGTCATGGGGACTTCCTAGGGGTCCTAACACATGACAAGATGTACCAGGACCCCTAGGGAGTCTCCATGACCCTTTTTGACACATTAAAATGTTCAAGTGTGTCCGAAGGGGTTATAGGACCCCTTAAGACACACTTGAGCATTCCAATGTGTTAGAAGGGGCCATTGGGACTCTCTAGGGGTACTAACACATGATAAGCCATACTAGGACCCCTAGGGAGTCCCCATGACCCCTTTGACATATTGGAACGCTCAAGTGTGTCTTAAGGGGTCCTAAGACCCCTTAAGAAACACTTGAGGGTTCCAATGTGTCAAAGGGGTCATGGGGACTCCTTAGGGGTCCTACCATGTCATAAGGTGTACTAGGACCCCTAGGGAGTCCCCATGACCCGTTTTGACACATTGGAATGCTCAAGTGTGTCTTCAAGGGTCCTACGACCCCTTAAGACACATTTGAGCATTTAAATGTGTCAAAAGGGGTCATTGGGACTTCCTAATGGTCCTAACACGTGATAACGCATATTAGGAGCCCTAGGAAGTCCCCATGACCCCTTTTGACACATTGGAATGCTCAAGTGTGTCTTAAGGGGTCCTAGGACCCCTTAAGACACACTTGAGCATTCCAATGTGTCAAAAAGGGTCACGGGGACTTCCTAGGGGTCCTAACACATGATAAGGCGTATTAGGACCCCAAGGGAGTCCCCATGACCCCTTTTGACACATTGGAATACTCAAGTGTGTCCGAAGGGGTCCTAGGACCCCATAAGACACACTTGAGCATTACAATGTGTCAAAAGGGGTCACTGGGAATCTCTAGGGGTCCTAACAAGCGATAAGGCATACTAGGACCCCTAGGGAATCTCCATGACCCCTTTTGACGCATTAGAATGCTCAAGTGTGTCTTAAGGGGTCCTAAGACCCCTTAAGACACACTTGAGCATTCTAATGCGTCAAAAGGGGTCATGGGCACTCCCTAGGGGTCCTAATGCATGATAAGGCATACTACGACCCCAAGGGAATCCCCATGACCCCTTTTGATACATTGGAATGCTCAAGCGTGTCATAAGGGGTCCTACAACCCCTTATGATAGACTTGAGACTTCAATGTGTCAAAAGGGTTCATGGGGACTTCCTAGGGGTCCTAACACGTGATAAGGCATACTAGGACCCCTAGGGAGTCCCCATGACCCGTTTTGACATATTAGAATGCTCAAGTTTGTCTTAAGGGATCCTCCGACCCCTTAAGACACACTTGAGTGTTCCAATGTGTCAAAAGGGGTCATGGGGACTTCCTAGGGGTCCTAACACATGATAAGGCATACTAGGACCCCTAAGGAGTCCCCATGACCCCTTTTGACATATTTTGAATGGTCAAGTGTGTCTTAAAGGGTCTTTAGAGACCTTAAGACACACTTAAGCATTCCAATGTGTCAAAAGGGGTCATTGGGACTTCCTTGGGGTCCTAACGTGTGATAAGGTGTACTAGGACCCCTAGGGAGTCCCAATGACCCCTTTTGACACATTGGAATGCTCAAGTGTGTCTTAAGGGGTCCTAAGACCCCTTAAGACACACTTGACCATTACAATGTGTCAAAAGGGGTCATGGGGACTTCTTAGGGGTCCTAACACATGATAAGGCATACTAGGACCCCAAGGGAGACCCCATGACCCCTTTTGACACATTGGAACACTCAAGTGTGTGCTTAGGGGTCCTAGGACACCTCTAGACACACTTGAGTATTCCAGTGTGTCAAAAGGGGTCATGGAGACTTCCTAGGGGTCCTAAGGAATGATACAGCTTGTGAGGACCCCTAGGGAGTCCCCATGACCCCTTTTGACACATTGGAATGCTCAAGTGTGTCTGAAGGGGTCCTAAGACCCCTTAAGACATACTTGAGTATTCCAATGTGTCAAAAGTGGTCATTGGGACTCCCTAGGGGTCCTAACATGTGATAAGGTGTACTAGGACCCCAAAGGAGTCCCAATGACCCCTTTTGACACATTGGAATACTCAACTGTGTTCGAAGGGGTCATAGGACCCCTTAAGACACACTTGAGTATTCTAATGTGTCAAAAGGGGTCATTGGGACTCTCTTGGGGTCCTAACGCGTAATAAGATGTACTAGAACCCCTAGGGAGTCCCCATGACCCCTTTTGACACATTGGAACACTCAAGTGTGTCTTAAGGGGTCTTAAGGAGTCCCCATGACCCCTTTTGACACACTGGAACACTAAAGTGTGTCTTAAGGGGTCCTAAGACCCCTTAAGACACACTTGAGTGTTCCAATGTGTCAAAAAGGGTCATGGGGACTCCCTAGGGGTCCTAATGCATGACGAGGCATACTAGGACCACTAGGGAGTCCCCATGACCCCTTTTGACACATTGGAACCCTCAAGTGTGTCTTAAGGGGTCCTACGGCCCCTTAGAACACAATTGAGCATTCCAATGTGTCAAAAGGGGTCATGGGGACTTCCTAGGGGTCCTAATGCGTGAAAAGGTGTACTAGGACCCCTAGGGAGTCCCCATGATGCCTTTTGACACATTGGAATGCTACAGTGTGTCTTAAGAGGTCCTAGGACCCATTAAGACACACTCTAGCATTCCAATGTGTCAAAAGGTGTCATGGGGACTCCCTAGGGGTCCTAATGCATGATATGGCATATTAGGACCCTTAGGGAGTCACCATGACCCCTTTTGACACATTGGAAAGCTCAAGTGTGTCTGAAGGGGTCTTAGGAACCCTTATGATACACTTGGGCATTACAATTTGTCAAAAGAGGTCATTGGGACTCCCTAGGGGTCCTAACACGTGATAAAGCGTACTAAGACCCTTAGGGAGTCCGCATGACCCCTTTTGACACATTGGAATGCTCAAGTGTGTCTTAAGGACACTTGAGCATTGCAATGTGTCAAAAGGGTTCATGGGGACTTGCTAGGGGTCCTAACACATGATAAGGTGTACTAAGACCCCTAGGGAGTCCCTATGACCCCTATTGACACATTGGATTGCTCAAGTGTGTCTTAAGGGGTCCTACGACCCCTTAAGACACACTTGAGCATTCCAATGTGTCAAAAGGGGTTATGGGGACTTCTTAGGGATCCTAACATGTGATAAGGTGTACTAGGACCCCTAGAGAGTCCCCATGACCCCTTTTGTCACATTGGAATGCTCAAGTGTGTCTTATAGGGTCCTACGATCCCTTAAGACACACTTGAGTGTTCCAATGTGTCAAAAGGGGTCATTGGGACTTCCTAGGGGTCTTAACGCGTGATAAGGCATAGTAGGACCCCTAGCGAGTCTCCATGACCCCTTTTGACACATTGGAATGCTCAAGTGTGTCTTAAGGGGTCCTCAGTCCCCTTAAGACACACTTGAACATTCCAATGTGTCAAAAAGGGTCATTGGGAATTCATAGGGGTCCTAATGCATGATCAGGTGTACTAGGACCCCTAGTCAGTCCCCATGATCCCGTTTGACACATTGGAATGCTCAAGTGTGTCTTAAGGGGTCTAAGACCCCTTCAGACACACTTGAGCATTCGAATGTGTCAAAATGGGTCATTGGGACTCCCTAGGGGTCCTAACACATGATAAGGCATACTAGGACCCCTAGGGAGTCCCCATGACCCTTTTTGACATATTAGAATGCTCAAGTGTATCTTAAGGGGTCCTACAACCCCTTAAGGCACACTTGAGCATTCCAATGTGTCAAAAGGGGTCATGGGGACTTCCTAGGGGTCCTAACGCGTGATAAGGCATACTACGGCCCCTACGGAGTCCCCATGACCCCTTTTGACACATTGGAATGCTCAAGTGTGTCTTAAGGGGTCCGAGCACCCCTTAAGACACACTTGAGTATTCCAATGTGTCAAAAGGGGTCATGGAAAATTCTTAGGGGTCCTAACACATGATAAGGTGTATTAGGACCCCTAAGGAGTCCCCATGACCCCTTTTCACACATTGGAATGCTCGAGTGTGTCCGAAGGGGTCCTATGACCCCATAAGATACACTTGAGCATTCCAATGTGTCAAAAGGGGTGATTGGGACTTCTGAAGGGTCCTAACGCATGATAAGGCATACTAGGACCCCTAGGGAGTCCCAATGACCCCTTTTGACACATTGGAATGCTCAAGTGTGTCTTAAGGGGTCCTAAGACCCCTTAAGACACACTTGAGCATTCCAATGTGTCAAAAGGGGCCATGGGGACTCTCTAGTGGTCCTAACACATGATAAGGCATACTAGGACCCCTATGGAGTCCCCATGACCCCTTTTGACACATTGGAATGCTCAATTGTGTCTTAAGGGGTCCTATGACCCCTTAAGACACACTTGAGAATTCTAATGTGTCAAGAGGGGTCATGGGGACATCGTAGGGGTCCTAACGCATGATAAGGTGTACTAGGACCCCTAGGGAGTCTCCATGACCCCTTTTGACACATTGGAATGCTCAAGTATGTTTGACAGGGTCCTCAGACCCCTTAAGACACACTTGAGCATTCCAATGTGTCAAAAGGGGTCATTGGGACTTCCTAGGGGTCCTAAGACGTGATAAGACATACTAAGACCCCTAGGGAGTCCCCATGACCCCTTTTGATAGATTGAAATGCTCATGTGTGTCTTAAGGGGTCCTACGACCCCTTAAGACACACTTGAGCATTCCAATGTGTCAAAAGAGGTCATGGGGCTTCCTAGGTGTCCTAACGCATGATAAGGTGTACTAGGACCCCTAAGAAGTCCCCATGACCTCTTTTGACACATTGGAATGCTCAAGTGTGTCTTAAGGGGTAGTCCCCATAACCCCTTTTGACACATTGGAATGCTCAAATGTGTCGTAAGGGGTCCTAGGACCCCTTAAGACACACTTTAGCATTCCAATGTTTCAAAAGGGGTCATGGGGACTTCCTAGGGGTCCTAACACGTGATAAGGCATATTAGGACCCCTAGGAAGTCCCCATGACCCCTTTTGACACATTGGAACACTGAAGTGTGTCTGAAGGGGTCTTAGGAACCCTTAAGACACACTTGAGCACTCCAATGTGTCAAAAGGGGTCATTGGGACTCCCTAGGGTTCCTAACACGTGATAAGGCATACTAGGACCCCTAGGGAGTCCCCATGACTCTTTTTGACACATTGGAATCTTCAAGTGTGTCTTAAGGGGTCCTAGGACCCCTTAAGACACACTTGAGGATTCCAATGTGTCAAAAGGGGTCATGGGGACTCCCTAGGGGTCTTCACATGTGATAAGGCATACTAGGAACCCTAGGGAGTCCCCATGACCCCTTTTGACACATTGGAATGCTCAAGTGTGTCTTAAGGGGTCCTACAATCATTTAAAACACATTTGAGTGATCCAATGTGTCAAAAGGGGTCATGAGGACTTCCTAGGGGTCCTAATGCATGATAAGACATACTAGGACCCCTAGGGAGTCCCCATGACCCCTTTTGACACATTTGAATGTTTAAGTGTGTCTTAAGGGGTCCTAGGACCCCTTAAGACACACTTAAACATTCAAATGTATCAAAAGGGGTCATGGGGACTCCCTAGGGGTCCTAACACATGATAAGGTGTATTAGGACCCCTAGGGAGTCCCCATGACCCCTTTTGACAGATTGGAATGCTCAAGTGTGTCTGAAAGGGTTCTACGACCCCTTAAGACACACTTGAGCATTCTAATGTTTCAAAAGGGGTCATGGGGACTCCCTAGGGGTCCTAATGTGTGATAAGGCATACTAGGACCCCTAGGGAGTCCCCATGACCCCTTTTGACACATTGGAATGCTCAAGTGTGTTTGAAAGGGTCCTAGGACCCTTTCAGACACACTTGAGCATTTCAATGTGTCAAAAGGGGTCTTTGGGACCTCCTAGGGGTCCTAACGCATGATTAGGCATAGTAGGACCCCTAGGGAGTCCCGATGACCCCTTTTGATACATTGGAATGCTCAGTTGTGTCTTAAGGTGTCCTAAGACCCTGAAGACACACTTGAGCATTCCAATGTGTCAAAAGGGGTCATGAGGACTCCCTAGGGGTCCTAGTACGCCTCAGGCGTACTAGGACCCCTAGGGAGTCCCCATGACCCCTTTTGACACATTAGAACACTCAAGTGTCTTAAGGGGTCCTATGACCCCTTAAGACACACCTGAGCATTCCAATGTGTCAAAAGGGGTCATGGGGACTTTTTAGGGATCCTAACGCGTGATAAGACATACTAGGACCCCTACGAAGTCTCCATGATCCCTTTTGACACATCCTGAACTCTCAAGTGTTTCCAAAGGTGTCCTACGACTCCTTCAGACACACTAGAGGCTTCATATGTGTCAAAAGGGGTCATGGGGACTTTTTAGTGGTCCTAGTATGCCTTATCACGCATTAGGACCCCTAGGAAGTCCCCATGATCCCTTTTGACACATTGAAATTCTTGAGTGTGTTCGAGGTGACCCCTTCAGACACACGTTAGGACCCCTAGGAAGTCCCCATGACCCCTTTTGACACATTGGAATGCTCGAGTGTGTCCGAATTGACCCCTTCAGACACACTCAAGCATTTCAATGTGTCAAAAGGGGTCATGGGGACTTCCTAGGGGTCCTAACGCATGATAAGGCATACTAGGATCCCTAGGAAGTCTCAGTAACCCCTTTCAACATATAATTTATATATTATGATCTATAAAGTTTATATATATATATATATATATATATAATTTGTACATATATTTATATAATATAAAATATATATGACATACAATTTAAAACCCCTAAGATATTATAATATAAAATATATAAATTAATATATAATTATAGATATAATACATATTTAAACATTATATACAAAAGTTCAATTTTTTCATATACTCCCGCCATTTTTTCATACTTGGCAAAATCGGGTACTTGATTAGGCTTGTGCTTTGGTGTCAAGTTTGCCCAGGTGTACTGACACCCAGGCCTACTAAAAAGTCAACATACAATTTCATGCGCTTTTGGATGATTGAAAAGTGGATTTTTTTACATCGCCACTTTTTGGCCCCTCTCATGATCTTGCACATACCCACCTCTATTTATCAAATATACAATAGTATTTACAGCCTCTGCCCACATGTTTAGTGGGAGCCCAACATGCAACCTCATGCTCCTAGCACACTCCATTATTGTCCTGTTCATGCATTCAGCCACTCCATTTTCCTGTGGAGTCCTTGGAACTATTTTCTGTCTACGAATACTAGTGGAGGCACAATAATCTTCAAATTCTTTGCTGCAATACTCACCACCATTATCAAATCTGAGATATTTTAATCTTTTTTCAGTCTCATTCTCAACCAAGCTTTTCCATTTCTTAAAAGTTTCAAATATATCAAATTTCTATCTAATGAAATATATCCATACTTTCCTAGTTGCATCATCAATGAATGTAACATAATACCGAGAGACACCAAGGGAAGATACCTAAGTTGGACCCCATACATCTGTATGCACAAGCTCTAATTTTTCATCTTTCTTTTCCTTCCCACTCTTCACAAAACTAACTCTCTTTTTCTTTCCATACACACAACTTTCACAAAAATCCATATTAACACATTTCATACCTGGTAGAACTTTCTTTGAATGAATTAATTTCATACCTTTTTCACTCATGTGCCCAAGTCTATTGTGCCACAGTGCTGTTTTAGAATCTCCAGCTACTGTCTCTTGTTCTGCCTACTCAATTGCACATGTGCCCAAGTCTATTGTGCCATAGTGCTGTTTTAGAATCTCCAGCTACTATCTCTTGTTCTACCTGCTCAATTGCAGCAATTGTTCTTGAACATTCATTTTCTCTGAAACAATTAAAGTAGAGGGAATAGTATGACCTGTACAAAGATATAAGGTGCCTACTTTCACACCTTTTGCTATTACTAAGGAGCCTTTTGAAACCTTCCAATTTTTATCATTAAAAGTAACTATGCAACCCTCATCAGCGAGTTGCCCTGCTGAAATTAAATTCCTACTCAACCTTGGAACATGTCTTACCTCTTGTAGTAGCCAATGATTCCCATTGTGCAACTTAATCTTGATTTTCCCTTTTCCAACAATTTGACAAGGTTCATTATCTCCCAAATAAACTAGCCCAAAATCCCCTTGGACATAATCAACAAAATAACCTCTATGGGGTGTAGCATGAAATGAAGCCCCCGAATCTAACACCCATGAATCATCAACATTTTCTAAAGACAAGAGCAAAGCATCCTCTATGGATTTGTTACTTACCACATTTTCCTCCTTGTTTCCATCATGTTTGTCTCCTTGATCTTTCTTTTGAGACCAACAATATTTCTTCTTATGTCCTAGTTTTCCATAGTACTAGTAGTCGCTAGGTCCTCTTGCCTGAGACCTCTTTCCCTTTGACTTCCCTCATGATTTTCCATGATTTCCAGAGTTGCTTCCTCTATCTCTTGTTCTGCCTCTACTTTCTATGTTCAATACACTACCCGATGTGGATGCCCCTGAGCTTTTCCTACAAATTTTCTCACTCAATATAACATCAATAAAATCATCAAATTTTAGGGTATTAGAACTAGAAATAGAATTACTAACAGCCATTACCAAGCCATTCCAGCTTTCTGGCAAAGAACACAAAATCAAGAGAGCCCTAACCTCTTCATCAAAAGTAATTTTAACTGAGGCTAATTGACTTGTAACTGTATTAAACTCATTCAAATGATCAGCGACTGATCCACCTTCTACCATTTTCATATTAAATAAACGCTTCATAAGAAATACCTTGTTTGAAGCTGAAGGCTTTTCATACAACTTCGCTAGGGTTTCCATCAGAGTTTTAGCTGTCATTGCTCTAGTAATATTGAATGCCACCAATTGTGCCAGGCATAAACAAATACTCCCCAGTGCCTTCCTATCCAAAATATCCCAATCTTCCTGAGACATTGTTGCCTCTTTCTTGGCTATTCCCTCTAATGGCCGCCATAGATCCTTCTGATAGAGATAGTCCTCCATTTGCATCTTCCATAACTGGAAGTTTTGCCCATTAAAATTATCAACCTTCAACCTACCCTCATCTGCCATTTCTCCCACTTAACCGAGAGACTCTCCTACTAACTCGTGAGACCTACTTCAGAGAATAGATGAAAGAACAAATGAAATAACCTCACTCTAATACCACTTGTTAGGATTAACAAGGTAGAAATAACAATTACATGCAAATATTTAATCAATATCAGGAAATAATAAACCACACAGAAGAGAACACAATACACAAAGATTTAATGTGGTTCACCCAATCCCTGGGCTACATCCACCAACAGCAAGTCCAATATTATTATTATCCAGTGATTACAACCTGATTACAATCTGTAATCCCTTACAGCTCAGTTCCGTTGCAAGTACTAAAATCATACATTAATGAAATCCATAACCCTAAGTCATATTATACAATATTTTTCCGCTTTAGGGTTAGAATGAGTTACAACATGTCGGCCCAAAAATTACTGAAAATATGTCAGCCTCAAAAAAATTTGAAAATTGGCAAGGTTGGGAGGAAAAATGTACAGTACTTTCCTGATCAGTCACCACAAGCTAACACTTACTTCACTCCTAATCATAGACCTTAGAAAGATCATAGATTTATTGTGCTAGGACACTTAAGCACAATCTACAAGTGGATTCCCTCAAGGCTCTACCTATCTCAGGATCTTCCATTCATGTGACTAATTTACCCGTCTCTTCCTACACACTCTCCCTATGCCCTTAATAGTGATTAGTGAGTTATTAAATAATTAGCTGAGTATATATTATTATCTCCTGTATAGTAAAAATTTTAGTCAACATACATGTCCCGCTGCATCATTTTGATTCCACTTAAATATATAAATAGTAAATATGTGGATAAACTTATACATTTTAAGATCTTTATACTGAAGTCCTTAAAACTCTGTTCAAAGCAACCAATGCTCTGATACCAATTGTTAGAATAACTGAGAGGAGGTGAATTAGTTAATCACCGTCCCAATACAAAATGTATAATCTAAAAACAAATACTTCAATTTATGCTACTCAGTAACTTAAAATACTTTTACTATCTGTGCATTTACCAATTATCAGTCTAAAACTTATAGTAGTTACTGATCAAATCAAATATGCAACATGTAAATATGACATCAAAACAAACATCACAATCAACACATAACACAAGAGATTTAACGTGGAAACCCCGTGAAGGGAAAAACCACCTGGGACTGGCAACCCAAAAATATTCGCTCTTCTGAAGTGAGGTCGGTGAAGACCCAACCCTGTTAAAGGTTACAAACACACTGTTAGGTGTGACCTTGTTAGAGGATTTAAGACCAATCGTTATTGTCCAACCAGTAGTCACTCTGGGGTTGACAAGAAAACAATGTTCATTCTATGAATGATACATAATAAGACTTTCTTAGTCCACTCGGTTAAGAGATTTAACTGTGTAAAATGGTTAAATATGTAACAATAGGTGATCTGTCTTAATACAACTTCACTTGCAAATATATAGGTCAATGTTCAGCTCATACAAATCTTTCTGATCAATGTAATATTTCTGAATCAACAATATATCAACTTACTATCTGTCGGTAATCACTCTCTGTTGCTCAGTAATGCTCTACAGTAGGGTTCTCCTTAACCAGTATGATTAGAATGCATGAAAACTTGTTCACGCGATGATTGTGCAATTTCCTTCTCTTCCGGCATCACACTCATTGTGAAATCTCCTGTCTCTTATATAGACATGTAAACCATTTTCTTCTACTCCATTAGTATTGGATGCTTAATCATCTTCATTGATTTTTCCTCTTAAACATACCTCAGCACTTGTGTCAATAACACGTTTGATTCTCATCCTTTAGATCTTTCCTGAATTTTGTTAGCCATCAATCTTTGTAACAAACTTTATCTATTACCTTGAAATCATACACTTGCCAGCTCATCAATCTTATTAGCTAAACTAATCATTTAGTTCATTCTATTCTTCTCGGTTAACAAAGAAATGTGTTGGTGAACACAAGCTCGGCTAACATTGTGCTCGGTATACACCACTCTGTCAGTGTATACTAAAATGCTTCATCAATTGACAACACTGCTTTGTGTCTTTCAACTATTTTCCTCATCATAGATGAATGAAACATAATCAAGTCAATATCATAAGGTCATAGACTCATCAACAAGTTACTCAATGTATTCTTTATCCTCATCTCTTATATCCATATTCCTCATGTAGATATTTTTGTTCTTCATCTCTTTCACTCCTTTTCTACAGATGTTTCGGTATAGTAACTTACAAGATAAGTGATGTCAAACTAGTTGACATCAATGACAACATAATACTGATTCAACCATATTACATATCTAATCAATCTGCTCAGTGATCTTAAATCATAGATTCTTCAATTAGGTTCTAAATCAGTTGTAGTTCATCAAGGGTCTAGGTCGTCCTTGACCCTACCAGGTCCTCTTTGACCTAGACAGTCATAAACTCCAGAGTCTAAGAGAAAACTATCTGGAAAAGGCTGGAAATAAGGAGGAGAGAAGCATAACAGGGGGTAACAACTAGATACACGCAAAGACCTAATCAAGGCACTTAACATGACTCCAGACCACTCACTCAGAGGGCTAAACACTCTTAACATGGAAGTGCTTCCATTTTAAGACGATACACATAGCAATTATAAACCAAAAGACTCTTTATTCACATTTCACATGTAAAAAATTAAAAAACTTACCTCAATCGATAAATTTCGGTGAAGAATGATTGACTTTCACAATTCGATATTGATTTTTAAACAAAAAGATGGTGCAAATTGATAGAATATGCTTCTTTGTCACCTTCAACACCATGAAAAATGAATATTTGTCGGATAAAACGTAGAAATTAGATAGTATACAGAAAAAGTGGACCTCTTTCACGAGATCTTGAACATATAAGACTATTTTTTTAGTCTTGCATAGTGCGTGCACCCTATGCAAAACCACAAAAGTGTAATGCATACTCTTACATAGCATGAGCACCCTATACAAAACCAGAGAGAGAGAGAGAGAGAGAGAGAGTCTCTCTCTCTCTCTAAGTGTCTCTCTCACGCTCTCTCCCACCTTCCTACCCTCTCTCTCTCTCACGCACACGCACACGCACACACACACACACACACTCTCTCTCTCTCTCTCTCTCTCTCTCTCTCTCTCTCTCTCTCTCTCTCTCTCTCTCTCAGCCCCTGCCACCTTCTTACTCTTTCTCTCTCACTAGTGAAATCTATGACTTGAATAGGGTGCACGCGCTATAGCATGCATGCCCTATGGAAGTCATAGATTTGCATAGTACACTCACACTATAGCATGCACGCCCTATAGGATGCACGTGCTTTTTAAGACATTGGAATCCACCAATCCTAAGGCTTGGATTTGCCTTGGAGATCCAACCCAAAGGATTGGAGGATTTAAATAGGCCTGAGACGTGTTTTCTAGCAGACATACAAAAAATGACATCTTTTTTTTTGTGCTGCTCGTCAGGTTTACTCATGGTTCATTAACGTTAAAATCAGATGACGTGATATTGTAGATCTCTTTATTAGCTATCAAACCATATAATTTATTTTGAATTCTGATTATGTTAAGTTTTTCATCTCTAATTTCTTTTGTGTATATGTCTATTTTTTGTAAAAAACTAATGTGTAGTATTTTGGGCATAGATTTTGGCTCATTCATTGAATTTTGCAACAAGTTACGTTTTTAGAAACTAGACTCCATTCTACACACTTTCAATTTTTTTAATTTATTTTTTATTAGTTTTAAATGATTTCTAGGGGGAGCACACATAAATTTCACGTTTTCAGGATATGTGCACTTCATAAATTCATAAAAAATTATACATTCATCAAAAAATTAGCAAAAAAATATGGGATAAACTACGTAGTGTTAGCTAACTTCTCACTAGAGTGATTAAAAAAATTCAAAAAAAAAGTTAACATTTTAGGGGGAGCACACCAGATGCTATGTTATATTTTTTCACAAAAAATAGGACCACTTTTTGTGCTCCCCCTTTTTGAGGGCCTTAATCTACACAATTTTCGAAATAAATTAGTAGTTTAGGAACTAGATTCAGAGTATTACAACTCTTGTTCTTGTCGCATCTTAAAAATTTTAGTCTAACTATCTTCAATTTTTTGTTGAAGTTCAGAGTTTTCTGATTTCAGGAAAAAAGTGGCATCTTAACCCCCTTTTTGGTCCCCCGTCTTTGTGCACTTACCCAATAGTTGTATTGCTTCACTAAGCAACACCATTCTGCTATGGGATTCATGGAGAAGAAATCTGCCTCTTTATCCCATGCTCTTCACAAAAATCATAAAACTCACCAGATGTGAATTATCCACCTCTGTCTGATCTTAGGCATTTCAATCTTTGTCTAGAATTGGTCTCTACCATCATCTTGAATATTTGAATTTTTTAAAAGAATTTTATTTCTATTTTAAAAGGTAACCCGCATCATTCTTGAATAGTCATCAATAAATAGAATAAAGTATCTATCTCCTTAATAGCTTCTTGTCTTTAAATAGTGCTAACCTTCACCATATTATCAAAATTCACATGGAAAAATCTTCTATGCCACAACCAAATGTCATCAATCTTAGCAACCAAACACTTATTCTCAACAATTTTCAAATGAAATAGATTACCTATAGTCTGTGTACCAAATGCAATTAGATTTCACATGCTTCCAATGATCTTACACTTCTTGTCCATGAATTCCAATTAGTAGCCCTTATCCAATAATTGTCCAACACTCAATAAGTTATGTCTTAAGCCTTCAACATACAGAGCATCATCAATACTATTCTCACCATTTAGATTGATAGATCATTTTCTCCTAATAAAACAAGGATTGTTATTACTAAATCTAACAACACCTGCATCATAATATTTAAGGTTCACAAACTTATCTTTATCACCAGTCATATGATGTGAGCTTCCACTATCAATGATCCATTCATTTCTTTTATCAACATGTGAAACCAAAGCTATCTCTTCTTTAGGATTATCTTCTTTAATAACAATTAACACAATATCTTGTTCATCACCAGATTCATCATCAGTCACACTTTCTTTGGCATAAATTTTTTTATGATGCTTAGGATGAAATTTATTAGATCTGAACTTAGGTTCCTTAGAAACTTTATTAGGACATCTAGATGCAACTTGACTAATCTCATTACAATTAAAGCATTTTAAATGCAACTTTCCTTTATACTTACCAAAGCCCTCAGGTAGTCTTTTTGCAATCAAGGCTTCAAGGTCATCAATCTTTCTTTCTTCTTCTATGATCTCTTCCCAATGCTTACCATAGTGGTTGAATTTTTCTTTAGAGGAGCTCTCTCCCTTTTCATACTTAGTCACACTGGCTTTGAATGTAGTTTCCACCTTTGAAAGTCCCTTGCTACAAGTCGTCATCTCATAGACATAGAGTCTACCATCCAAAGCTTCTCTTGAAATGTCTCTAATAGTTATCATTTCGTCAATAACAACAACCTTCTCACTGTAACATGCGAGTAAAGATCTCATAATTTTGTTTATAACTTCATCATTACTTAAGGTACCACTAGCACATTGATTCCACAAACCAAATCATTAGCTCTCTACATATAGACTGAGATATATTTTCTTTCACTCATCTTCATATCTTCAAATTTTCCTTTAAGACCCCGCAACTTATCTTGTTTACCATACTTGTCACCTTCATAAATATTTTCTAATTTAGTCCATACCTCATGCCCTATCCTCAATCCATAGATGTGTGAATACTCTATGTTAATAAAGCATTGATCAAAGCTTCCCTTTCTAACATGTTCTCCTTGAATTTCTTCTTTTCATCAACACTAGTCTGAGATAAGTCATTAGGAATGGTGTAAGGCTTCTCTATGATATCCCAATATTCATCTCCCATGCATATCAAATAAGTAGTCATTCAATCCTTCCATATCAGATATTTTCTTCCATCAAACTTAGGGCTTTCTTTCCTCATGCTTACCATGTCAGATCTCCTTCAATCCATTAAGATTCTTCAAAAGGACTTGGCTCCAATACCAATTATTATGCCCAAAAGGAGGCAAGCACAACTGAGATGGGGGGGGGGATTAGTTGTGCGCTAACAATTAAATCTTAGAACACTTAAACCAATTAAT
This sequence comes from Chamaecyparis obtusa, assembly GCA_027943335.1. Classification (NCBI taxonomy): domain Eukaryota; kingdom Viridiplantae; phylum Streptophyta; class Pinopsida; order Cupressales; family Cupressaceae; genus Chamaecyparis; species Chamaecyparis obtusa. Next base: position 342,377 of record BSBK01005366.1, on the reverse strand, counting down.
GATCTAAAAGATAAATAATGAAGCAAGATCCACAACACATAACACAAAATACCAAATTTTTGTTCTTGAAGAAACCTTGTTAAGGGAAAAACCCTAGTGGCTGGAGTCAAACTCACTAGATAGATGTACTCTATTAAAAGTACTGCCTGGTTAAGAGAAAATGAAAAGATAAAAAAGGGGAATGCACAAGCATTCACTGGCCCACTACCTAGAGCTCACTACTCACAATACAACGATATAGCCCTGATTCAGGTTCACTGATCAATATTTGATTACAATATACACAAGGGTGGACAAATTTTCCAAAATGAGCGAACTGACTTACAAAATTTTCTATGCCAATACAGTTCCAATGAAGTATAATTTTTGCCTCAGTTGTAGAATACAAATATCCTCTTCACTTCACACACATATACATATCCATTACATCCATCACAATCACAAAATGATTGCCCATTTATACATAATACAATAAACATCAACAAGGTTAGGTAGGATCCATACGCATAAAAGATACACCATTATGCTCAAATCATAAGGCAATCCAAATCAAGTTGGACAAGACTTAGATAAGATCCAAAACATTATCCTCGAACATGCTACAACTTCACCAAATCAGCTCCAAGAATCACAATATGTTACTTCACCAAGTCGGCAAGGACCTAAATGGAGAAACACCAACATGCTAGCAAAACACCTCATGCGATCACCTCGATCAATGCAATCTAGAAACAAGGTCATAACACAATCCAAGAATATCAGTGAGAAGCATGAATAAATCATCTCATCATCTCAACAATGAATACCAACAATACTAAACACCATATTCTATCACAATAAAAAGAGAACTTGTCAAACTCTAAATCCTTAACAACGCTAGTTGAGGAAACAATAATGAATCCCAAACACACCACAAGCTTCACAACATCTAAAACAACCACAACGATCCTCACCAAAGCAATAATTAAACTTCTATCACACTAGGAACACTGAAATACTGTTACTTGATGAATCAATCATATCTTCCTCAAATTGTCACCAAAACATATGCAAACCTCTATAGACCAACTAAAGACATATCTAAACCATACCTTAAGATCACAATATAAGATATTCAATTTAGCATGTGAACAACCAAAATCCTCTTCACTAGACATACTGAACACATTGTTTGCAACACCAATTAATATGTTGACATCAATGTCAAAACATTAATGTTGGAAAATTGTTGAGCATGTCAAAGTTTGGTGTTTGTGTGTGCTGGTCGTTTGTTCAGGCGTGCCATGGTTGCCTATCGCCAAAGCTTCAACACCAACATTGACTACTAGGTTGATGCCATTAAAAAGCTTAAAATCTTGTAATAAATGCAACATGGCAAGGGAAAAACACTACACAAGTAGTATACTAAAGCAACCAACCAAAACCTTAACAGAGCACATTCCCTCTAATTACAACAAAGTTTGCTTGTCTACTACAAAATATTTTAAATTATGTAAACATATCTAATTTTTTCTTGTAAGATTACATATACATCAAATATTTAGTTAGATAAATTATAATTTTTATACTAGAAAATACTACATAGAGATATCTAATTTTTGGATGACATAATAAAGAATATTGACTAAAGTACATATCTTTTAAGCTTCTATTTCATTCCATTCCTCTTGAGAAACCTAAGTTGTTTCTCTAAAATCTTATACTCTACATGAAATAAATTCTTCACATATCTAATTACATAAATTATCATTTTTATACTACATGAGATATTTTTATATTACACAAACATAACTTATTTTTCCTAATGAAATGACTAATACATCATTCATATATATTACAAAATATTACATAAATATATTATTTCTTTTGTTGACATAAATATTATGAAAAAAAATTAAATAAACACACACACACACACACACACAGATATATATATATATATATATATATATATATATATATATATATATATATATATATATATATATATATATATATATATATATATATATATATATATATATATATATATATAAGTTAACTAGGACCCCAGCCCCCTTTGAACTATTGTAGCATGATTTTATATATATTGACCACTTTTGTCCAAATATATGTACTATTATTTTTAGTTCCTGCCTACGGTAGGTAAACTACTGCATCTATTTGGTGCTAAATTATTATTACTTCCACCAATCAGATTTTTGAATTTTGAAGACTATTGTTATTATCTAAAGTCTGATAATTTTATCATATTTAAGATATTTAAAATATGTCATTTATCTATATTTCTATTGGCTGAGACAAAAAAAGGCAAGGAGAAAAATAATATTTTGAAACATTAATTAACAAGAAATTAACTTGGCCATATATCTTTTAATGTCAATTTAATGAATCGTAGTGAATGATTAAAGAAACAACTGTCCTCTTTATTCTCGTTTATTTAATGAATCCTGGTGAATCATTAAAGAGTCATAAATTGCTACAGTTGTTCCTCTTTATTGTCATTTTCGACATTGTATTTGACGCATTGGCCTTGGCTCTTGTTTGTTGTCTACCTACAGCACCGAACACAGAAAGAGGGTACCAGTTCGAACACAGAAAGAAGCAGCTGTCAAAGGTCTTTTCTCAACATAGTTTTGTTTTTCTTTTAATTTTCTGCTTGTTTGAGAGTCTTTCCGAGATGATTTTGTGATACGGTTTTTGTCAGATTTTCTTTCCGTAAAGAGAATTTTATGCTGTGAAACATATCTTTCTTATTCTGTACAAGATTTTCTCTTCAAATACATTTTCTTGTTTTCTTGCATGATTTTATGAAAGCTTTTTGGAGATTTTCTTTTTAAGTTAAGTGCTAGTATATTTAGGCTTTATTTTTAATATTCCCTATTTTGTCAGTTTCCTAAATTTATGTTTTTCTTATGTGGAATAGCAGCTTCTTTAGCTGTGTCTTTGACAGGAGAATTGTTTGATTTCAGGTCTAGAATATTGTTGCAATTTTAGGCACGGAAGAAGATTCTAGGTTTTAGTCATCTGGAAAATTTGAAGGTGAACCGTCTGTTGGGTATTGTTTCATCTTTTCCTTTGATTGACACTATTTTTGTTGCTCTTCAGTTTTGAATAACTGGAATTTTGGCTGAAGTTTAAATGTGTTCTATGTTTCCAACGAATCTTCAAAAATTGGAAAAAAGGTAAAAATAAAAAATCGTAAATGTAACAGCTGGGGAATTTCCCCATGTTTTGGATAGGGGGGCTTTGTCTGGTTTTGTAGAATTATTCTGGGAAATTCTAAATTTTATATTTTGGCATTACTATATGTGAATCCCTATTTAGCATTCTCTTGTTAAAGCTCCTGACCTAGAATGGACATAATATATTATAATTGGCTTAAAGACTCTTCTTAATTTCTGCTGAAAATTGAACTTACTCTCAAAGCGACTATAATAAACAACATTTTAAGATATTCTCAGAAATTACTTACGTTATTTCAATTGGCAGCATGAATCTCTTCAAATTTAGGCAAATATAGAAGAATAGTCAGCTGGGAGCAATGTAACCCTGATCTTCAAACTCCCATAGAAGGTGAAGTATCTTTATATACTCCCTGGCTTCTACATCTAATAGCATAAATCTTTCATGGTAAAGCTAAACAACAATGTCATTTTCATTAATAATTATATACTCCCTGGCTTCCACCTCTAATAGCATAAATCTTTCATGATAAAGCTGAACAACAAGTTGATTTTCATTAATAATTTAAATAAATAGAGACTAGTTTGATAACTTTTAAAAATACCTACATACTTCACCAGAGTTTCAGCGGCTGCAGATTGCTCACAATTTGTGACAAAATGGTAAGCAATGCCAGAACCAAAGGATGGGAAGCAATGCCAGAACCAAAGGGCTAGCAAGCTCATTATGTGAGGCGGATGTGCTATGATCAGCGGCGGATCAGAGGATCTTAGGTAGGGGCAGGCCTCATGAACACCCCCTTAGAATAATAGGGCATGAGGCAACAACAAGTGGAGGGGACACCTGTTTGATGCGTGCATGGACAGCCATTGTAATTGCATGTGGGTTACAATTGTCATTTCTAAACACCCTGCAATTTTATCATTTTTGCTAACATTAATTTTATTTTTTTCATTGCCTTTTGCCAGGAGAGCCAATAAAATTGTCAATAAATCAAATTATTTAAATTCTTCAAATATGTTAAAATGATCCAACTTTATAAAATAGAAACAGTCATAAAAATCTGGAAATTTGATTGGTCAAAAAAATTATTAAAAACTATCACACAATCGGCTTCCAGTTGTTTCAATTCAAATGGTAAAAAATGTTTAATTTAATGCTAGATGGTCAATTGAACAGTTTGTCTGAGTTGCGTTAATGTAGCCACCATTGTGCTCGACGACGTGCCTCAGCGGTACTGCCAGCACTGTGGCAAGTGAGTGCATTTTTTTTAAGGTAGTTTAGATATCCAACCTTGCAATTTTGTGTTGAATTTTTTTTGAGCTATTCATTTTTCAAAATTTAGGTTCTCGGGACGTGCAATTTGACCTCTGAAAAAGAATTTAGCATTTTACTGCTCACAAGTTACTGTTGGTTTGCTTCTGTGTAATCTAATATAATGGGTTTATCCTTTTACTACGAGCAAATTACATTCGATTTTCTTTCGTACATTTTAAGCTTTCACGACGTCCAATCTTGCGTTGATATGCTTCTATACAATCTAATTTAAGAATTTTAGGCTCTAATGATGGTCATTTTTGTCGTGCTATGTTGAATCAGATAATTTTATGCATCAACAACAGTGTAGTTCTGTGTTGAAATCGTGATAGGCAATTTTATGTTGATATGCTTAATTTAAGAAATTTACGCAGTGCCAACAGTGCAGTTGTTTGTCGATATGCTTCTATGGTATTTCTGTTGATACGATTCAGTTAAATTTCAATTATTTTTGGATTTCATGTTCAGCAATTTTGTGTTCATATGATTGCAGGCATTTTAATGTTAAAATGCGTAATTTAAGAATATATGTCTGATTAAGAGTGTGATTTTGCATCGGTATGCTTCTTTACATATTCTATGTTGATACGATTCTTGGCAATTTAATTTAAGCCCCGATACTTTATAATAATGCAGCTGTACTGAAGCTGGAAAAAATTGCTTTCTGGCATAGCCAAAGCTCAAACCCATAACCAAAATTGGCAACTTAGATGTTTTGCAATTTTATGTTGGTATGGAGGAGTTTATGTAATGAAATGTTGCACACTTCTGTCTCTAAATTGAGGTTCTTGTTTTCAAATTCCAGCAACAACAATGAATCTAGAAAAGGCAGAAACACATGAAGAAGAACCAAAGGAACAATAGTTGTAAAAAAGGTAATTAAGCTCAACACCACCATTTTCCATGTTTACATACTTCTGAAAAACAAATAAGATCTTTCTCTTCTTTTTACAGAACAAAAGTAAACAATAAAATTCCTTTATTAATTGAGGATCTAAATGCAAGAAGAGCAGGAGCAACTTTCAAAGGTGATGTGCTCGTAGTATATAAAGTTATCTTGGACAGAGCCACCAAGACAAAAGAAGTTCTGCGTGCAGCCTTAGCAGACTCCAAAGGTGAGATGACAATAACGCTAAATGTAAGCGGGAACTTGGTCCACAAATATGAAGCAAAAATAATACCAGGCATGGCAATAGCAGTAACAGGCTTCGAAATTGCACCTAGAACAGATTATGATCATGGAGATTGTGACTGTATACTAATTTTGAAAGACTCAAGTACAATTGGAACAATGCCTACTCTTTTGCATGAATACAAGTTCATTCCAAGCACAACTATACAACAATTGCTCACAAGTACTGTTGAATTCCCAATCAGAACAATTGGTGCAGTTGTTGTTGGAACACACATTAAAGGCACTCAACACATACTTGACATCAAAGATGGCTACACAGATATGGATAAAGCACCAGTAAACTTACTCACTCAACATTACTACTTAGTTATCATAAATTATTTTCATTTTCCTTGATCCTTTCAATTCAAATCTTAAAGTTTTCACTTCAAAAACTAACTTTATTGCTCACAAACAGGTCTACATGCATCCAAATTTTACCCAACAATACTTCCAAATTGAAGAGCAGTTAAAAAAAAATGAAATCCCAGCCTTGCTTTTAAGAAACATTGCAAAAAAGGTTGATCAAAAAAATGCTCTTCGGACAAGTCTTTCGACATTTATCTGCAAGCTAAATGACAAAAGAACATTAGAAAGACTCCATGGACTTCTACACACAACATTTGAGGTTTCTAGTTCAAAATTACCTTCATCGTTATTTTATTATTACTATCCTTCAACAACACACTAATATTCTAACATTTATTATAGGTTGTTGGAAACTTAAAGGCCACAAATGCATATTCCAATCCATTTCACACATTTTGCCCCAAATGCAACTACAGGTTGAGAGCTATGGTACACTGAATGGAAAAACTGCTCACTACCAAAAATGTGATGAAGAAGTCACATACACAACTTCTCTCTACCTCAAAGCAATTACCACAAAGGACAACAAACAAACAGTACATTGCTCTGCAGAAAAAAGTATCGTTCAACAACTCTTGCCTGCTCTACAAGACACTACTTATCAGTAGTACATCAATGACAAAGCAACGGTTATATTCATGCTCCGAGAGTTCACAATAAATGGCAAGTTCACTTTGAACCAAAATAACACCATCACACGTGCCATTGTCTTTCCAGACTAGACAAAAATTGCAGCCAAAGAGGTAACTATTCCTATACTACTAATACTCTTTACTTGATACACATACTTACATCATTTTAGCTTTTACCATACAATAATAATTATTAACAAATTTGCAGATACCAGATTTTGAAAACATGACACATCATTTTCACTTCTTAGGCGAACAAGCAGTGATCTATATGCTTTCAACGTGCTTCTACTGGAATTTTATAATTTTTGTCAGCTGTAAATGAATGAAAAGCTGCAATGCTTTAAATACTCCAAAATAACTACTTTTTTTGGAGCTTACAACTTTACTTCAAAGTTTGATACAGTATATTTCTACATTTCAATGCTATAGATTGACATATGCGTCTACTATTTTTGTATATTCTACCATCTTTCTTTCCTTTACAATCCACGAATACTCATCCAGTCAAATACGATGTACTAGAACCTCTTAATATTTAAACAACTATTACTTTTATGATTTTGTGCTTCATTCCATCTACTTTACATGCACATTGTTAAGAATTTTTGTTGCAAACAATTGAAGAACTGCATATCTACTCTTATGTCACATTCCATTTGACTTCTCACCAAGATCAAATATGTTACAGTTTATTATGGTTATATTATGCTCTACAAACTTTAAGCAAAATGGCCTTTGCATTTCTCTGAAGTCATTACATATTTGATATCATTTGCAATGTTCTCTCTAATTTATTAAGTATAAGTTATGCATCTTTCACTATTTCTCAATTGCTTATTTGTGACTTTTTGGATTAATTTTCTTCAATGTTTTCAAAGGTATAAATTCCTTGTACAATTATACATTTGCTGCTTATTCTTACAGCGAAAATATGATATAAAATCATCAACACTATAAACAGACTCATGTTATTCTGCATATTGAAGCTAAGCCTCCTTCTATACTCCATTGCATATGAAACTCATGGAATCTATAAACTCATGGAATCTGGAAAATTATGACATATGTCCCTGTTATTATGTGCATAGTTGTTTTGTCGCTGTTTTAGCTGTGGTTGGTTGTCTGATATACTTCTACTTCTGTCACTTGTGCTTAATCTTTATTCTAAAAGGTTCGGGTCCTTCTAAAATCTTGCTTATCTTAATCAAAAACCATGCCTTTTATGTACATTTGTCTCATCATGTACATACTATAGGTTTATCCAATGTTCTTTCGGTAGGATTTTCATTCTTTCTTCATCCATTAATGATACAAACTTACAGTTTTCCGCTTGGATGTCTGTTCATTATCCTTTTCTGTGCATTTACAGGATGCTTTTGTCTTATGCTGCATTTTCAAGAAAAATGGAACAGATCACAACAATGGTGAACAGAATGAGGCACAAACAGGAAATAATATATTGTCTTCTTCAATGAATAATTCCTTTTCTGAAAGTATGACCTCATTTGGCTATGTTCAAGATTGGTCAGAGAAAAAATACTCACAAACCAGGCAGGAGGAAGGTGGCATCCAGGGAAACTTGACATTGCCTTTACAAACTTCATCTGAGAATCTAAATTCTAGTCAAGTTCAAGCAGAGCTATTATTGAATTATTGAATGTTCAATGTTGAATGAAAATAAAAATTATTTTTTCAATCTGAAAAATGGTTTTTTTTACTTTTTATATTATTACATTAAAAAATAATAAATATACTATTTATAAATGAATTATCTTTTTGCCTTTTCATAATTTATATGTTCTAAAAATAAATATATTACTAAATCATAATGCATTTATATTTAAATATCTTCACTATCTAAATAAAAAATTAAAAAAATAAGTCATTAATATGTTATATTTTTTATTCTTTCAATATGACTTTAAAATGTGTAAAAGTAAATAAAAAATTAAATTAACTAAAATAAATTATTTTAAAAAACTAAAAAATTAATTTAACTATCATAAGGATGTACAAGCATTTTACCTCTTTTTCACTCCTCCAAGTTTCATATTTTCCTATTTCATCTTAACTCTATAACAATTACACTATTGGCAGGAACTATGACGCTTTGAGTCTCTTGTCTTATACAAAGACATGCTGACATCTGTTATTAAAAAATGTTTTTCTAATTTTTTTTTTATCAATTGAAATATTTCGATTTTACACCATCTAACGAATGTAATAAAATAATAAAGAGAGAACGAAATGAACAACCAATCTACGTGACCATACTGACACTCCAACCAGAACAACACACAGGTCTGCAAAATTAGCCGAACCAGAGAGAAAATATTTCTGTCGACAAACCAGACGGTCTCCCGCAATGGATGATAATATAATCATTCACATTTATTGATAGCAATCTCTTGATTCGTATGCAGTTCGAAGGGAATTTAAAATAATCGTTCTAGCTCAAATGTCATTCAACAATCTAGGGGAAACAAATTCCTAGTCACGAGTTGTACTCTCCAAGAAAAATGTTCAAAATCTTTTTGCATGGAGTTGCTGTGTCACAGTAGTGTTGCAACTTGAGGGATATGTTTACGAAAACACTTTGCAAGCGCCAACTGCCAGAACCGGAAAACATTAAAGAGTCGTGCAAACATTATTACAACACGCGGAGAATTTTGTAAATCGAATTTAGCATTTAATGGCAGATCTGCGCCGCTTCTCAATTACTGCGATCTTCAATTCCTAGATGAGGTGAAGAAAAGGTATCGAACGGCGTTAAAACGAGAGGCTGGTAATAAATATTGCGAGTTAAACGCAGCGGCGGTCAGAAATATTACCGGCGGGCACGAATTAGGTGGAGAAGGCGACCGGCGGATAACTAGGGTTGTTCTGGAAATGGTAAATTTTTCGGTCCGGCTCGGTTTATTTCGTTACACGCAATTTTCTTTGAAGTTGTCGTTATGGCCGGGGGTCAAGGATTCACATGGAATAGTACGAAGTTAGAAACCCTGAATTTGAAACCCTAATGGCGATCATAAAGGATTAAGAGTGAATAGTACGCTCGTCAAATTTGAAGCCTTAATGGTAGTCATTAGGATTAAATGGAAGAGTACTCTGGTCTTTTATTTACAAATTCTGAATTTGAAATCTTAATGGTATTAGTTAGGATTAGCATGGAATAGTATTTTTTGTCTTTTAATTATAAATTCTGAATTTGAAATTCTAATAGTGATCATTAGGGACTGGTTTAAGCTTTTACAAAAAATTTCAATAATTAAATTTTAAAAATTAGAAAACACAACAGATTTTAGTGAAATTTTCACCATCTGTTCTTCATAATCTACATATTTTGTAATAAAAATCTAAAAAATCACTATATTTTGCCTTTGCCGATGATTAGAGGAGGATTAACAGGAGTAGTACTGTCGTCTTTTACTTACAAACCCTGAATTTGAAACCCTAATGATGGTTAATATGGTATGGTACTCAGTGAATTAGCCACACGCTCTGGGACGAGGACATGCACTGTGCAGAAGTAGAGAGCGCGAGAGCCGAGAAGGACAGGTGGCCGTAGAGTGCACACGTGTTAAAGGAATGTGTCCGTGTATGAGCTGGTAAGTCGTTGAAGGCCATCATAAATAATGGCGGCTATCATCATAGACAGAAGGGGAGATTGAGGCGTCCTTGAGTTGTGGGCCAAGGAAAAGGTGAAAGCATGGCGGGGGCTTCTTCGTACGCTTCTGGCCCACCATTAGGGTTTCAGATTAGTCAGGGTTTGTAAAGATAGTTTTAACGGCGTCACCTTCTCGTCAGAACGTCTTTTCGGACAAGGTTGATGTTATTGGGTGGGGTTCTGGCGGGACTTCACCGGGTTAACTAATTATGGGGTTAGTGAGAGACATAAAGGAGGTTGTGACAGATTTGCAGGGTTTAGGGAAGTAAATGTGGAATTTATGTTCACGGCGATGTAGTTGGTATTACAAATGCTTCATTAATGACGGCTTCTCGCTTCCTGTGCTTTAGGCGCTTCTTCTTCTTCCTTTTCTGTCTTTCGCTTTATAGTTTTTTTTTGTTGTCTGGAAGTGAGGTTTGGCGTTTCGAAGATATGAGCTGGGCGACAGTGTGTGTAAGAGTTTGAGCGAAGCGGATGTTTTGAAGGAGGCAGGAGCAGGAATTCCTTTTGCATGAGGAATTATTATTAAAACTCGTGTGGCTTGGACGGAAAACATTGATTTTCTCGTTACAGAGCTCCAGAATTGCAAATGTCAGGGTCGCACTAGAGGTTTAAGTGAGTTCGGGGTTCTGCATTCCTCAGGCTGGAGAGATTTTGTCTCCGAAAGTTTGCTTTCTCGAATTTTCGCAGTATGATTTGTTTTCTGAACCGTTGCTTCCGTACATTTTAATGTTGTTTGCCACGAGCGGTAATTATGAAATTTGATGTCTACTTGTATAGTGTTTTGAGTTCTTTCTCACTGGAATTTATATTCTGCGCTCTGTTTTTGAGATTTTTTTCCGTGCCTAGCTCTGTATTTTCATTTCCCTTTCGTAATAATAAGGTACAGTTATTTGTCGGGGCTTTAAAAATGGATGACGAAGTTTCATAAGAGGCTTGTATGGAATAAGGATTGCCGCTCTAATATTACTGTTTAATGATGAAAGCAAAAATTTCCCACGAGTAATCAAAATGTAATCTGATGTGTATTTGTATAGTGTAATTAGTTTTCTTCTTACTGGAATCTAAATTCTGCACTCTGTTCTTGAAATCTTTTTCCCTGGCTCTGTATTTTTCTTTTTCCCTCTTCTGAATAAGTTCGTAATTTGTCGGGGCGTTAAAAATAGATGATGGAGTTCCATGAGAGGCTTGTATGGAGCGAGGATTGCTGTTCTTAAATTCCTGTCTCTTGACGAAAGTAAGAATTTGTCACGAGTGATAACTATGCAATTTGATGTATACTTGTAGAGTGTATTTAGTTTTCTTCTCGTTGCAATTTAAAGTGTGCATTCTGATTTGAAATATTTTCCGTGGCTCTGTATTTTTCTCTTTCTTTTCTGTAACAAGCTAGGGAAATTGTCAGGGCCTTAAAAATGGATGACGAAGTTTCTTTAAAGGCTTACTGCTCTTAAATTGAAGTCTCAGGACGAAAGTAAGAATTAGTCTGTTTGTCTTGACCAGAGCACACAACTTGAGTGTGTAAGAAAAATACAAAATACCATACTTTCGTTCGTTGCGAAGTTTCTGCCCTTGATCTTTTCAGAGAGAAGCCTTTGTCGTATGAACTATCTTTCAGAGAGAAATCCTTTGTCATTTATTTTTCAGAGAGAACCTTTGTCGAATGAACTATTTTAGAGGGAGAAATCCCTTGTCATTTACTTTTCAGAGAGAAATCCTGTGTCATTTATTTTTTAAAGAGAGAGAACCTAATTTTTTCAGAGAGCGCCTTTTTGTCGTTTGTACTATTTTTCAGAGAGAAATCCTTTATCGTTTATTTTTCAGATAGAGAGCTTAATTTCTTCGGAGAGAAAGCCTTTGCCGTATGAAAGCCTTTGTCCTTTCTATTTCAGAGAGAAAGCCTTTTGTCATATGAACAATGGCAGATCAACAAAGCTATGAACCAGGAGGTTATTGATTATCAACAAACAATAATTATTATGATGAAATTAGTAGTATCAGGTCATTTCGAAACCCGTGTCCATTCCAGCGCTGAGACGATTGTTCGAACGGACTAGACAAGCGCCCGACGAATTTGATCGAGTGATATATTGGAGTTCTTTACCTTGTAGGGTTTGTTTTAAGCTGTGAGCACATTTTCTTGAAAAGAAACGAGGTTTTAAGCTGCAATTTGAATTATCCTGTGTAGATTTCGCGGCTGTTACTTATATTTATTTTTCCCGGCAAGAATATGACATTATGTTCATTCTGTCTGCAGGAGTATATGACATCAGGATACCGTCTGATAGGAAGTCATCTGGAGTCGCAGTCGGAAACTTAAGTACGCGATCTTAACTATTTGCCTCCAGTCGTCGACGGCTACAATGCGGATGTTTTCACAATGCCAAACTCTCTACAGCAGTAACGTGATCCATGCTTCGGCCTTCTTTGCAGCCTGCATATTCTTCAACTGTACCTCAGGTCAGAACTAGTTTCACTTGCAGCTCAAATTTCCACTAGCAAAGCATTTTACCTGGTGTTTTTTCTAAATATCAGCTTGAAACGGTTCAAGCATGGAATTCTGAGTCGACAACTAAGTATATTTGCGTACATTTGCATAATATTTTAATTTTTTTGCAAAGCATTTCACCTGGTGATTTTTTTAAAATATCGGCTTGAAATCGTTGAAGCATGGAATTCTGACTCGATAACTAGGATATTTGCGTACATTTGCATAATATTTTAAAATTTGTTGCAAAGCATTTTTTACCTGGTGATTTTTCTAAATATTAGCTTGAAACGGTTAAAGCATGGAATTCCGACTCGATAACTAGAATTTTTGCGTACATTTGCATAATATTTTAAATTTTGTTGCAAAGCATTTTACCTGGTGATATTTTTTTAAAAATCAGCTTGACACGGTTCAAGCATGGATTTCTGACTCGATCACTGGAATATTTGCGTACATTGCATGATATTTTAAATTATTTTGTTGCAGGCCTTTCAGGAACGAGAACTTCCCACTACGTCGGTGCATCGAATTTCACGAACAAAGATGCGAATTCCAGCTACGAAAACCGCAAGCTGTTGGACGTCGGTAGGTCGAATCCGTGGAACGCCTTATTCACACCTTATGTCGAAAACCTAAATAGCGTTAAACTTGACTGTGGTATTGACTAAATATGCAGCAACCTCAGAGCGGATAGGAGAAGCATGCGCAAAAGAAGACATAGCGGTGTTTCAAGGAGCCACAACCCCAATGCCCAACGGCATTCCCGTCTACACTGTACAAATCATGAATGTCTGCGTGACAGGCTGCCCAATCGCAGGAATCCACCTCACATGTGGATGGTTCAGCTCTGCACGACTTATAAATCCCAAGATATTCAAGCGTTTGAAATACAACGACTGCCTGCTAAACGATGGAAAGCCGTTAAAATCAGGAGGCTCCATATCCTTCCAGTATGCCAACTCTTTTCAATATCCCTTGTCCGTTTCTTCAGTTAGATGCGTGTAAATATTCCATATCAGAGACCCCCTCCGTCTCATTTTTTCAGCCTCTGTGAAGGTCAAATAAAAATATAGCGGGTAGAATGCGAAGAGTATTTTCCAATTGTATGCGGATTTACAGTAGTACCCAATTGAATTTTAAATGTGCAGTTCCCGTTATTATATGTAAATAGAATCTGCAAGCATCTTCTGCAAACAGTACGGATTTTCACAATAGTGAAGAAAACTGATTTGCGAGTGGTTTTTTGGTTTGATGTTCTGGTCGCCACTTTTGTGCTTTAACAGTAGTAAATATATATATTGTTTCTTCTGGTTTACAAAAGTGTGCAATCTTTTATTTTATTTGTTTTTCTGTTTATTAGATGGAAATTTGTTGTACGGTTTCATTTTCTGCTAACACGGCATTTAAAGTTTTTGAGACATAGCATGGTTTTTGTTTCGAGGGCGTGCACGAGCGCTTCGTGGAGATTAAATCTTAGATAATGTTCTAGTTGAAGGACATAACTGTAACATAGTACGCTAATCTCAGTATTTTTACAGAAAAAGTGAATCTAAAGAGAAATACTGGAACAGAAAATTAAAGTGAATCATCAAAGCAGTCTCAGAAAATTGAATGAGTTTCAACGAGAAAATTAGGGAAAAAAGGAAAAAAAGAGTAAATTTGATTCTTGGATAAAATTTATATGAAGTTTGGGCTGTTTTTGAAAAGAAAATTAAAGTGAATTTGGCGAGCATTCTGAAAGAAAAGTAGGATGGGAAGCATACCCGATTATCTTTTATTAAAGTGAATTTACTGAATATTCTTCTAATAATTAAATATTTTGTAAAAGTTTTATATTAATTATGGTTATAATTTATTGAAAATTTAATATAATCAAAATGCGGAAAATCTAATGGTATTAATATATTGGAATTTGTACCACCAATGTGATAATATTTTATTTTTATTAGAACCATTTGTTGGTGGTGGAAAATATTGGGAAAATATAATCTGTTAATTTGTTGGTAGATGGAAAGGAAGTAGATGTTTTATGTAACTTGGGTATTGAAAATGAAAGATTATTTTCTTAAATATGTTTAAATATTCTATAAAATTTTAACATAAATTTTGGTTATAATTTGTTGAAAAATTAGTATAATTAAAATGGGTAAAATATACTTTTACTAATATATTGGGGATTTGAATAATCTGATTTTTTTTTACTCTTCCATAGTATTTTCAACAAGTAGTGTAAGTATTTTCAACAAGTAGTTTTTGGTGTTAGATAAATTGGGAATATATAATCTTGTATATTGAGTTTGAATAATCTGATCTTTTTTGTACTCTTCCACGAAGTATTTTCAATAAATAGTTTTTGGTGTTAGAGAAAATTGGGAATATATAATCTTGTATATTGAGTTTGAATCATTAATGTGATAACAAAACTTTTTTTTGAAGGTATTTGAAAATTTGGATTTTTTGGACATTTTTTACTTTTTTTTTTTTATGGGAAATAGTATTTTTCAAATGTCTTTTTTGGCAGTGGAGAATGATAAAATATAATCTACTAATTTGTGAGTAGATGACTATTAGGTTTTATGTGATTTTGATTTTGAAAATAGACATTTAAAAAATATATATTTTAATATTTTGTAAAAGTTTTATATTAATTTTGGTTATAATTCATTGAAAAAATTAGTGCAATTAAATTGGAGAAAATCTATTGTTTTGATTAATAAAGAAGTATAATAACTTTTTGACCTTTACAAAGCAACAACCCAAAGAAAAAATCTATTGTTATTAGTATATTAGAATTTGAACTTATAATGTGGTAACACATTATTTTTTGGTATTTGAACAATTTGGACTTTTTGTGTTCTTCTACAAAGTTTAGAAAAAAGTATTTTCAAGAAGTATTGTCGGTAGTGGAGAATACTGAGAAATATAATATACTAATTTGTTGGCAATGAAAATAATAGAAAATATAATCTACTACAGATTTTATGCAATTTTGCATTGAAAATAAATGACAATTTTTTTTAAAAATATATGATTGTCCATAAGTTAAATAATAAATAAATGATAAAATAATTAAATAATAAAAAGATGTTACTTTATTTAAATTAATTTATATAAATTAAATCGAATAAAATGATTATGCATAGTTGAATTGATAGTGGTTATTTGATAATTATTTACTAATATGTAAATTTAATTAACAATATGTAAATTGCCTATCCTTTTATATGATTCTCTTTATTAGTGACTTTATGATTGTAGATGTATTTATTTTATATCTTTTTTAATTGTTCTAATCTATCTTGATCTTATACTTGTTGCATTTATGAAAAGTTGTTGGGTTGGGGAGTATTTTTTATTGGCACAGATATTTTTCTTCAATAAAATTCTTTAGTATATTAAGTCAATAATTGTTGAAAATAATTGGAAATAATAGATAGGCATACAATAAATATTCTATATATTATTAAAAGTTGTTTACAAATTATGAAATTGTTGAAGTTCAATTTTACAAATAAAAAATGAATGATCAAAGATCAATTCTTGGGAGTGAATGTAGGTAAGAAGAAAAATTCAAGCAATGAGCTAATTTTAGTAGAAAATGTGTTACTTGTACTATAATCATTGCATAAGGAGTAAATATGTTAAAAGAGAGTCCTAAACAAAGAAAAACGTGTCTATGTAAAGATCATTTTTTACCAACAAAGCCACATAAGAAAATTAATGAAAAACATAGAAAGTTGGTCAAATAAGTCAAAAGTCGATTTATCATGAAGACAAGACAATAAAATTTCCATTTCATTCATAAGGAAAAGTACAAGAGTTTGACCAACTTGTCCAATCAGAATAAGCAATATACATGATTTCATTAACAAGAAGAGGTGTCGACCATACTGTCCAATGCACTAAGTACATCATAATAGTACAACAAGTTCATGAAATCAATTACATCAAGATGTGAAATGAAGGTCGACCAACTCATCAAGAAACAAGTATATACATCATACATCAATATAGCTTACATCAATTATACAAGACTATGAAGGTAAATCATGAATACATGATAAAAGAGTGCCATCATACATCTGTCCATCTGCTATCTCAAGACGGGAGTGTGGTTCAGGTGCATTTTTCACCCAATTACCATTGAGTGGTTAGCTCCCTCGGGTCTCATCCCTGTGTGTGTGAAAATTGTACCTAATTTGTAGACACAACACTTCAGTAAAACATTAGAGGTTAGTTGAAATCGAAATCGTGCAAGTAATTGAAAGCTAAATTAACCAGGCGATTTACTGCCTTCTAATAGGTGCGAGTATGATGTTCTCAGATTGTATCGAGATCAGTGACCTTGACGACACCTAAATGAAAGATTTTGAATGCAAAATTGATATGAATATGAATGCAATTAATCTATTTTTTTTATTTTCTATGCAATGATATGATGAAAACTGATATGAATCTAGAATCTAAGATGAAATTGATATGCAATGAATTGATCTAAGATGAAGTCTAAATGATATGCAATACTAAAAAACAAGAATGATCTCACAATAGCTTGGATTCGCAAAGATGATTCTTCAGTCTCTAATTCGACAGCATGAGGATGCAAAAATATGAGATCATTTGAGATGAGTTGAGCCTTGATTTTATAGAAATCCAGGGCTTTGGAGGTGCATGAAAGAAAGCCATAAATCACTCAAATAACTCAGGTTGATTTTTGAGTTATTTTTAAATAAAGGATAATTAACTCACAAAAACATGCAAAAGTAAAGATCAACTCAAAATAGAGTTTAGCTTTGATTGATAATTGATAGTTGTCTACTTTTGTGATTGTGCATGTTTTATTTATGAATTAATTAATAATAAAGTGATTTATTTCCAACTTAACTGATTTTGAAAAATAAAACAATTGATTTATGAGTTAATCAATTATTAAATCAAACTTTTATTCAAAAATAATATTATTAAAAATTGACAACTTGCTTTAATTAATTAAATAAGAATTCAATCAATTATATTTTGGATTTATTGTCAAAATTAAATAATATGATTTAAGAATAAATAGAATTAACTTCAATTAAATAATTAAGTGGCAGAATTAAATCTAATTAATTAAATATTTAGAATATTCAATTAATCAAACTTTAGGATAAATAAGATTTATCACCAAATAATCATTAAATTAAAGATAATTATGATAATTAGGAATATTACTAGGAATATTTCTCGATGCAAAATTTGAGATAATCAATTAGGATTTGATGATGTTCAGATATGCCTTAGGTTAAGACTTCGATGTCGATTTTGTTCGATGTGTTGATATAGGAGGTTAATGAACCTATAGCCCATTTTTGGAATATTACAATCCCGACATGAAGAGTGCACTGACCCTGCCTGAGAAGTCTAGCAACCCAGAACCAGTGGATACGATGGATCTAGTGCAACCATGAAACTAAGTACAAATCACATATGACTAAGCAGAACTAATCACAGATGTGGCAGGGAGATGAAGCATAACCAACATATTGAGGAGTACATATGCAAACAACTTTGACCAAAAAAATTAAAAACCAAATTTCTATTGACAGATAGAATGCATAAACAAAACTTCATTCTACTCTTCCTTGGTTACCCACATTCAACACCTTTCCATATTTATACCATTCTCAAAAAAGAAATTAAAAAAAAGAAAACACATTTTTATGACTATTTTGGTTCATTTAAAATCTTCTTCCTTTACCACCGAATACAAATAACAATGCCAAATAAGTCATTCGAGAGTAGTCATGCAAACAATCCATTGGATTTCATAATTTCAAGCCAATTAGCACATCTATAAACATTAACCACTGTTCATCTCAAATCTTATCATCTCATTGTTTCATTTCTCAAAAAAAAAAAGATTGCTCAACATTTTGCTCTCAAAATATATGTTTTTACTCCTTAAATCAGTACAAGGTAGCCTAATTGATTATAGCAGAATATGAACTCAAAAAAAAAATCTTTCAATAAACAAAGGGATCGGACTCTCACCATTCATTACTTCTCATAGATTATAAGCATATGAACATCATTTATCTTTTCACATTGTGAATAAAATCTGATCTTTTTGCTCAAACATGGACACATGTTTTGTTTTCAGATTTCCAATATTTTACTTCTATGTAATTCATTCAACATTGTCAACTTGGTGGCTTATGTCCCAAAAAGCACAAATGTTTAATCGTAGACACTGAAGATTCTAATAGAAGTTTAAACAAAACACCTTGCAAAAAAACTCATTTTTGTTTAAAACAAATACCACTGGGGTCTATACTTTGCTGTATCACTCCATTTTCATAAAAAAAATTGGGACAAATTGTTCTAAACGGTAAGTAACCGTAACTAATGAATGCAATTTACTTCAAACTTAACAACATTTGTTTTTCTTTTGGTTCCTATCGGTCAATGTTCCTAATGAAATTTAAGACTGGAAGACTCCAAATTGTAATAAATAATTTTAGAAGAATTTATCTATGAATCGATGCAATTTGTAAGGCGTCCTTATTCTACACACAACGAGCAAGGTAGATGAAATAATGAGTTTGCATTTTCTTTCTATGGTACTATTCTCTTAGTTGTAGGGGTGTTTTCTTTTGAGCAACTTTTCTCATTGTAAAACTAATTTGCTAAATCAAACATCACACATAAGTAAGTAATAGGAGTCAATCATTTCACCACAATTGAGTTTCTCTAAACAAAAAGGCTTAATTCTTTACCATAGCTTAATTAATAATCTTCAATATTTTACTAATAAGAGTCTCTTTATACTATTATTAGGCTAAACTATCAAAACATAAGGGAAACCTATGGAACCCCTAAAAAATAATAATCTATGCATAGAGGTAACATAGGTATAGAGGTAATACACGTTGGAAGTATTCTGAAATGTAGTTTATACAATTGCATTTGGAGGAAATTTAAGGCATGGAATTGGCATTTAGAGTGAATGTTTGTATTTTATTTTTAGGATTTTAAATTAACTACCAAGATGGAAAATAGACTTAGCCGACTAAGCTACCTCGTATAGGAATGTTTTAAACTCATATGTATTTAAATTATAAACATCAACATATTTCATAGCCATTTCTAAACAAAATTAAATAGTCGAAGACACTAACCTAATCAAAGTTTCTTGGACAATAAGAAATGAAACTCAAAGTATATGCCTTCTGTAGAATTGTTTACTCTAAATGAGATAATTTTTGCATTAATAATTAAGTAGAGACCTTGTGTAAAGTTTAGTTGCAACACTTTATCACCTTTGTGGTCCTCTTCTATAGCTCCAATTATTTACAGGTTGAGCAATTCACCTCCTCACTTTTTATTTTTCCATTCTTTAGTTCTTCAGTCCGCCAAGAAGGAAAAACTACTCATGTTGTGAGTATGGGAATTAGTTTTTTCCTATTTAAAATCCACTCCCTTTACAAACCATTTTCCCTTATCTATCTCCATCCTCTTCCAAGACATTTTATTTCATCTATAATAAAATACAAATAAAAGGTTTCCTTTTTTTTTTAACAATGCATAAATTCAAATAACATAGTTGAATTTATTTTAGTAAATATATACTTTTAGCATTACCATTAGAAATAAGTATTTCAAGCTCAATTAATATACAAGCTGTAGGCATAGATAAACATATTTGTAATTAGATGTCATTACTACTGTAACATATCAAGATTAAAATTCTACTTCTCAATACATAATTTGATCATTTCAATTTAATTATTAATAAAATGCTAGATTTAGTCACCTCATGACGAAATTGAGAGCAGGGTTAGAAACAAAACATATATAAATCAACTATAACTAAGTGGTGTGTGCCAGACTAGACCATTTGAACTCACCACTGTTGAGGAGCTAACCTTCTCTAACTCAGCCACACTCCTACCTTTATCCTGCAATTGAGATTGTATCATTGGTTAGTACCATGAAATCATAAATAAATCAAGTCATACATCATATGTCATTTATATGCATGTAAAATAAATATACAAATAATCGAAATGCTACATCAAAACATATAACATCCAATAAAATATAACATCTTCCTAGTTTCTTTAAACATCAGAACATGTTGCATAAGCATAACATTTGAAAATGATAAATCATTGACATATAGTTGAATGTATCATAACCAAGTCGACTAGTGTCTAAGTCTAGAAGGAAAGTATATGACCAAGAAAGATATAGCGACTAAAGTCAAAGTATATCTGACCAAGTAAAAAAAAATCAAAGTGTCACATGAATATCCTGAAAAGTAGGAGTCTAAAGGGTTGAGTCATGACACAATATCCAAATTTTTATTACTAACTTTACTATAAAAATTCACGTCATGGAAAACTAGGCAACCACAATGAAGTAAGTCTATTTATATTCATAAAAAGGATACAAATAAGCATATATATTCTCTACTTGGCATATACTCACTTGAAATGAGTGCGCTATCTTATTCCACAAGATTAAAAAGAAGTTGCTTCTTGGTATATGCTTTCTTGAATTGGGTGCAATAACTTAACCCACAAAAAAATGGAGTAAAATTAGCATCTAAGAAAAGTATATAAATTGCCTTTAATAAAAAAAGAGAAGTATAAAAAGTAAGAATACATTTTCTATAATTTAGTTCAACTATGAGAGAAGGGGTATGTGTAGGATCATGAGGGGTCAAAAAGTGGCAATGTGAAAAAATACTTTTAATCTGTCAAAAAATGTGAAAAATCCATGTTGACTTTTTATTAGGCTTGGGCGTCAATACACCCAGCCATGGAAGACACCTAAGCATATCAGATATCAGAAATGTGTATGATATTCAATATACACACATATACATACATACATATAAATTTATTTAAACATATCATGTATTTGATACCTACTAATATAAATTCGATTGTTGCAATAGCTATAGGTCATTTCAACCCATGACTATTACAAAAGATGCATCTAATATCAAATAGTTATCCGATATCTGATCCCGTGAGGGTGAGTTTTACTCAAATCAATCATCAGGTATGATCTTCATTGCATTTTTATCCATTTTTTGTTAGTTATTTGTATTTTTGGTTAGATTTCTTGTTTTTTGGTTTAAATTGTTTTTTTTTAAATTTATAATTATTGTCTTATTTAAAATATATGTTAATTATATGAATTTGTAACTTAATTAGGTATGGAAGATAACATTGATAATCTCGAGCTTGGAAACCCACACCCTGAAAATCCACAATCTTATATAGACACACATGCACAAAATCTTCCACCTACAAACCCTTATGATCCTTTAGAAGACCCCATAGTCAAAAATTTGAATCAATTGAGGGTTATCAAAGATGTTTATAATACAATCCCTAGGTTAGCCCCAGTGTTTTCTACATTGGAATCAATAATAGGGAATATATAAACCCTCACCACACAACATAATTTTGCACTTCAGTGGTGACATGCCATGCATGCACAATTTAATGATGGACTAAATTATGATGCGGTGAAGGCCCTTAGAATGACAAAAGAAAAAATAGTTGCCCTATTTGTGAATCCTTGTATTGGACAACCATGTAATCCAAAAA
Organism: Chamaecyparis obtusa; assembly: GCA_027943335.1. Lineage (NCBI taxonomy): Eukaryota > Viridiplantae > Streptophyta > Pinopsida > Cupressales > Cupressaceae > Chamaecyparis > Chamaecyparis obtusa. The sequence goes on along the minus strand of BSBK01005366.1, from coordinate 319,939 downwards.
AACCAAAGTTGTCCATGAGATGGTGCATGCATGCTGCTATGAGAGATGACTTATGGGATCATTGGAGATTTTTTTTTGGTAAACCACCAAAAAAAAAAATGGATGTCCCATTTTACTTCATAAAAACTATATGCCAAGTTTGTGCTAGGTAAGCACATGAACTACTAGAGGATGAAAGAATTCATGGGCATAGGTAGAGGTATTCCCTAGGATATACTAGGCGTGTGTCAAGTAGTACAGGGACCATATGTTCTCCCTCCTATAGTACGGCATCTAGACATTATTGCACAAGCTACCTCACAGACTATTAGGGCCATTCACTATTTGAGTGGAAATTTGATTACCCAAACTATGTCACTGGTGTAGGCACATGTCAATGAAACTAACAATGGATTTGGTGGCACTAACACATCCTCCTCAGGTGCACATATTTGTGTACCCCATACTCACAACATATATGCTTGGGTCCCCTCAGTCAGTCTCTCAAGGAACCTACGGATAGATTGGGTTTTGAGGTGGATGATATGGGTGGTGCACCAGATGTCACGAATGGATTGCACCTTGGAGATTCCTCTCATGTGAGAAATCAAGAGGCACATGCATCCATCATTCATTGAGAATGCTGTGGTAAGACTTAACTTTTAAATTCATAGTGCATTTAATTTTAAATGAATATTTATATTAGATAACTTATTAAGATTGCACACTTATGGTTATATAGATGGTCTATTTATGTTCAGTTGATGTTAGAGGAGGAGATCAAATAGGTCCAAGATGCCACACTCTCAACCATTTTGTTTGGCCTTGACAACTCTATGTTATATATTTTTGCACTCATTCATTTAATTTTTTTATCAATATACAAGCTTGTCATTTAAATTATGATAATTAAATCAATATTGATTAACATTTTCATCTTATTTCACTCTTGTAGGTTTTACCTACTGCAAGGGATGTCCAGTGTGAGGGAGGTGTTGGGGAACACACTAAGGGGAAGGTAATTAAGAGTTTAAGAATAATTATGCATATACTTATTACTTGGGTTTGCTAAATTTTATTTACATGGTCTATTTAATAGATCTTGATGTCCAAGGAGGACATGAAATAGGTTCACGAGCCCAGCCTCTTAGCCATTTCATTTGGCCATGATCGCCACATAGTATATATATTTTTGCACTTAGTTGTTTACATTTTTTGTTGTATAATGCTTCTCATTTAAATGGTCATTATTTTAAATATATATTAACTAACATTTTTATCTTATTTTACTCTTTTAGGTAACACCTAGTGCGAGGGAGGTATTGTAATCACCTCAAAATGGTCTAGCTAAACTAATTTCCCTAAATCTCAAATCAAGCTAATCTCAAGAAAAATTGTGTAATTAAGTTAGATCAATTTAATTACATAATTAATCAATTATCAAGCATCTATGATCAATCATCAAGAATAATTCATTAATTAATTATCTTAGCCATTTAATCAAATCAAACTCAAAAATACCTATGGCTAGTGATATTAATTAATGTGAATTAATTAATTGTCCTATTATCCAAATCAACCACAAAAGGACAAAAGAGTTAATTCTAACCAATGGGAGCTAATCACATGGACCACTCACATGGATCAAGTGAGAATCAATATCAATCATTCATCATGGATGAATCTCCACCATCAAATTTGAATTCAATCTTTCCCTCCAAGAGGAAATCTATATAACCAAGATCATTCAAGGCATTTTCATATATCTAGATCATTTAATTAACAAAGTGTTGCTATTTTCAATCTAGATCAATTCTTATATTTCTTGCATCAATTCTTCATTCTAATTCTAGCTTAATTCCTCTTAATTGCTCCCATGGTTAAATGAATTTCATTTGAATCTTTCATTTCATAGTTGTAATGTCATTGATCTTATGCACAATCTGAGAGCACTAACAATTAGATCATTCTCTCTATGAATATGAAGTTATAATTTGGTTTCAATTGTTATGATTTTGATTGCTTTTCATGTACTAACAATTGATCTAATGAGTTATAGAAGTATTGTGTTTGTAGGATAATAGGTATAACAATCACACACACATTTATGGTGCCCACCGTGAGGCTGAGCCCCAAATTTTTGGCTTTCTAATCAAATTTTGTTGTTGTTTAACAAAACCAAGATCGCATTTGGAGCTTTGGATCACATTCAGGAAGAAAGATCACATCAGGTCAAAATAAGGTCACAACCGGTCTTTCCTAGATCGCATCTAGTTAGGGTTGCATTTGGTAAACTTTGTGTCACATTTAGGACCATTGATCGCATCTGGTAAACTATGTCACATCTGGTTGTTGATTGCATGTGGTTTTAAAATAAGAGCGCATTTGGGGAGTTTAATTAAAAATTAAAAATTGCTAATGACTAATGGGCGAATTTGATGATGTTGATTGATTTTTTCAGCCTAATTGTGGTTTGTAGGTCAAATTGACAAAGAAAAACCAACAAACAAAACTACCAATGTGTGGTTTTGTAGGTTGCCTTATGGAATCAACCAAATAATCTATGCTAATCTTTCTTGATTTAATAGGAATTTAATTAAAATTTGAGGTCAATTTCCAACCTGATTAGAGGGTTATGCTCTATTCCCTTTGGGAAAATTAGAAACTCAAACATTAGGTTGGGATTTGGGGTCAAATTTGGGGTAAATTCAGCATTCTTTGCATGATGTGCTTGATAGGAGAAAATGACATGGATAGGAGAGTATGCTTTTCTCCCTAGTGGAGAATCAGAATTCTAGACTCCTAAGTTGCCAATCCTCTTTATTTCATTGATATAATCTTTAGAGGGGCTATCAGTTGAGGTAAAATGCTCTTGGGAATGACCTAAGTGAGCACAGGTAGAAGCCAACCCTTCCACCTCACTATAAAAAAGATGCTTCCTTGAGATGAAAATCTCGAAAGACTTAGTTGATTTTGTCCTTGGAACCATTATTTGATCATTCCTTGGACATGATTGGATCTTGTGTAGGGTGGAGCTGCTTAAATCTTGCTTGTGAGACCACAAATTCAAGTACTCATAGGGCTACAGGTCTCAATCTTTCTTGTGGGACTATGGGAGACAATTATAAATGGACCCCTTCACTAAATCCCTTGTGTTAGAAACCACCCAGATTTCCCCAGAAAGATTAGTAATGCTTGTGCAAGGCAATTAATAATTGCCCCAAGACGTTCACCATATCGAGCCCTCATAAATGTTACTGCTCGGCTAATATGAACTTCAAAATCCATTGCGTGTTGTTGGACCATCATATTCTGAGGAGTTTGTGAGTGTGTTCCTAAGCGAACAAGCATTTCGAATCTCAGTCATTTTCATAGGGAAACTAGGTGTGTTTGTGGTATAAAAACAACACTTTTTGATGTGTTTGAATTGAAATCAAAGATAAAAACCTTGAATGAACAATCACAGATCCTTTCAAACACATGGAATCTGACAAACAAATCCTGATATTTGACAAATTTGATAAAAAATTCCCTTAGACCAGTCATCAAACGGTCACATCTGGTATTTAGAGTCGCTTTTGGAATCCTAGGTCACATTTGGCAAAAATAGGCTCTCATATGGTTAATTATGGGCCACATTTGGGATAAGTGTCGCATCTAGTTAATTGCGAGTCGCATTTGGGAGAAAGATCACATCCAAGATTTCTTGGATCGCATTTGGTAAGATACTCTGTCAACTCGCATTTAGAGGGTCACATTTGGGATAGTGAGCATTTTTACACGTAGTATGATGAAGAGGGTAAGGGTGTTGGTGGATTTACCTCTCCAAATGATTAAGTTTTGAGAGGTTTAGGCATTCATTGGCCCTCCTAACCCCAATGCTTCCAAATGGAAAATACTACACAACTGACTCAAACACCTTCCCAATCACCAAGGTAGTTGTCTTCGACCTTTTCAAGGTAGATTCAGTAGTTTCAACAATGTTTGGGTTCCTAAGCAATACCCAACACCCAAATCCTCAAAATAGACTACTATGCCTAATTGTTTCACTAATATGTCTCTAGCGACACAAATGTGCACTTTCCTCACAAACTTCTCAAAACACCAGACAAAATCTTTGTAGTTCTTGATACCCTTTTCAACATTCTTTAACATTCCAAAAGATTACCATAGGTTATTTTGGACCAACATACCCATCCTCAGACTGTGCCCTTGTTTCAAGCATAAAAGTTGGTCAATTTAGAAAGCAAGTGTAAGTTCTACTTATTCCCAAACATTAAGAATCTCAACAGTCTCTCCAAATTTCTTAAAAACTAGGATTATCAAGTCAATTTGGACCTTAGACCCTTGCAAACCCAAAAGCCCCAAAATGGCTTCCTACAAGCCCTTAAAACAAGGATTTTCCAAATGTGCACCCTCCAAGACTTTCCAGACTTATCCAATGGTGGATTCACCATTCAATTAATATATCTAGGCAATGTCAATCATAAAAGGTACCCCTCATGAAGGTGGATAGTCTACTACAATACCCATGCCCTCATATTCCTCCTCTTTAACCCTGCAATCAGTTAACTACGACGATCACCTTGCAACCAAATGATTATTCTAGCATCATGAAAGGTTAGTTTAGTATGATACAAGGTTAGGATTCATCCCCTAATCATAGAGACCACAAAATGGGGATGAATCTCATGCCATGCTTCAAAAACCACACAAAATCTTGAACTGTCACGACATAATTAGACTTTTAAACACAAGATTCAATAACTATGCTTTAAAATGGATTAAAAAAAGTCTCTAACACATCTAGAAATATCATCCACTATTATATTCAATGAGACATCAAAAGAATCAATATATTTGCAATAAAAACTCTTTATTTTCTCAAAACCTTGTACAGTCTGCACAATGTATTTACCAGTTCATACAACTTCTTCTCTCTCCAAAAAAGAACTTGGAATAACTATAAATAAGTGTCTATTAACTTCCCAAACTGATCCCATTCAGTCAAAAGTTTTTAAACTCACAAAACACAACTAAAACACTAATCGCTCCCTTTCCTAACTAGACGCTAGGATTTGAAAATTCAAATTCCTAACTTACAATTTATTGCATTTTAATCCTTAAAACTCATCCAAATTCATGGATTTCAACTTCATAAGATCAAACAACCTATCTCAGACCCTAATCACTCATTTCAACCTCATCGATCACTAATGGCTCTTTTTACATCACATTTCTCCTAAGGTCCTTATCAGGCCCTTTAAGAGTTTTACCATTTTTAATAAATTGATTATTGCACATATCCATGATTGGCTTCAATATCTACAAATTTAAATTGACTTGGAGAGATTTTGTCTTCATGTCCTTCTTCATGCTCTGGCCATTAGGTGTCTTCATTCTCCTAGGTGTCCTCATGGATGCTCCTACATCATAAAACCCACCTTCAAAAGTGCTCTTGTCCCAAGAGCCAATGCTCTTTGTCTTCATACCACCCATCCTTCTAGATGGAATTCTATATCTTTTTTCCCTACTAGGAAGTTCTAACACCTTGTCACCTGCATTCACCTTGTTAGAAAAATCAAAACACAAAACATTGCTATCAATCTTAATGCCATCCTATTGGGAATAGTCAGAATGCTGATTATTTTGAAGTTTAGCCTGCCTTCCAAGGCCCACACAAAATTTTCTCTTACTCTTCAAGTCATTACCCTTCCTCTGATAAAAAAGAGGACACCACACTTTACCAACAAACATACCATTCTATTGGTGGTCTGCAACTTCCTTCATGTTGTCGTCAACATATTGTCTCACCATTAACAAAGACTTTCTACTAGTCTGATCTGCAACTAAGGACTAATGTTTTATGTCCTCCAAATACTCTCTCTTACCAAAGAAAAAAATTATAACCTTACCATCACAAGGTAAAGGTGTTAGAATGAACTTAAGCCCCTTTTGACACGCAAGATAAGTGTTTTCATACCCATAATGAACTGCCCTCCTAAAAGATTGCCAAGGCCTACCTAGGATAATATATCAAAATTGCATAGGTACCACATCACAAAGTACCCTATCATCATAATATCCAATACTAAATCAACATATGATTTATCTCTTATAAAAAAATTATGATCATTATTCACCCATGACACACTATATGGTTGCTCAAGTGGAAATTTTCTCAAGTGAAGTTTCCTCACCATTTCATAAGACACTAGATTTTCAAATGATCCGGAATCTATTACCATGCTGCATATCTTCCCATATCTTTTACAACATGTTCTAAAAAGTGAAACATTTTCTATGTTTGGATACTTCTCCTTACCATTAAGAAGTCACCTTCCATGCATGGATTTTCTTGTCTAGGTCCTTGCTCTGATTGCTTGTCTTCTTCCTCTCCACCTTGTTTCAAGAGGACTCTCTTCTCTGCCTTCTTGAAGTATGCCTCTTTCTCAGGACACCTATAAGATTGATGCCCAATTTCTCCACAATTAAAGAATTTGCTAGTGAACACACGATTGCCTCTTCCATAACCAGATCTACCACTTCCTCTCTATTTTGTATCAACATCTATGCCTTTTCCTTTTTCATCACTAGACTTCCCTTTGTCATCATTGGATCTTCCTCCCCTGCCTTTGTTTGGATTTCCTCTTCCACCTCCATTTTTGTCTTGTTTTATCCTTAACTTCTCCCCAGCTCTCACAACCAACTTATAACATTCTTCAACTGATCTAGGGGTTTCAAGACTTAATTCATCTTGGATGTTGAATCTAAGTCCCCTTAAATATCTAGCCATCTTTTCTTCCACATCTTCCTCATTGCCAAATCTAATGTCTAGCTTATGAAACTCTTCATTGTACCCTTGTAAATCTAAGTATCTTTTCCTATGACCTTGATTTTTCTTATACATTTTCACCTTGTAGTCACTAGGAAAAAAGCTTGTCTTTATTTTATCCATCATAGCATGCCAAGAAGTAATCTCAGGCTTATTACTCTTCCATCTCTCTGCTTGAACACAATCCCACTACAATAGGGCGTGTCCTCTCGAACCTTGACTATGTAATTTTACATTTTTTTCATCTTCAATGTCTTCACACTCAAAGTAGTTCTGCATGACACTAAACCAATCAATGAGTTCCTCTTCATCGATCTTACCTCCATACATGGGTAAGTCTGATCTTCCTTTTGCATCTCCACTCCTTATGGATTTAGAAAACTTAGCCATCCTTAGATCTTCTGGATCTAATTGTTGTTATTCTCTCAAAGGAATTTCATCTTCTCCTTGGTCTTCATATTCATCAGCTTCTTATAACCTTCTCTTTCCTCTCTTCTCTAGTATTGTCAACCTTCTAATCAAAGATCTCATCTCCTTGTCCTTCTCAATCTTCTCAATTATCTCTTGCTCAAGGGATGCTCTCATTCTTTTATTCTCAACCATCTGCTCCTTTACAAGCTTGGAAAGTTAAACATTAGTGACCCTCCGAGGGATCCCATCATCTTCTCCTTCTGACACTTCCAATGAAAAGATCAACTCTGGAACACTCAAGGAAGAAATGGACACTCCAAGGCCTCTACAAAGGATCAAATACACCAAAGACCCTAAAAGAAAATCTCAAATCCCTCACCTAGGATTATCCTAAGATCTGATACCAATTGATGGAGAGGGTAAGGGTTTTGGTGGAGTTACTTCTCCAAATGGTTAAGTTTTGATAGGTTTAGGCACTCACTAGCCCTCCTAACCCCAATGCTTCCAAATGGAAAATACTACACAATTGACTCAAACACCTTCCCAATCACTGACACAAGGGAAAAGACCTTAGGGGCCAAAGGATAGCGCATCCTACAGGTCCAGCCTGCTCAACAACTCGCAGAAGCAACAATAACATAGTGAGAGAGAAAGAAAGATCATTGATATATTCTTTCATTCAAATTGATTCATACATGTCAGGCTGTAAGGCCTTCTCAGTTACGACTAGATATTACAATGAATTGCAGAAGTCCTCAAACATGCAAGGATCTGCGAACAATCTTCTTTCTACTATCTTCTATCTAAACTGACTCCTAAACTCTAACCAAACAACTATACTTATACAAGAGACTATCGAATTGATTCAGCCTTCACATCCACAATCAATAGAAGAAATGATCAGATCTGGGACCACATGCTTCCCAATTATGGATACCAACATTAAATCTAGGACCCATAATCAATGCACAAGTCAGCCTCAACAGAAACTCAAAATAAACTACTTGGTAAGCAAGGATGACCGAGCAACAACCAAGCATCGTCGAGCGCCAGTGAAACAACCGACAGCCCAGGAGATAACCAATCATACTCGGTAACCAAAGGAAACTGACCATCTACCAACCAAATCGGTCAAAGAAGGAACTGAGCAACACAGACAAACTTCAAAATATTTTTGGTGACATAGGATTGCCAAGGACCCGAGATGCTCTTGCATTAGACACTTGGGGTTATTTAGAAATTATTCTTTGAATCATTCAGTAGGTCTAGTCCGAGCTACATCCAACTCATACTATGAAATCCATGAACTGTCTTCAATTGGTCTATTCTTTGATTTTACTAGATATTCCATATACTGTTTACCTCTTGTACTCTTACCAGTTCTTTGCTCCAAAATCTACTCAACTTCTTCATTCTGCTTCTTAGGATATTCCATCGGTACTGTTATGTCTTCATCAGGTTCATGATACTCATGCAAATTAGCAATGTTGACAATTGGTGATATATCCATGTCATTAGGTAACTCAATCTCATATGCATTTCCACTGTCAAATTTCTTCAAGATCTTGCAAGGTCCAAATTTTTTCATCTTCAGCTTCCCATATGTTCCAACAGGAAATCGACCTTTCTTCAAATGAACCATCACTTCATCACCAACATCAAAAGTCTTATGTCTCCTTGATCTATCAGCCCTTCCTTTGTATTTCTGATTACTCTCTTCCAGCTTAGTTTTCACATCTTCATGCAATGTCTTCATGTACTCAAAAAATTTTACTCCTTCAGCACTTCTCTTACTTTCATCAACAATGTCTCTTAAATCAAATATGCCTCTCAGCTGTATGCCATTCACAATCTCAAAGGGTGTTTTTCCAGTACTCCTATTTATTGAATGATTGTATGCAAACTTTACTTGTGCCAACACAAAATCCCAATTACTAGGTGTGTCTCCAACCAAACATCTTAAAATATTTCCCAAACTTTTGTTTACAACCTCTGTCTGTCCATTGGTTTGTGGGTGCAATGTAGAACTATATTTCAACTCAGTGCCAAAATTTCTCCAAAGAGTCTTCCAAAAGTATCCAAAAAATTTACTATCTCGGTCAGAGATAATACTCCTCGGTAATCCATGCAATCTGACAATTTCCTTAAAGAAAAGATCTGCTACATGTATTGCATTTGATGTCTTTCTACAAGGTATAAAATGTGCCATCTTTGAAAATCTATCTACCACAAAAAATATAGAATCATTACCTCTTACTGTCTTCGGTAATCCAAGAACAAAATCCATACTGATGTTAGTCCAAGGTTTCCCAGGTACAATAATCAGTGTATACAATCCAGTATTCTGACTTACTCCTTTTGCAACTTGACAAATGCCACAACTTTTCAAAAAATTTAGAAACATTTTTATACAATTACGGCCAAAAGTATTTCTCCTTAAGAAAATTCTAAGTTTTATCAATACCAAAATGTCCAGCCAAACCACTACTATGTTTCTCCATCAAATTAGTTCTCATTTGTCCTCTCGGTATACATAACTGAATACCTTTAAACAACATACCTTCTTGAATGAAATATTATTCCCATTTTGTACTCAGTTGATCTTGAATAGGTGCTCTGCACTTTCTCCATGGCTCAGAAAAATCAAGATCAGTTTCATACAAATCTCTCATCTCATCAAAACCAAGAACTTCAATTTTCATCTTGGTTATCAAAGATCTTCTACTCAATGCATCAACAATTCGGTTAGTGATTCCACTTTTATGTTTTATCACAAATATATAACTCTGCAAGTACTCAACCCATTTCATATGTCTCTTATTCAACTTATTCTGACTACCCAAGTATTGTAAAGCCTTATGATTAGTATACAACACAAATTCACTCAGTATCAAATAATGTCTCCATTTCTTCAGTGCTTGAACAATAGCATAGAATTCTTGATCATACACAAAATATTTCCTTCTAGAAGCATTCAACTTTTCACTAAAGAAAGCAACAGGTTTACCTTCTTGACTCAACACAACTCCAATTGCACTACCACTTGCATCACATTCCACTTGCAATACCTTATTGAAATCAGGCAATGCCAAAACAAGTAATTCAACAACCTTCTACTTTAGAGTCTCAAAAATTTTATCAGCTCCATGTGTCCACTTGAATTCTCTTTTATCTCTTCTCATAGTCTCAGTCATAGCATTACAAATTGAACTAAAATTCCTTATGAACTTTTTGTAAAAACTTGCCAAATCATGAAATGATCTTACCTCACTAGCATTCACAGGTGTAGGCCTATTCAGAATAGCTTCAACCTTTTTAGGATCCATCTTCAAACCATTAACTAAAATTACAAACCCCAAATACACAATCTCTTCTTTCATGAATGAACACTTTTTTAGATTGATCAACAACTTTTCTTCTTTCAATCTTTGCAAAACTTGTCTAACATGCAAAAAATGTTCTTCTCTGGTCTTACTGAATATTAGAATATCATCAAGATATACAATCACAAACTTCCCAAGAATTTCTTCAAAACTTCATTCATCATCCTCATAAAAGTACTTGGTGCATTAGTTAAACCAAAAGGCATAACCAACCACTCATACAAACCTTCTTTTGTCTTGAAAGAAGTCTTCCATTCATCACCCTCTCCGATTCTAATATGATGATACCCACTTTTCAAATCAATCTTTGTGAAATACTTTGATCTAGTCAAACTGTCCATTATATCATCCATTCTTGGTATAGGAAACCTATGTTTCACTATTATCTTATTGATTTCTCTAGAATCAATGCACATGTTAGGAATGAATGCTAAATATATCCTATGGGAGTATTGGCAGCCATTTTGTAGCAGTTGTTGTTACATTCATGACTATGATTGTCATTGATGTCAACACAGTGATCTACTAGAGATTAGCAGAGGAGCAGAAAATGTTTTGATTAACGCACGTGGGATATTACAGATCAAGCTATGCGATGTTGAGGATTTAATCTTGGATATGTTATATGTTTGTGGTTAAGAGCGTAGATAGTAATTCATTTATTCATGGAAGTTATGAGAATTTTGGTGGAAGCAGTATTCAGGCAGTGTTCCTGAGTAGTGGTTTGTGGAAATCAGATGATATCTCCTAATTAGATGTTGGAAACTACAATTGAAACAATTGTTGTATTGTCATTGATGTCAAACCTTAATTGGTAAGACTATTTCTACTTAGGAAAGTACTATATCTATTTGAGTGTTGCTAAGGGGATAGGAAAGGTTGGTAAAAATAGCACTTAGGGAAAGGTTGAGTTATCTTGATACTACAAAGTGTACTTGACTATGTTGTACAATGATGAGACAATGTATTGTTTATACTAGTAAGACTGAAGACTAAATTGGTAGGCTTGACTGAGCAAGAATGGAAAAATCATGTTTAAGCCGAGCAATGTTAGTGTCGACCGAGTCAGTGTATGCTAAGCAAAATTCTAGTGTCGACCAAACAAGAGTTAATTGCTGAGGAAGACAGTATAAGCCGAGGAAATATTTTTAGTAATGACCGAGCTTTCTACATGAAGATCGAGTAGTTGATCACAGTATTGACTGAGCATCAACATTTTTACATTTGAAGAGAATTTAGTTTTGGAGCCGACATTGTTGAATTCTTGGATTATGTAAAATGTGTTGACTTTATTTATTGATTGCTTGAAATCATTAAATGCACTGTAAAATGTTTTATTGTAAATCTTGAAGAGATTTGAGATGATTTTAGAAATGAGGCCAAAGAACATGAAGTGGGTATATTCAATGAATCTGACCTAACCCTAAGATCTACGAATGAGATTGAGCGGCATAAGATGAGTTAACCTAATTGAGGAAAGTATTAAGGGAACCTAAGCATTGGATATGCGTGTGCATGGGTGAAGAAAAGAATGCTGGAAGATCAGTAAAGTTTTATTGACTGTATAAGCAAGAAAGGCTGAAGGAGAATTGTGGTGGTTGCTTGAGGAAAAGTTTTGAGCAGATTAGAGATGGAGATGGAAAAGTTTCAAAGTCAATAAACCAACATTAGTGTACGGAATTGGATCTGATATTTGCAAAGTGAGTTGTATATTTTTCAGATAAATATTGCTGCTATTTTCTAACCATTGTAATAGTCAAAATCCTTTTAACAGAGGTTGACCTAACAGTCATATGTTAAATCCATTAAACAAGGTTGCATTCTAATGGAGTGTATGTAAGTCCTATAACAAGGCTCACTTTTAAAAGGGTGATTGAAATCCTTTAACCGGGTCACACCTAACAGTGTGTATTGTAACCTTTGATAGGGTTGGCTTTTAACCGAGCTCACTTCAGAAGACTGAAAATAATAGTAGCATGTTACAAAGTGGTTTTTCCCACATTGGGTTTCCACTATAAATCTTGGTGTTAATACTTGTGTGAATGTTTTGGTTTGAACATTTTTGTGTTTTACAAGTTAAGTTATAGCTGGGTAGTGGACTGCATTGTTATATGTTTCTATTATTGAATTAGTGATGACCGAGTTTGTTTTGGTTATTGGATCTGATTTAAGGAATAGTTTTTAAGTTTTTTTTATACATCAAGACTTGAGAACAACTGATTCACCCCCCCTCTCTATTGTTCTAAATCATATTAAGAATTGGTATCAGAGCTTTGTTGCTTATTATTAGTGTTTACAGAAATCAAGTTTCAAGGGGCTTGAAGAAAATGATCAGGATGTATAAGAAGGAGGTATTGAAGCTAAATAAGGAAAACTTCTCTGCATGGAAAAGCTTGATGAAGTTGCATCTGGCCTGTATTGGTGACTCTGCAAAGTACTACATTGAGAATGGCTATGTCTCACTTGTCACACCTTTGACTACCGAAGAAATGAGAGCTAAGCAAGAACATAATCAGGAAATGCTGAAAATTGCATTTGCCCTAAGCTATCCATAATTTGAGGACATTAAGGATTGCACAACTGCTAAGGAGATGTGGGACACTCTTGCAAGGATCTATGGTGGTGACTTAAATGTACTGAAAGCAAAGGCTGAGAGTCTTAGAGGTAAGTTTGATGAAATGAGAATGCAAGAAGGTGAAAACATTACACAATATTGTGGTAGAATAAAAAAAGTTGTGAATGCTATTAGAGGAGAAAATGGGGTTATTGATGATGAAACTATAATTGGGAAAGTAGACCCTACATCCTATATATGCTATTAAGATCTTAGCTATTCAGGAATCTAGATGCAACTCTGCTAATGTGCTTACTTTGGAAAGTTTGGTTGGTAAGCTGACTACTTTTGAACTCTCTAACTATGATAATTTCATTGTTGGAAGCATTGGTAATGTTGAATCTGCTTTCAAGTCACAACTAGTTCTGAACAAGCCAAAGAAAGAAAAAGAAAGATGCATCAGTGAAAGTGAAAGTGAAAGTGATAGTGACACTTCTGATGAAGAACTGGAAGATCTAGAAGCTCTTATAGCTAGAAGACTGAGAAGAGGAAAAGGAAAGTATAAAGGTAAACTCCCTATTATATGTTTTGCATGTAATAAAGTTGGTCATATAGCTGCTAGATGTCCTGACAGGAAGGATAAAGATGATGAAAGAAAAATCAAACACAAAGATAGAATAGATGACATAAGCTACCGAAGGAACAAGGACTACAAAGGAAAATGTAAGAAATATTGTTACATTGCTGAAGAAGAAACTGACACTGATAGTGATGATTTTGAAATTGAGGTAGTCTATGTTGCAATGAAAGATGAATCTGATGAGGATGAGAAAACTGCATTGATATCCTATGTGAACAAGAATGATAAATGGATTATTGACAGTGGTTGTTCACATCACATGACTGGTGACAAAAATAAGTTTGAGACCTTACATCATTACAGAGGTAAAAGTGTAAAATTTGGCAATGATGCACCATGTCTTATTAGAGGAAAAGGTTTGATTAAACTGACTGATAAGATATCTTGTGAAAATGCATATTGGGTTGAAGGTCTTAATTATAATTTGTTAAGTGTTGCTAAGCTCAACAAAACTGGTTACCGAGTGAAATTTCATCACAAGCAAGCTAAAATATTTGATGCTACTAGAGAACTAATTGGAAGTGGAGATCAGACTAGAGGTAATTTGTTCTATCTTGACCTATCTGAAGAAACATGTATAATTGCACAACTTGATGATATTTGGTTATGGCATAAAAGGCTATGTCATGTTAACTTTGACAATCTAGTAGAGATAAGTAAGAAGAAAAAGGTAAGAGGTCTACCTAGATTGAAGAAACCTGATAATGTGATGTGCAAGGAATGTTAGTTAGGAAAGATGACAAAGTCAAGTTTTAAGAGCAAATCCTTTACTTCTGAAAACATTTTAGATTTGGTTCATCTTAACCTTTGTGGACCTATGGGTGTACAAAGTTACTGTGGTGCTAGATGCTTTATCTTATTTGTTGATGATCATACTAGGATGATGCATGTAATGTTTCTAAAAGAAAAATTTGAAGCTTTTCAATTCTTTAAGTGGTATTTGGCTAAGGTTGAGAAGGAGATAGGTAGGAACCTGAAATGTCTTAGATTTGACTGAGGTGGAGAATTTACATCAAATGAATTCAATCTATTTTGCAATGATAGAGGAATTAAAAGACAAATGTCTGCACCTAGAACACCTCCATAGAATGGTATAGCAGAAAGAAGAAACATATCTATCTTGGATTGTGCAAGGACATTGTTGATTGAAAAGAATATGGCATAGAAATACTAGAAAGAAGCTATAAGTAATACTGTCTACACTCTTAACTGAGTACAGATCAAGAAAGGTACAAATCTGACACCCTATGAATTATGGCATGGGCATGCCCTGAGTGTTAAATACTTTAGATTCTTTGGAAGTAAGTGCTATATATTAAAAGACACTAGGAATGGAAAGTTTGATGCTAAGAGTGATGAAGGCATATTCCTAGGATACTCCACAAAAAGTAAAGCTTGTAAGTGTTTGAACTCTTATACTAATAAAATTGTGGAAAGTGTGAATGTGAAAATTGATGAGTATGCAGAAAGAAATGAAGCCGATAGCAAAAGAGAACTAGAAGATTATAGATCTTTTTTGTACATTGAGGAAGAAGAAGAGGCAAGTAACAGACTTGCACCTGATGCTGAGTCTTGGGTAAGCAATGCCAAGTGATAGACAGATGCTGCCGAGTATCAGGAAAATAGTGCCGAAAGAGAACAAGAACATGCCGAGCTACAAGAAAATGCTTCTGAGTATTAGGAAGAGGTTGCCGAGCATTCAAAAGTTGAATCTGACAATATTATTGGGGAACTTGATGAAATAGAGGAGAGAAGAGCTGAACCTATTTTGGCAAAATATGTAAGAAGACATCACAAGCCTAAACAGATAATTGGAGACAGAAATACTAGAATTCAAACCAGAAGTAAGACTAAGGATCCAACATGCCTATTGTGTGAATTTGAACCCAAGTCAACTAGTGAGGGATTGGAGAATGAAGACTGGATGCAAGCAATGCATGAAGAGATTGACCAGATTGAGAAGAATGATACTTGGACTCTGGTGCCGAGATCTGAAAACAAAAAAGTTACAGGAACAAAGTGGGTGTTTCAGAATAAGATGAATGAAAATAGTGAAATAACTAGGAACAAAGCTAGGCTGGTATGCAAAGGTTACGCACAAGAAGAAGGAATAGATTATGGGGAGACATTTTCCCCTGTAGCTAGATTGGAAGGAGTAAGAACTCTTCTTGCATATGCTACTTATAAAGATTTCAAGGTATATCAAATGGATGTCAAGTCTGCATTTTTAAATGGTATACTAGAAGAAGAAGTTTACATAGAATAGCCAAAAGGTTTTATTGATCCAAACGGAAGACACATGGTGTGCAAACTGAACAAAGCACTATATGGATTGAAGCAAGCTCCCAGAGCATGGTATGAGAAGTTGCACTACTACTTGATATAGATTGTATTTTCAAGAACAAATGACACAAGCAATCTGTACATGAAAGATGAAGAAGGTAAAGGTATCCTATTGGCAAAAATTTTTGTGGATGACATTATTTTTGGTGGACAAGATGCATTGTGTAAAATATTTTCAAATGAAATGCAAACTGAATTTGAAATGAGCATGCTTGGTGAGATCAAATTCTTTGTTGGTTTACCAGTATATCAGAGGAAGAAAGGAATTTTCATTACACAATCTAAGTGTGTTAATGAAATACTGAAAATTTTTGGGATGGAAGATGCTAAACTAGTGGGAACTCCTATGGTTATTGGACAAAAGTTATCTAAGAATAATGATGCTGCAGAAGTGAATCAGACTTTGTATAGATCCATGATTGGAAAATTGTAGTATGTTGTACATAGTAGACTAGATATTGCACTAGCTATTGGGATTGTGGCAAGATTCTCTGCAAATCCTAAGGAAACACACATCATGGCTGTGAAAAGAATTATGAGATACTCGAAAGGAACTACTGACTATGGTCTATATTATAAGAAGGATGACAAATTTGAACTCAAAGTTTATATAGATGCTGATTGGGCAGGAAATGTAGATGATAGAAAGAGTACTAGTGGTGGAGATTTCTTTCTTGGATAGAGAGTAGTCTCCTGGACGAGCAAGAAATAAAATTGCATTTCTCAATCTATTGCCGAGGCCGAGTATGTTGCTGCCATAGTAAACTGTTCAAATTTGGTATGGATAAAACAATTGTTGATAGGCATGGAAGAAGAAATCACTGAACTTGTTATTTTCTGTGACAACACAAGTGCTATCAATATTTCTAAGAATCCAGTGATGCACACTAAGACCAAGCACATAGAAATCAAGTATCACTACTTGAGAGAATTATTACAAGATAAAGAAGTTCGAATGGAATATGTGAATACAAAAGAATAATTAGCAGACATATTCACTAAAGCTTTACCCAGAGAAGCTCATGAGTATTTGAGAAGTCAATTAGGGGTCCTTCCCCTAACTAAGGCTACCTAGTCAAGCTAGGAGCACTGCATCAAATATGCTACAACAAAATATTTGACAAATTGATGCAGAAGATTGTCACACTTTAGGGCTGGCCTAGAGTTGTGAAAAGGAGCAAAGATAAGGAATCAGTCATAAGCAAGATGACAGAGGGAGAAACACTGAGTTGCACATATATTATCTACATCTGATGGATGTATGTTTTAGTTGCTACTTTGGAATTTTTGTCAAAGAGGGAGATGAACTGATATGATAACACATGACACTGAAAGGTAAGGGTGATGAACTGAAATGAAGGATCAGGATAGAGGGAGATCTGAATACTTCTGATGGTCACAGAAGTGAGGCTTATATGATTCTAAATTAGAATGAAGCTAAGGATGTTATAAATAATTCTCTGATGAACATATAAGTTTTTGGATTGGTTGGTAATCCATGTGTTATTCAGGTGATATCATATGGTGTTGCCATCAATGCCAAAGAGGGAGATTGTTGGAAACTGCAATTCAAATAATTGTTGTATTGTCATTGATGTCAAACCTTAATTGGTAAGACTATTGCTACTTAGGAAAGTACTATATCTATTTGAGTGTTGCTAAGGGGATAGGCAAGGTTGGTAACAATAGCACCTAGGGAAAGGTTGAGTTATCTTGATACTACAAAGTGTACTTGACTATGTTGTACAATGACGAGACAATGTATTATTTATACTAGTAAGACTAAAGACTAAACTGGTAGGCTTAACCAAGCAAGAATGGAGAAATCATGTTTAAGCCGAGCAATGTTAGTGTCGACCGAGTCAGTGTATGCTGAGCAAAATTCTAGTGTCGACCGAACAATACTTAATTACCGAGGAAGACCGTATAAGCCAAGGAAACATTTTTAGTAATGACCGAGCTTTCTACATGAAGACTGACTAGTTGATCACAATATTGACCGAGCATCAACATTTTTACATTTGAAGATAATTTAGTTTTGGAGCTGACATTGTTGAATTTTTGGATTATGTAAAACATGTTGACTTTATTTATTGATTTTTTGAAAGCATTAAATGCACTGTAAAATGTTTTATTTTAAATCTTTAAGAGATTTGAGATGATTCTAGAAATGAAGCCAAAGAACATGAAGCGGGTAGATTCAATGAATCTGACCTAACCCTAAGATCTACGAATGAGATTGAGCGGCATAAGATGAGTTAACCTAATTGAGGAAAGTATTAAGGGAGCTTGAGCACTGGATATGCGTGTGCATGGATGAAGAAAAGAATGCTGGAAGATCAGTAAAGTTTTATTGACTGTATAAGCAGGAAAGGCTGAAGGAGAATTTTGGTGGTTTCTTGAAGAAAAGTTCCGAGTAGATCAGAGATGGAGATGGAAAAGTTTCAAAGTCAATAAACTAACATTAGTGTATGGAATCATATCTGATATTTGCAAAGTGAGTTGTATATTTTTTCAGATAAATATTGCTGCTACTTTCTAACCATTGTAACAGTCAAAATCCTTTTAACAGAGGTTGAACTAACAATCATATGTTAAATCCTTTGAACAAGGTTGCATTCTAATGGAGTGTATGTAAGTCCTATAACAAGGCTCACTTTTAATAGGGTGATTGAAATCCTTTAACTGGGTCACACCTAACAGTGTGTATTGTAACCTTTGACAGGGTTGGCTTTTAACCGAGCTCACTTCAGAAGAGTGAAAATAATAGTAGCATGTTATAAAGTGGTTTTTCCCACATTGAGTTTCCATTGTAAATCCTGGTGTTAATACTTGTGTGAATGTTTTAGTTTGAACATTTCTGTATTTTACAAGTTAAGTTACATCTGGGTAGTGGATTGCATTGTTATATGTTTCTATTATTGAATTAGTGATGACCAAGTTTGTTTTGGTTATTGGATCTGATTTAAGGAAAAGTTTTTAAGTTTGTTTTATACATCAAGCCCTGAGAACAACTAATTCACCCCCACTCTATTGTTCTAAATCATATTAACATCAGGATGGAATCTAGTTTTGCACAGTTAAAGGGAAGTTGAAGACATGTTCATAGTGACATGGATGATAGTGCAGACTTCGAGGTCACATGAGTGAAGAATTATTCTAATTGGAAGCCGACAGTTTTGTGTAAATTTGATGCAACTTGTGGAAACCTTTTATTTTGTAATTGGATGCCGACTCATTTGTAATTAATTGAGTGTGGTATAAAGGAAGGAATGTTTTTCCTTGTTGTAATGTGTGGATTATGTAATTGTGAAAGTGAATTTGTGAAGAGGATATGCAAGGTACATAGATTTGAAATTGAGATCTGGTGTAGCAGTGAGATGTGGTTTGTCACAGTTAGAGAAGAGGTAACATATTGTTGAGATCAATAATGAATTGATATTATTTTGTTGAATAATCTAGAGATTAGTTGGACAGTGTGTTCACTGATCTTTCCATTGAAGCTGTTTGGGCAGTGGGTCCTTCTATCTTCCGTAACTCCTAACAGAGTTAGAATCTTTTAGCAGGGATTCAAAATCTCCTAACCAGGATTCATATGTGCTAAATGTATTTCATAAGGATCCTAACAAAGTCCATCCTTTCACAAGGAATATTCATATTAGTGCATCTTTTGTGGGCATCATTCCCACCGGGGTTTACTCTTTGATCAAGAGGTTCCCTAGTCAACATATCTTGTGTTATTGTGTATGGATATCTTTCTATGGTTAGTAATTATATTGCTTGCATGGTTAAACTCTATTGATGTTGATAAAAGTTATAATTATCAGATAACTGATTCACCCCCCCCTCTCAGTTATCTTGGTGGACTTTACTTTCTAACAATTGGTATTAGAGTAGCAGGTCCTTGAAAGAAAAGTTTAACAGCTTAAGGAGATCCATGGTGAATTTTAGGAAAGAAAGCCCTAAGTTTGATAGAGTAAATTTTGACAGATGGAAAGAAAAGATGAAGACACATCTGTTATCTCTATTGAGCTTTTAAGGTTGCCATTAGTACCAAAGGTTTGTAAAGATATCAGTCGGTCACTTACATTGAGCTAATCGGTAACATAAAGCAGAACAGACTAGTCGGTTAAGCTTTTATACCGAGCAACAGATAGTTTACTGAGCACCAGTAGACACCAACACTAACAGATAGTAAACACAAAGCATCACAGTATACACTGAGTAGTTTATACAGTGTTTACTGAGGATCACATGAAATGACATAGTAATAAGAAATGGCACATTCTTCTATGCAAATAGTTACAATGGTTTATAAAATGTTTTACCAAGATTGAGGAACATTTAATGTGATGATATTCATTAAATGAAATGTATATCTTTTGTAATAGTTGATCTAGGTTATTATTGTCCACCGTAGATCTTAGGGTTATGACTATATTGTGTAACCCAATTTTGTTAAAGTGAAAAAAATAGAACACTATATATTTGTGTGTTCGCATCATTTTTGGAGTGAGTTGATATATGAATCATGGAGAACTTGAAGCAATTGCCTAACTTCAAGTCTATCAGTTAATAGAGCAGAACCAAGTACAGAGGAATTCAAATTGAGTAGAATCAGCAAAGGCTACCGAGCAGTTTAGAGAAGAGATTCATCACAAGGTGATATTTTATTAGAGCTTATAGATCTGTATCAGACAATTGAGTTGTCAAATAGTAGATAATTACCTATTGCCTTTTGACAATTGTAATAGAGTTTTGGATAAAATCTCTTAATAGAGTAGACTTAATAGTCTTATGTAAATCTCTTAACCGAGTGCACACTTCATTAGTGTTGTTAAAATCCTATAACTAGGTAGGTCTATCTGATCTAACATGTCACTCCTAATAGGGTGAGATCACCAGAAGTGACCAAAACTTGTAGCCTTAATAGGCAAACCTTTTCTATTTGCAGTAGTGAAGAATTTGTGGGTGTCATCCCCACCGTAGTTTTTACCTTCTAACAAGGGTTTTTGCGTTACCAAAATACTTGTGTTATGTGATTGTCATATTGATGTCATGTTGTTTGCTTACTTAAGTTAAATGGATAATTGATTCATGCAATTAGATTCAAGTTATTTTGGTCAGTTATCGCTGTTTACAGTTATAGATCTGAAAGGTTTACAAGTGAAGTTTTGAAGGCACTGATTCACCCCTCCCCTCTCAGTTCCTATCTCTCCTAATTCCAACAATTGGTATCAGAGTGCAGTTCTCTTTTTGAACAGTTAACCACTGAAGGGTAAAGATCTAAGTCATGGAGAGATACAAGCTTGACAAGACTATTGAGAATCAGAAGATACTGTATCATCTTAAAATGGAAGCACTTCCATGGTAAGAGCGTTTAGCCCTCCAAGTAAGTGGTTTGGGGTCATGTCAAACACCTTGAATGGATATTCAACTTGGATCTAGCTTTTCCCCTTGTTCTGCCCCATTTTCCACTTCTTCCTAGCATTTTCCTTGCATTCTGGACTATGAACATGAGGTTTTTGACCATAAGGTCAAAGTTGACCTTATGGGGTCAAAGTCAACCTTGATCTTGATTAGGTTAAGATCAAGCTTGATCTTGACCTAGTCAAGTTTGAGCTTGACCTTGACCCTAGGGTATGGTGTCTTCGGTGTTAGCTTTTGATTTTGGGATTTCATCAAAATCTTGCATTTTCCCTCTTCGGGGCCACTATTTCTCAAATTAAGTGTCAAATTCTCAAATTAACATTTGAGGTGGACCTTTCTTGATATTTGTATAGGATTCCTAATTTATTATTGGAGATTATCCTTTCTCGAGTTTTGTGCCTAATGCTCAAATTAACTTTGGGGTTAGCCTTACCTCGAATTTTGTAACAAGGCTCTTAAATAATTATTTTATTTCTATATTAAGGGTGGTCCCCTCCTAGAGTTTTGTGTCAAGACTTTAATTTAATTTCCTCTCCATGTGCACCTCTCTAGAGTTTTGTGCCATGGGCCCTTAATTATTGTTTTCTATGAGGCTCCTCTTGTGCCCTAGATCACTATAAAAGGGAGCCTTCCTCTCTCATTTTCTCCATCAAGCCATCAAGTTTGGCAATCCATCTCTCAAGCTCTCAAGCAAGAAGATCAAGCATTCAAGCATCCAATTCATCAAGGAGATCCATTAGAAGCCATTGAAGGATTCAAGCTCTATGGAGCCCTCTTGTTGAAGATCCATTCATTCAAGCCTCTTCCTATTCCAAGATCCATTCAAGATTGGTGTTGAAGATCTAAAGACAATTGATTGGAGACATCCTACATTTGATTCTACATTCATCCATTCTTGTGGATTCAAGGATTTGAATCCTCCAAAAGGGTTTCAACTCAAGAAAGTTGAATTGTTCCATTTACTTTGTTTATTCTAGCAATTTCAATTCAATTTTAAAGTTAATTCCTAAATTGGGGTTTTACTGAGGCAAACCCCTTCCCCCCCAACAAACAAAACCATTTTTCTTGTCGGTACAGGTGCAAAACTTCAAATTTGAGAGTAGATTTGGATACCCTTTTCATTGAACTTCTGAGATCCGCAAACAAAGTCAAAATTGACCTTCAAAATAAAAATGTAGCCCTTGACCTGGTCAGTTACAACCTTGATCCTGACCTAGTTAGGTACAACCTTGATCTTAACCTAGTTAGGTACACCATCAATTTTGATCCAACATCAACCTGATTCAATCTCGGAAAAAGATTTTTGGGTTTTGTAGATCTCACAGTTTTGGTTCATAACTATAGAAATCAATAGTTTTTGAGATCATTTGATAGGGTTTTCAACCGATTCTTTTTCAGAGGTAAGTACCTTTATTTCTTAATTTCAATATTAATCATCTAAATTTACTTTCTATATCAATACGATTGAAATGTATGTTTAAAATATTGGTTTTGGGGTCTCTTTTATGTGCAAGCCATTTCCCTAGGACTTCATACACTATTTTATCCTTTACAGATACAAATGCAAATGTTTTTGGAATAGTATAAGCAAGCCAAGGAAGGACTAAAGAAATTACTAGTTGAAAGGAAGAACCTAGCTATACTACAAAATGAGATCAGTTACCATGAAGAACCTATTGATGAAATATTCGAGCATATTAGATCCAGTTCTGGAAGCATCTCCGACGGATATGAAAGCATATTCACTGATCTATCTGAAAAGAATCAATATTTAACTGATCAAGTGAAAGCACTACAAATCGATCAAGAATCTCAGATGGTGAGAATGGTAGAAACAATGAACAAAGCAAAACAAGCTGAGCAAGAAAGAAATCTGGCAATCGATGACCAAAGATAGATGACTAAACAACTTCAAACTAAAGAGAGTGAGATACAAAGACTCACTGACCGAAATTTCCAAGTAACTAATCAAATGATGACTGTGAATCAAGAGGTAAACTGAGTAAATGCAGAATTGTCAAGGAGACTAGAAGATGTTGCAAGACTCAGAGAAGAGAATGAGAAGCTGAGAAATGAAGTGAAAAATCAATAGCAGCAAAATGAAATGAGGAAACTTGCTGAGGATAGCTCTAAGAAGATTGATGGCTTTTTGACTAATCAAATAAGATTTGGGAGAAAAGCTAGTATAGGCTACACCGATAAAGGAGAAACATCACAACAAGCTGAACAAGTCAACATCAGTCAAAATCAGAAACCTAAAGTGTTGGCATGTTATCACAGTGGCAAACTGGGACATACATCTAATGTGTGTAGAAGCAAAGCACAAGGTAAACCTCCTGTCACTCCTAAGTTTAATGGATATTGTTACTACTGTGGTATGTTTGGACATCCTGCTTATGAGTGTAGAGCTAAGAAAAATGATCTTGCTAACAATACCACTATGGAGAAAATATGCTATACTTGTAACAAGCATGGACACACTGCATGAGAATGTAAGGCAAAGATGAAGCAAGTATGGACTCCTAAGTAGCAAACACAATGAAAGCCCTATCAACCAAAGAGACAAGGTAATTCTTATGTTTGGGATTATAATACATGGGCTAATTGTATTTTTTGTGGTAGATATGGACACATTGCAGCAAACTATTATAGAAAGAGTTGGATTGGACAAGCACTGGGATGGCTTGTATGCACTGCCATAAGGTCGGTCATTTAAGCAAGAACTGTAGAGACCAAGCACCAAATGAAAATCATATATTTGAAAATGGATATACTATTGCAGATATCATGAAGTTAAGGAACACTATGTGGAAGAAGGCATCTAATGAGAATGCTGAGTCAAGTAATATTGTCGGTGAAACCTCATCCACTAGATTGGGTGACGTCGGTACCTCCACTTAAGGTGAAATAGGTATGTATGGGACTGACATTTCAAAAGATCACATTTTACATACAGTTCCTTATGCATAATGTTCTTATACCAAATCAGCATGAATAAAGATGCACTATGGTTTAGTTGTCATGAGCTAACAATGTTATACAGTCGGTAAAAGAGAGACCAAGAGTTGGTTACCCGTCGGTAATCACTATCTAAGGTTAACCGAGCACATGTATCAACCGATGAAGAAATTCTATGTTAACTGAGCAGATGAAAATTTTAGTTGTCACCAAGTTGACATTTGTTTCATACTGAAAGTTAGATCAAGCATTTTTTGCATGAAAGTTTGAGTGGGAACATTGAAAAGTCTATAAATACATGGGAATAGAGTTCATTTTTTACAATGCGATTTTGAAGAACGGAGAATTCAAAGAGAAGAATTCAAGCTAAAAGATTTTTAGAAGGATTCAAGGCTATGTTAGATTGAATTGACATCACTCTTCATGATACTGAGTAAGTTCATTTGCGATCAAACACTTCTTATCCCGCTCCTTGCTGAAACCCTAGAATCAATTTATGTCATCTACATCATCTGCAAGAAAAATTTAAAGTGTTGAGGAGGAAGTTAATCTAATCATTAGGGAAAATTTTGATGAATCTAAGTTTAAGCCACATCCCAAGGTCGTAGCACAAATAGATACAATGGGCACTTTTTTGAGCATACTAGAAAGGGTTTAATTGACAGAAGACGTAAGATCATATATTCATTGCAAAATCAGAGAAGTTAGAGATTTTGAAACTATTGCATCATATCAACAACTCTGTGGCCTCGATGGTAAAATGAAATCAGATTACAAGAAGATTGAGGAATCAGGGTTATCGTATTTTATACACTTTTTGCAATCATTTAAATCAGATTGGATCAGAATCATTTTGAGTAGGTATCACGATGACAAATTCTGGCTAGATGAATTGATTGAGGTCAACAAGAAAATGATCAGTAGGGTTACTGGGCTCCCTAAAACTAACAAAGCTAAGGCTTTCCATAGTTCATCATGACCGGATGTTGAGAAATATACTAGAGCACAATGGGATGGTTGGTCATTGAAGATTTTGACAATCAAGGACCCAATAGTCAAATTTGTAGCACATGTGATTAGGTACAAGTTATTTCAATCAAGCAAACTCAACAGCATACCCTGCAGTGCAATAGACATGGCACACAAAATTGTGGTAAAAGGTCACTAGGTTGATCTTGCCGAGGTACTGTTTCATCAACTTTAGGAGAATATGAAGATCATAAGGAAAAAGAAGTCTAACACATGTAAGTTTAGATCTCTACTTGCATGCATATTTTTCTATCTACAAAAGTATATACCTGGCACCAATAAAGTAAATTGGATACTGGATGTACCAGTAACAAAACAGATTAGTGAAATGATGAATACGTTAGGAGATACGTTGAATATAGAGTTTAATGCATACTTCAAAGAGTTTTAGTCTAAAATACATAAAAGAAGTAGAATTCTAAGGGAATTAGTTCAGAGATGTGAGAATGATATATGTTTTGTAGTCAACTTTGATTATACTTTGATAAAAGTAGTTGAACCTAGGATAAAATGGTTGGCACCGATGGGATATTAAATGAACCATGATTTTGCACTGAAATCTATTAATGCACTACTTGCACTACCAAAAGATCCCATTGCCACTAGGTTTAGAGTATATGAAGAGGCCAAATCTAGAATTTCAACAAATATTAAGATTGGTAAAATAACTAGAAAGGTAAAGAAGATGAAGAAAAATCTCATTACTAAATATGGAGATGGGTCTGAGACATTTGAAGAGACACCGGTTGAACATGCAACTGAAGGTCAGTTATAGTTAGCTGACAAACCATATGATAGTGAGGAGACCGAGTTTGACAAAGATGTAGATCCCACACCGGTTCCTCCACCTAAAATTCCTATAAAGAATTAGTCACCTATACATGAAGGTATAAAGACACAATCATCAACTGCAGCACCACCTACTAATAAGGAAGAAGAAGAGAAAGTAACAAAAAGGAGAGCAGCTACATTGACAAAGAAATACATTAAGAGAAAGAACAAGGCTGTAGTTGAGGCACCTAAGAAAAGGAGAAAATTCATAAGAAATAAAGAAGATCTTGAGGAAACTGAGACAAAAGATTATGTTAATCAATTCAAAGTGGTTAGTCACAAGGCAAAAATAATAGATGACATCATTGAAGACATAATTGAACATGGAGACCTCACTGATCCCTTACTAGACAGATTTGACAAGATGTCAAAAGAAGATCAAACCAAGATTTAAGAGGTTGTCATCCAAATGATGATAAAATTCAAGAAAGTTCCAATGGAATTTGCCTCTGCATTACTGAAGAAATTGGATGACAAAATTACTGAAAAATGGGCTATTGCACTAGACACCAAGAAGAGAAAGAGAGAACGCTCTCTAGTTCAGGTAGTCACACATTTAAGCTTTGGAGAAGTTAGTGAATACTTGACCAAATACCAAGCAAACTTTATGATCAAGAATAGAGCCTTAATGATCATGGATGAAAATGTAGCAAATATGGATACCACAACAAATTCTATGTGGACATCAATTTTGAAGGCTGAAGAAAAAGCTGAGCAAGAAGCATTCTTGAACTTATCTAAGAAGAGACACAATTCCAAAGGCAAAGGTATTTGCATTGATGAGGGAACTACAAAGAAATCAAAGAATACTGGTATATCAATTACTGAGGCAATTGATATCATCGAGGACAAGGAAGAAATAAGTATTTTACAGGATGCACCAGATAAAGTTGAAGTTCAACTGGAGAAGAAAAATGATGATGATGTACTCATTGAAGACATCACAAATGGTGATCCTGATGACCAAGATGATGAAGATGTAAATATTGCACCAAATAAAGATGAAGCACTAGACACTGAATGTCTATTTACATCACTACTGGGTGAACTTCCTGTACTTGCATAAGCAACTGAAATTCTTTCCCAAGTACAAGCCGATGGCTCAAATCCTAAGCAAAACAAAGATATCATAGGGGATCAAAACACAGAGAAACTTGCAGAAATAGATGAGCCTACACATATAGAGGAACCTTCCACCGAAGCAAAGGAAATAGAAGAATCAAAGGAAACAAAAGAAACAAAGGAAACAGAGGTGATCCCACTTGACACCATATCCGAAACTCCTACTATATCAACCAAGACTACAACTACCAAGGAGCAAAAGAAGGAAGAACATGTGTTAATGAGGAAGGATACTCCAAAGACTGGAGATAAATCTATTGCTATTATTGAGAAGAAATCACCTCTAGCACTAAAGAAGAAGAAGAAAGGAAAAGGGCCGGTCACCCTAGATGAAGTAATAATTATCCCTGAGTGTGACTTGAGGATCCTAAGCCTTGAAGACTTGAGTAAATATGGGGAATTATGTACAAGAAAGGCAGTGCAAGAGAAGTTGAAGCAAGAACACAAACGAAAAAAAGTATTAATCGATGTGTGGGATATCCTCCAATAGGTAGTACTTGAGATAAATATTGATGAGGATACGCCTATCATAGATCAAATTGCTACACTTTCCAAGAAGATCAATGCCCCGAACACTGATGCAGATAAACAAATTGAAGAAAGGGAAGAATCCAGGATACATCACAAATTAGTAGAGAAAATCAGCCTAGAAGTGGCATTACAGAAGGTCAAATTATCTGAGGTAATTACTGAAATGAAATCTATCACCTAGTTAATTTGTCAATATTTATTGAAGCTTTGTACTACAGACACCTTCATTGTTGAAGTAAGTGAAAAGATCAAAGGATTGGAAGTAGAAATATAGTTGAGTAAAAATGTAGCTATAACCGAGCCTCATGCTTTCTTAAAGCACATTCACCAAGTTCAGGAACTCTGATGGTTGATAGCAGATTTGAAGAAACAAGAAGAGCACCTAAAAAATTAGGTTACTGAGGTGCAAACCAAACTCATTCCATACCTAAATTTTTTTGAAGCACATATTGTCAAAGTCGAGCTACAAGTTGCAACACCAGAAATTTTGTTGTTAGATAACATCTTTGACATGCATGCACAAGTCGGTCTTAAGCACATCGCTCTCACCAACTTGAAAGAGGAGTGGGAAAACCTCTTGGAGTCAGTGAAGAAAACCCATTAGCATATTTTTGACAAGTTGTGAGTATACTACTTACTTTTTGTATTTGGCATTACTATCAAAAAGGGGGAAAATAATGTATCAGCTGTTATGTCAAATATCTACATAAATGCTACATATACTACATATTACTGGGAGCATGCATCGAGGGGGAGTATTTAGTACTTAGAATTTTTTTTTTTGATGTGTATATGTATATGGCAGAGATATAATTTATATAGAAAACTTTGTCTATATACATTCGAAGTTTTGATACTAATGCCAAAGGGGGAGATTGTTATCTCTATTGAGCTTTTAAGGTTGTCATTAGTACCAAAGGTTTGTAAAGATATCGGTCAGTCACTTACATTGAGCTAATTGGTAAGATAAAGTAGAACAGACTAGTCGGTAAAGCTTATATACCGAGCAGCAGATAATTTACTGAGCACCAGCAGACACCGACAGATAGTAAACACCAAGCATCATAGTATACACCAAGCAGTTTATACAGTGTTTACTGAGGCTCACAAGAAATGACATAGTAATCAGAAATGGCACATTCTTCTATTGAAATGCTTACAACAGTTTATAAAATGTTTTACCAAGATCGAGGAACATTTAATGTGATGATATTCATTAAATGCAATGTATATCTTTTGTAATAGTTTATCTAGGTTATTATTGTACATCGTAGATCTTAGGGTTATGACTATATTGTGTAACCTAATTTTGTTAAAGCAAAAAAATAGAACACTATATATTTTTGTGCTCGCATCATTTTTGGAGTGAGCTGATATATGAATCACGGAGCACTTGAAGAAATTACCTAACTTGAAGTCTATTAGTTAACAGAGTAGAACCGAGTACAAAGGAATTTAGATTGAGTAGAATCAGCAAAGGCTACCGAACAATTCAGAGCAGAGATTCATCACAAGTAAGGTGATATTTTATCAAAGCTTATAGATCTGTATCAGACAATTGAGTTGTCAAATAAAAGATAATTACATATTGCTTTCTGACAATTGTAATAGAGTTTTGGATAAACTCTCTTAATAGAGTAGACTTAACAGTCTTATGTAAATCTCTTCACCGAGTGCACACTTCATTAGTGTTGTTAAAATCCTATAACTAGGTAGATCTAGCCAATCTAACATGTCACTCCTAATAGGGTGAGATCACCTGAAGTGATCAAAACTTGTAGCCCTAACAGGAAAACCTTTTCTATCTGTAGTAGTGAATAATTTGTGGGTGTCATCCCCACCATAGTTTTTACCTTCTAAAAAAGGTTTCTGCGTTACCAAAATACTTGTGTTATGTGATTGTCATATTGATGTCATGTTGTTTACTTACTTAAGTTAAATGGATGATTGATTCATGCAATTAGATTCAAGTTATTTTGGCCGGTTATCATTGTTTATAGTTATAGATCTGAAAGGTTTACAAATGAAGTTTTGAAGGCACTGATTCACCCCTCCCCTCTCAGTTCCTATCTCTCCTAATTCCAACAACATCTACTATGTTTAGAACTAGGTTATTGGTTCAATACAAAGAATGAGAAGACTATCATTGATGAGGATAATCATGAAAAATATTCTGATGATGAGAGAGATCTATTCATGTGTAACACACTTGCTAGAGAAGAAATTTTGACATCCCTTCCAGAGAATGTGTATAGTCAGGCAAAATATTTGAAAACATCTCATGAAATTTGGAAAGCTTTACACTCTACTTTTGTAGGTGATGAACATGAAAAGAAAGTTATATTACATAATTGGATATGTGCATTTGAAGATATAAGAATGATGGAAGATGAATCTGTTAGAAGCTATATTGGTAGAATGTCAGAAATTGTTGCAGGCATAAAATCTTGTGGAGGAACAAAGACAAAAAATGAAGTTATATGGAAAATTCTGAGGATATTGACTCCTGCATTTAAGAAAACAACACAAATGATTGAACAAGTTATACCTTGTACTTCAAACTTTACAAGAGAGAATCTTCTTGGAAGATTGGAAGCAATAGAAATGAACCTGAGGTTATCAGGAGATTTTCCTAGAATGGAGACAACATTCAGTGCTCTTAGTGTTCACCCTACTTTGTTAAGAAGCATTAGTGTGAGTGGAGATTATGCTGGTGGTAACAGATCTAGAAATGAAGAAGACAGGAAGATTTAAGAAGGTATTTCCTTACTTGTGAAGAGAGAACCAGATGGTAGGAAAATCTTTAAATGTTGGACTTGTCAAGAATATGGTCATTTTGCATCTAAATGTCCTAAGAGAGTTAAAAAGTACAAAAATAATTTCAAGCCTAGAAGATCTAAGGAATGTTATTATGCTAATGATGAAGATCTTGAAGCTAGTATAGAGAGAACTTTAAGTGAAAGTGATACTGAGAATAATGATGACATAGGATTTGTAGCAATTAAAGAAGAAAATCTTGAAAAAGATGTTAAGGAAGAAAAATCCCTAGTTTCTCAAGTTGAAAAGAAAGCTGATTGGATTATAGATAGTGGTTTTTCACATCATATGACTGGAGACATGAAAAAGTTTGTAAAGTTTAACAATTATGATGGTGGAGTTGTTAGAGTTGGAAACAATGCACCTTGTTTGATTAAAGGTATAGGATCTATTACTCTTGATGGAAAGACTAATACTGGTGATGTTTACTTTGTGGATGGTTTGAAACATAATATTTTGAGTGTTGGAAAATTAGTTGATAAGGGATATCAAGTTTGGTTTACTGAGAAAACTTGTGTGATAAAAGATAAAGATGGAAATCTGATTGGAACTGGATCTAGAACCAGAGGTAATGTATTTCAGTTGAATCCTACTGAGATGACATGTTTGATTACTAAGATAGATGATAGTTGGTTATGGCACATAAGATTTTGTCATATAAATTTTAATGACATTGTGAAAATAAGTACTACACTTGCAGTAAGAGATTTTCCTAAAATTATGAAGCCTACTAACATGATTTGCAAGGAATGTGTGATGGAAAAATAAAAGAGAAGTTCATTTCCCAGTAAGAAGTTTACATCTATAGAGAAGTTGGAGATTGTTCATACATATTTGAGTGGTCCTACAAGGACTAGAGGATTCTATGGAGAAAGGTATTTTATGATTCTTGTTGATGATTTTACAAGAATGATGTGGATTGCATTTCTTAAAGAAAAATCTGAAGCATTTGATAAGTTTAAGGTCATTAAGAATAAAGTTGAGAATGAATCTGGAATGAAAATTAAATGTTTGAGATTTGATAGAGGTGGAGAATTTACTTCTAGAGAGTTTAAGACCTTTTGTGAAGTGAATGGTATTAAGAGACAGTTTTCAGCCCCTAGAACACTAGAACAAAATGGTATTACAGGAAGGAGAAACAGATCAGTGACTGAAGTAGCAACAGCTATGTTATTTGAGAATGATTTGGAGAAGATATTCTGGAGAGAAGCAGTGAACACAATAGTATATACAATGAACATAGTACAAATCAAAGTAGACATAGACAAGACACCCTATGAATTATGGTTTGGACATGCACCCTCAGTTAAGTATTTTAGAATTTTTGGAAGCAAATGTTATATGAAGAGAGATGATGATATTGGAAAGTTTGATCCTAGAAGTGATGAAGGTATATTTCTTGGATATTATTTGAAGAGAAAAGCTTATAGATATTATAACAAGAGAACTAAGACTATTGTTGAGAGCGCAAATGTTAAAGTTGATGAAAAGTTTAAAATTTAGGAAAGAATACTTGATTATGAATCTGATGAAGGAACTCATCCTAAACCTAACACTGAAACTACTGAATTATTCTATGAGACTGATAGTGACTTGTTGAATAAAAGCCACAGTGAAATCACTGAAGAATAGACACTTGAAGTGAGATCTGAGACAGTGACACCTAACAGGAACTTATCAAGGAATCATCCTATTGAGTAGATTATTGGAAGAATAGACAGAGGAGTTCTAACTTGAAATAAGGTACAAGAATAGTTATGTTTGATTTCTCAAATTGAACCTAAATCTACTAGTGAAGCCTGTGAAGATGAACAATGGATTAAAGCTATGAAAGAAGAACTAGATCAGATTGAAAATAACAAGACATGGGAATTGGTCCCTAGACCTAAAGATAAGAATGTTATAGGAACTAAATGGGTATTTAGAAACAAGATGAATGAACAAGGAGAAGTAGTAAGAAACAAAGCAAGATTGGTATGCAAAGGATACTCATAGCAAGAAGGAATTGACTATGATGAAAATTTTGCACCAGTAGCAAGAATTGAAGTAGTAAGAATGTTTTTGGCCTATGCAACTTTCAAGAAATTCAAAGTATATCAAGTGGATGTGAAGTCAGCATTTTTGAATGGAGAATTGGAAAAAGAAGTCTATATTGAGGAGCCTGAAGGTTTTCCTTTGACTCAAGAAGGAGACATGGTATGTAAACTGAAGAAAGCCTTATATGGACTAAAGCAAGCATCTAGAACTTGGTATGCAAGATAGGATAAGTATTTTTTGAAATTGGGATTTAAAAAAGGAACAACTGATAGCAACCTATACACAAAAGAAATTGAAAATGGTTTGCTGATTATAGTTATTTTTGTTGATGACATTATTTTTGGAGGAGAAGATGAAGCTAGTGATAAATTTGTTGATGAAATGAAAACTAAATTCAAAATGAGCATGATTGGTGAAATGAAATAATTTTTGGGATTACAGATAACACAGAACAGTGATGGTATCTTTGTAAGTCAGACAAAGCACTTGAATGATTTGTTAAAGATATTTGGAATGGAGAACCATAAACCAGTTGGAACACCTATGGTAACTAGACATAAATTATCTAGCATAGATGAGACTCTTGTAGTTGAACAGAAGTACAGATCTATGATTGGAGGATTGTAGTACTTGACACATACAAGACTTGATATAGCACACTTAGTTGGAATTGTAGCAAGATTTCAAGCTGAATCGAGAGAATTACAAAATGTAGCAGTAAAGAGGATACTGAGATATTTAAGAGGTACAACTGAGTATGGATTGTGGTATGAAAAATCTAATGATTTTACCCTATGTGCATATACAGATGTTGATTGGGGAGGCAGTGTTGATAATAAAAAGAGAACTAGTGGTGGAGCATTTTTCCTTGGAGGAAGATTGGTTTCTTGGCTAAGAAAGAAGTAGAATTGTATTTCACAAAGCACAACAGAAGTAGACTATGTAGCAACATCAAGCAATTGTAACTAGATAATTTGGAAGAAGTAGATGTTGAAGGATATTGGAATAAAGTTTGTTGAAGCTATTGTTATACATTGTGATAACACCAACACAGTTAGTATGTCTAAGAACCCTGTACTAAATTCTAAGACAAAGCATATAGAGATTAAGTATCATGTAGTAAGAGAGAAAGTTGTTGAGAAAGAAGTCAGACTTGAGTACATAAGAAAAAAGGAGTAGATAACATATATATTTACAAAGCCTTTGCCTAAGGATACATTTGAGTATCTAAGAGGTATGCTTGGGGTTATGCCCCAACCTACTTTTGAGAAGTGATGTAGATTGGTTGCATCTATCCAGTGGTATATGAGCCTTATCTTTCTTCTAGATTGGATGTTGGTACTTCCTCTATGGGGGAGTATGTGTATCTGAGCTGAGTCATGAGGACTCTAGTGAATGTATTTTTTCTCAACAGTGTCTTTTGACATTAGAGTTGTTGTTGACATAATGATGAAATTTTTGTCATTGATGTCAATGGGGGAGAAGTGTACATGAAAAATCATTTTTACCATCTTTTGGAGAGAATTGAATAGGAAAACAAAGGAAGATTTAACTGATTTGAAAATATTTGTTTAAGAGCAGCAGGATTGCAGTATTGGATTTATGGAACATTGGATATTTTTCATCTATTTTTCCATCAATGCCAATGGGGGAGATTGTTAGGAATAAATGCTAAATATATCCTATGAGAGTATTGGAAGCCATTCTGTAGCAGTTGTTGTTGCATTCATGACTATGATTGTCATTGATGTCAACAGAGTGATCTACTGGAGATTAGCAGAGGAGAAGACAATGTTTTGATTAGCACACTTGGGATATTATAGATCAAGCTATGCGATGTTGAGGATTTACTCTTGGATATGTTATATGTTTGTGGTTAAGAGTATAGATAGTAATTCATTTATTCATGGAAGTTATGAGCATTTTGGTGGAAGCAGTATTTAGGCAGTGTTCCGGAGTAGCGGTTTGTGGAAATTAGATGATATCTCCTAATCGGGATGGAATATAGTTTTGTGCACTTAAAGGGAAGTTGAAGAAATTTTGATAGTGATGTGGATGATAGTGCAGACTTCAAGGTCGTAGGAGTGAAGAATTATTCTAATTGGAAGTTGATAGTTTTGTGTAAATTTGATGTAACGTGTGGAAACCTTTTACTTTGTAATTGGATGCTGAATCATTTGTAATTACTTGAGTGTGGTATAAAGGAAGGAATGTTTTTCCTTGTTGTAATATGTGGAATATGTAATTGTGAAAGAGAATTTTTGAAGAGGATATGCAAGGTATAGAGATCTGAAATTGAGATCTGGTGTAGCAGTGAAGTGCGGTTTGGCATAGTCAGAGAAGAGGTAACATATTGTTGAGATCAGTAATGAATTGATATTATTCTATTGAATAATCTAGAGATCAGTTGGACAATGTGTTTAGTGATCTTTTCATTGAAGTTGTTTGGGTAGTGGGTCCTTCTATCTTCCATAACTCCTAACATAGTTAGAATCTTTTAGCAGGGATTCAAAATCTCCTAACTGGGATTCATATGTACTGAATGTATTTCATAAGGCTCCTAACTAAGTCCATCCTTTCATAAGGAATATTAATATTAGTGCATCTTTTGTGGGCATCATTCCCACCGGGGTTTACTCTTTGATCAAGAGGTTCCCTAGTCAACATATCTTGTGTTATTGTGTTATTGTGTATGAATATCTTTCTATGGTTAGTAATTATATTTCTTACATGGTTAAACTTTGTTGAAGTTGATAAAAGTTATAATTATCAAATAACTGATTCACCCCCCCCTCTTAGTTATCTTGGTGGACTTTACTTTCTAACAACACATTCACCACTCTCCATTCTTCTTAGGTGCCAATACCACAGGTACTACACAAGGACTCAAACTTTATCTGATCAAACATTTATCTAGCAACTCTTGAATCTACCAGTTCAATTCTTGATTCTTGGTAGGTGTCAACTAATGAGGTGCCTTATTTGGTAAACTAGCTCTAGGGATTAGATCCATGCAATGATCAATACTTCTCTTCGGTGGAAAACCATCAGGTGCATTATCAAAAATTATATCACTGTACTCGGTGAGTAACTTATCAATCTCCTTAAGGACATTATCCTCTATTTTCTTACTCAATTTGTTAGGAATCACAACAAAACATCAAATCATTCTTCTTCAAATCCTTAACAAATTTTCTTCCTTCCATCAAACAAACTTTCATAGATGTGCAAACATTACTAACAGGTTCTTCCATCAAAGGTAACAAGATTTGTTTTCTTCCATCAGCCACAATAGTATACTTGTGAAATCTCCCATCATATATAGCATGTCTATCATATTTCCAAGGTCTACCCAACAAAATATGACAACAATCCATAGGCATGATATCACACAACACCTTATCATAGTACTTTCCAATTTTTAAATTCACATAACATTGTACACTTACCAAGAGTGTGTTCTCATCTTTGATCCATGAAATTTGATATGGCTTTGGATGTTCCAATCTTTCCAACTACAACTTTGTGACCATCTCCACAGATGCCAGATTCTCTGAGCTACCACTGTCAATGATTACCTTCCAAACTTTGTCAGAAACTTTGCATCTAGTTTTGAACAAATTTTTCCTTATTGGATCTTCCTTTTTACTTTCATTCCATAGTGCTCTCCTTACCATTAAGTTATTTTCCTTCTCAGGTTCATTCGATGACTCTTCTTGCACCAAAGAATTTCTACTACTACTAGCTTTCTTACTAGCATGTGTACATTCAAAAGATCTATGTCCTTCTTCTCCACAATTGTAACAAGTTCCTCAAAAATTACCTCTGCTATAACCACCTCGGTAGTTACTGCCTCTGCCTCTAGATGAACTTTCACCTTTCCACTCGGTCTTGCCTTTGTCCAGACTTGTCTTTTCAGGTTCAGATCTACTATTTTCACCATAAGATCTACCTCTTCCTCTAGGGAATCTACCACCTCCACCTCTTTGTCTCTGTTCATGTCTCTTGTTTAACTTCTCCTCAGCTTTCAATGAAAATTGATAAGCCTCTTCAATGTTCTCCAACTTAACCAAATTGATTTCCTCTTGGATGGAAACTCTCAAACCATTCAGGTATCTAGCAATTCTTTCCACATCATCCTCATCATGTCTAGATCTGATATCTAATCTATAGAATTCCTCAGTATACTCTTTTACCGAGCTATCTTTCTGCCTTAGACTTTGCATTCACCTAACTAGGTTAATCTGATTATTATAAGGTAAGAACTTCCCTTTCAATTTATTCACCATTTTATTCCATACCTTTATTTTGTCTTTGCCTTTCTTCTTCTGATCCAATTGCAGATGTTCCCACCACAAGGATGCACAAACTTTCAACTTTGTGCCTGCAATTTTCACCTTCTTTTCCTTAGATACATTTTCATACTCAAAATAATTTTCCATTTTAGTGGATCTGGTTTATCAATTCATTAGAATCCAATTTCCCACTATATTCAGGAGGATTGAAATGTGGTGTTGACTTCAAACTTGTCAATGCCTTCAAGAATCTTTCCTCACCCTGATCCATCATAGGTGTAGGTTCTGCTTCACCTTGTTCCACTTCAACTTCATCATCACTAACATCTTCAAGATGTGTGCCTCTTCTCTTCGCTGTTTCAATAGCTTCTAATCTAGCAACAAGTTGTCTCAACATGCCTTCTAATCTTGGATCCACTTCTCACCTCCCACGAACCATCTTGAAAAAAACCCTCTATAATTGTAGGTCAGATCGCAATCTGCCACCCCACAACAATCCAACTAGGGCTTCGCAAGAAGGAACCTACAAACCTAGATCCATAGACCTAGATCTAGATCTCACCTCACTCTGATACCACCTGATGCAAGGGTAGAGACCTTAGGGATCAAAGGAAGGAACACCCTACAGGTCCAACCTACTCAACAACTCATGGAAGCAACAACAAAATAGTGAGAGAGAGAAAGTAGGATCATTAATATTCTATCATTCAAATTGATTCATACATGCTGGGTTGTAAGGCCTTCCTGATTATGGCCAAATATTACAATGAATTAAAAAAGTCCTCAAACATGTGAGGATCTTCCAACAATATTCTTTCTACTATCTTCTATCTTCTATCTAAACTAACTCCTAAACTCTAACCAAACAACTATACTTATACAAGAGACTACCAAATTGAGTCATCCTTCAGATCCATAATCAATGGAAGGAATGGTTAGATCTGGGACCACATGCTTCCCAATGATGGATACCAACATTAAATCTATGACCCATAATCAATGCACAAGTCGGCTTCAACAGAAACTCAAAATAAACTACTTGGTAAGCAAGGATGACCGAGAAATAGAAAATCATCATCAAGCACCAGTGAAACAACCAACCACCCAAGAGATAACTGACCAACTACCGACCAACTCGGTCAAAGCAGGAACCAAGCAACATAGACAAACTTCAAAATCTTTTTGGTGACACAGGATTGCCAAGGACCCAAGATGCTCCTTCATCAATCACCAAGGTAGTTATTTTGGAACTTTTCAAGGTAGATTCAAATGGTTTCAACAAGTTTGGGGTTCATAAGCAATACCCAACAACCAAATCCTCAAAACAGTCTACTAGGCCTAATTGTTTCCCTAGTAGGTCTCCAATGACACAAATGTGCACTTTACTCACAAACTTCCCAAAAGACTAGAAAAAATATTTGAATTTCTTGATACCCTTTTCATCATTCTTTAACATACCAAAATCTTACCATATTTTATTCTAGACCAACATACCCATCCTTAGACTGTGCCCTTGTTTAAAGTACAAAAGTTGGTCAATTTACAAAGAAAGTGTAAGTTCTACTTACTTCCAAACATTAAGAATCTCAAAAGTCTCTCCAAATGTCTTCAAAACATGGATTATCAAGTCAATTTGGACCTCAGACCCTTGCAAACCCAAAAGCCCCAAAATGGCTTCCTACAAGCCCTCGAAATAAGCATTTTCCCAATGTGCACCCTCCAAGCCTTTCCAGACTAATCCAATGGTAGATTCACCATTCAATAAACATATCTAGGCATTGCCAATCATAAAAATTACCCCTCATGAAGCTGGATAGTCTCCTACAATACCCATGCCCTCATATTCCTCCTCTTTAACCCTACAATCAGTCAACTACGGTGATCATCGTGCAACCAAATGATTATTCTTGCATCATGAAAGGTTAGTTTAGTATGATACATAGTTAGGATTCATATCCTAATTAGAGAGACCATAGAATGGGGATGAATCTCAATTCATGATTCAAAAACCACATAAAATCCTGAACTGTCATGACACAGTCAGACTTTTAAATAAAATATTCAATCACTATGCTTTAAAATGGATTCAAACAAGTCTCGAACACATCTAGAAATAGAATTCACTATTATATCCAATGATACATCAAAAGAATTAATAGATTTGCAAGAAAAACTCTCTATTTTCTCAAAACCTGGTACAGTGTGCATAATGTGTTTACTAGTCCGTACAACTCCTCTCTCCAAATAAGAACTTGGAACAACTATAATTAAATTTCTATTAAATTTCCAAATGATCCCATTCTGTTGGAAATTATTAAAATCACAAAACACAACTAAAACACTAATTCCCTCCCATCCCTAACTAGCTAACCATTAGGATTTGAAAATTCAAATTCCTATTTTACAGTTTATTGCATTTTAAGCCTTAAAAATCATCCAAATTTATGGATTTCAACTTCATAGGATCAAAAAACCTATCTAAGACCCTAATCACTCATCTCAAGCTTATGGATAACTAACGACTCTTTTTACATCACATTTCTCCTAAGGTTCTTATGTTAGGAATGAATGCAAAGTATTTTGGTAGTCATTCTGTAGCAGTTGTTGTTGCATTCATGACTTGGATTGTCATTGATGTCAACATAGTGATATTCTGGATATTAGCAGGAAAGTAGGTACAATTTTGTTTTGCACACATGTTGTATTGCAGATTGGCTTTTGTGCAATTGATGGTATGTTCTTTGGTGTGTTATTAACCTATGGTTAACAGTGTAAAAAGAAATTCATTCATTTGTGAGAGTTATGAGCATTTTGGTGAAAGCAGTGTTTAGATAGTGTTTCTGTGAAGCGATGTTCAAAAATCAGAGGATATCTCTTAGCTGGGATGGAATCTAATTTTGTGCAGTTAAAGGGATGTTGGAAACTCATTAATGATGATGTGGTTCATAGCGCAAACTTTGAGGATATGTTTGGAGAAATTTACAGTATCTGGAAGCCGACAGTTTTATGTGAATTCTATGTGTAGCGTGTAGAATTTATTATTTTGTAATTGAGGACCGACTCGTTTGTAATTATTTGAGTTTGGTATATAAGAAGGAATTTTTTCCTTGTTGTAATGTGTACTATGAAGATTGTGATGTGAATATATGCATGAAGTGAAGAAAAGAGCTAATTCAGTGATGAAGGAAGACTTGTGAGTACAAAGATCTGAAATTGTGATCTTGTGTAGCAGAGAGTGCAGTTTTGGCATAGTGTGAAGGAGGTAATATATTTCATATTATTCTGTTCAATAATTCTAAGATCTTTTGGACAGTGGGTTCAGAGATCTTTCCTTGAAGCTGTTTGGGTAGTGGGTCCTTCTGTCTTCCATAAACTCTTAATCGGGTTAGAATCTTTTAACAGGGATTCAAAATCTCCTAATAGGGATTGATATGTATTGAATGTATTTCATAAGACTCCTAACAGGGTCCATCCTCTAATAAGGAACTTTCATATTAGTGCATCATTTTGTGGGCATCATTCCCACCAGGGTTTACTCTTTTCAAGAGGTTCCCTAGTCAACATATCTTGTGTTATTGTGCAATTGTGTATGGTTATATTTCTATGGTTGATCAGTACATTACTTATATTGTTTAAAGATATTTAATGGTTAAATTATCTGATAATTGATTCACCCCCCCCCTCTCAGTTATCTTGGGGATCTTTACTTTCTAACAATTGGTATCAGAGCAGCAAGTCCTTGAAAGAAAAGTTTAACAACTTAAGGAGATCCATGGTGAATTTCAGAAAAGAAAGCCCTAAGTTTGATGGAGTAAATTTTGACAGCTGGAAAGAAAAGATGAAGACACATCGATTGTGTTTAGGACCAAGTTATTGGTTGATTACAAAGAATGAGAAGACTATCATTGAGGAAGACAATCTAGAGGTAGGAACTAAAGATGAACTAGATCTATTCATGAGTAACATACTTGCAAGAGAATCACTTTTGTTAGCACTACCAGAGAATGAATATAGTCAGGTAAGATGTTTGAAAACATCTCATGCAATTTGGAAAGCTTTACATTCTACTTTTGAAGGTGATGAACATGCAAAGAAGGCTAGATTACGTAATTGGATTTGTGCATTTGAAGATATTAGAATGATGGAAGATGAATCTATTAGAAGCTATATTGGTAGGATGTCTAAGATTGTAATAGGAATAAAGTCTTGTGGAGGTGATAAGACAGAGAATGAAGTGATATGGAAAATTCTGAGAACTTTTACACCAGTATTCAAGCAGACAACGCAGATGAATGAACAAGTGATACCTTGTACATCGAAATTTTCAAGAGAGACTCTTCTTGGAAGATTAGAAATAGCAGAGATGAACTTGAGATTATTAGGAGAGCTACCTAGAATGGAAACAACATTCAGTGCTCTTAACATTAGACCTACAAGGAGTACTAGTGTGAATGGAGATTATGCCAGTAGTAGTAGATCTGAGGAAGATAAGAAGATTGAAGAAGGTATTGCATTACTTTTAAAAAGAGAACCAGATGGTAAGAAAATCTTTAAATGTTGGACTTGTCAAGAATATGGTCATTTTTAATCTAAATATCCTAAAAGAGTTAAGAAGTATAGAAGCAACTTTAAACCTAGAAGATCTAAAGAATGTTATTATGCAAATGATGAAGATCTTGAAGCAAGAATTGAAAAACATCTAAGTGACAGTGATAATGATAACTTTGAGGAAATAGGATTTGTAGCAATTAAAGAAGAAAGTTTTGAATCTGATAAAAGGGAAGAAAAAGCATTAGTTTCACAAGTTGAAAAGAAATCTGATTGGATTATAGACAGTGGTTTTTCACATCATATGACTGGAGATAAAAGAAAGTTTGTTAAGTTAGATAATTATGATGGATGAATTGTTAGGGTTGGTAACAATGCACCTTGTTTGATTAAGGGTATAGGATCTATTACTCTTGATGGAAAGACTAACACTGATGATGTTTACTTTGTTGATGGACTAAGACATAATCTACTAAGTGTTGGACAATTGGCTAATAAGGGTTATCAAGTTTGGTTTTCTGAGAAAACTTGTGTGATAAAAGATAAAGATGGAAATCTGATTGGAAAAGGATCCAGAACCAGAGGTAATGTATTTCAATTGAATCCTACTGAGATGACATGTTTGATAACTAGGATTGATGATAGTTGGTTATGGCATAAAAGGTTTTGTCATATAAACTTTGATAATATTGTCAAGGTGAGCACTACACTTGCGGTAAGATATTTACCTAGAATTATGAAACCTACTAACATGATTTACAAAGAATGTATGATGGCAAAACAGAAAAGGAGTTCATTTCCCAACAAGAAGTTCACATCGACAGAGAAGCTAGAGATTGTTCATACAGACTTGAGTGGTCCTACTAGGACTAGAGGATTCTATGGAGAAAGGTATTTTATGATTCTTGTTGATGATTTTACAAGAATGATGTGGATTGCATTTTTGAAAGAAAAATTTGAAGCATTTGATAAATTTAAGATCATGAAAAGAAAAATTGAGAATGAATCTGGAATGAAGATTAAGTGTCTAAGATTTGATAGAGGTGGTGAATTTACATCTAGAGAG
The DNA here is from genome assembly GCA_027943335.1 of Chamaecyparis obtusa. NCBI lineage: Eukaryota > Viridiplantae > Streptophyta > Pinopsida > Cupressales > Cupressaceae > Chamaecyparis > Chamaecyparis obtusa. The sequence goes on along the minus strand of BSBK01005366.1, from coordinate 277,130 downwards.
TTTAACACCTTTTGTGAAATGAATGGTATTAAGAGACAACTTTCAGCCCCTAGAACACCAGAACAAAATGGTATTGCAGAAAGAAGGAACAGGTCAATAACTAAAGCAGCAAGAGCTATGTTGTTTGAAAATGATTTGGTTAAGACTTTTTGGAGAGAAGCAATGAACACAATAGTATACACTATGAACAAAGTACAAATCAGAGTAGATACAAATAATACACCTTATGAATTATGGTTTGGACATACACCCTCAATTAAGTATTTTAGAATTTTTGGAAGTAAATGTTATATAAAGAGAGATGATGATATAGGAAAGTTTGATCCTAGAAGTGATGAAGGAATATTTCTTGGATATTCTTTAAAAAGAAAAGCATATAGATGTTATAACAAAAGAGCTAAGACTATTGTTGAAAGTGTAAATGTAAAAGTTGATGAGAATTTTAAAATTCAGGAAAGAGTGCTTGATTATGAATCTGATGGAGAAACACAACCTCAGCCTAACATTGAAAATGCATAATTATTTTTTGAAACTAACAGTGATTTGCTGAATGAAAGTCATACTGAAGAAAACAAAGAAGAAAATAGAGAAGAAAGTAGAGAAGAATCTACAGTCAGAGCAAGATCAGTAACTATGACACCTAACACGTATACTTCAAGACATCACCCTATTGAGCAAGTTAGTGGAAGTTTAGATAGAGGAGTTTTGACTCAAAATAAGGTACATTTATGTTTGATTTCTCAAATTGAACCTAAGACTACTAATGAAGCTTGTGAAGATGAACATTGGATTAATGCTATGAAAGAAGAACTAGAGCAGATTGAAAAAAAGAAGACATGGGAATTGGTCCCTAGACCTGAAGACAAGAATGTGATTGGAATAAAGTGGGTATTCAGAAACAAGATGAATGAACAAGGAGAAGTGATAAGAAACAAAGAAAGATTGGTATGTAAAGGATATTCACAACAAAAAGGAATTGACTATGAAGAAAATTTTGCACCTGTGGCCAAACTTGAAGCAGTGAGAATGTTTCTAGGATATGTAACTTACAAGAAATTTAGAGTGTATCAGATGGATGTGAAGTCAACATTTTTGAATGGTGAATTGGAAGAAGAAGTTTACATTGAGTAGCCTGAAGGTTTTCCTTTGACACAAAAAGGAGATATGGTATGTAAGTTAAAGAAAGCTTTATATGGATTAAAACAAGCACCTAGAACCTGGTATGCAAGATTGGATAAGTATTTATTGAAATTGGGATTTATAAAAGGAATAGCAGATAGTAACTTATACACAAAAGAAATTGAGAATGGTTTGTTGATTATAGTTATATTTGTTGATGATATTATCTTTGGAGGAGAAGATGAAGCTAGTGACAAATTTGCAAATGAAATGAAGACTGAATTTGAGATGAACATGATTGGAGAAATGAAATATTTTTTGGGATTACAAATAACACAAAGTAAGGAAGGTATATTTGTAAGTCAGACTAAGTATTTGAATGACTTATTGAAAAGATTTGGAATGGAAGATTCTAAACCTGTTGGAACACCTATGGTGACCAGACATAAGTTATCTAGCAAAGATGAGACAACAGCAGTTGAGCAGAAAAAGTATAGATCTATGATTGGAGGATTGCAGTACTTGACACATACAAGACCTGATATAGCACGTTTAGTGGGGATTGTAGCAAGATTTCAAGCAGAACCTAGAGAATCACATTATGCAGTAGTAAAGAGGATACTAAGATATCTGAAAGGAATAATGGATTATGGATTATGGTATGAGAATTCTGATGATTTTACTTTATGTGCCTATACTGATGCAGATTGGGGAGGCAGCATTGATGACAAGAAAAGCACCAGTGGTGGAGCCTTTTTTCTTGGAGGAAAATTGGTCTCTTGGCTAAGTAAGAAGTGGAATTGTACTTCACAAAGCATAGCAGAAGCAAAATATGTTGCAGCAGCAAATAATTGTAATCAGATTATTTGGATGAAGCAGATGTTGAAGGATATTGGAATAAAGTTTGATGAGCCTATTGTTATACATTGTGATAACACCAGTACAGTGAGTATGTCAAAAAATCCTATTTTACATTCTAAGACTAAACATATTGAGATCAAGTATCATGTTGTAAGAGAGAAAGTTGCAGAAAAAGAAGTAAGATTGGAGTACATAAGTACAAAGGAGCAGATAGCAAATATATTTACAAAGCCTTTACCTAAGGATACATTTGTGTATCTAAGAGGTATGCTTGGGGTTATGCCCCAACCTATTTTTGAGAATTGATGCAGATGATGACATCTGTCTAGTGGTATATGAGCCCTATCTTTCTTCTGGATTGGATGTTGGAACTTCCTCTATGGGGGAGTTTATGAGCTGAGTCATGAGGACTCTTGTTATTGTATTTTTTTGAAAAGTGTCTTTTGACATTAAGTTGTAGTTGAATTAGTGATGGAATTTCTATCATTGATGTCAATGGGGGAGAGATATACATGAAAAAAATTATGGATTGTATGAGAGAGATGAATAGGAAAACGAAGCAAGATTTGATTTGATATTTTGCAGTGATGTTGCAGTATTGGATTTTTGGAACATTGGATGTTTTTCATCTATGTTTCCATCAATGCCAATGGGGGAGATTGTTAGGAATGAATGAAAAGTATTTTGGTATTCATTCAGAGCAGTTGTTGTTGTATTCATGACTTGGATTGTCATTGTGTCATCGATGTCAACACAGTGATATTCTGGATATTAGCAGGAAAGAAGGTACAATTTTGTTTTGCACACATGTTTTATTATAGATTGGCTTTTGTGTAGTTGATGGTATGTTATTTGGTGTGTTATTAACCTATGGTTAATAGTGCAAAAAGAAATTCATTCATTTGTGAGAGTTATGAGCATTTTGGTGAAAGCAGTGTTTAGACAGTGTTTCTGTGAAGCGATGTCCAGAAATTGGAGGATATCTCTTAGCTGGGATGGAATCTGATTTTGTCTAGTTAAAGGGATGTTGGAGACTCATTAATGATGATGTGGTTCATAGTGAAAACTTTGAGGATATGTTTGGAGAAAGTTATAGTATCTGGAAGCCGACAGCTTTATGTGAATTCTGTGTGTAGCATGTAGAATTTATTATTTTGTAATTGAGGACCGACTCATTTGTAATTATTTGAGTTTGGTATATAAGAAGGAAATTTTTCCTTGTTGTAATGTGTGCTTTGAAGATTGTGATGCGAATATATGCATGAAGTGAAGAAAAGAGCTAATTTAGTGATGAAGGAAGACTTGTGAGTACAGAGATCTGGAATTGTGATCTTGTGTAGCAGAGAGTGCAATTTTGGCACAGTGTGAAGGAGGTAATATATTTCATATTATTCTATCAAATAATTCTAAGATCTTTTGGACAGTGGGTTCAGAGATCTTGCCTTGAAGCTGTTTGGGCAGTGGGTCCTTCTATCTTCCATAAACTCTTAACCCGGTTAGAATCTTTTAACAGGGATTCAAAATCTCCTAACAGGGATTTATATGTACTGAATGTATTTCATAAGACTCCTAACAGGGTCCATCCTCTAACAAGGAACTTTCATATTAGTGCATCATTTTGTGGGCATCATTCCCACCGGGGTTTACTCTTTTCAAGAGGTTCCCTAGTCAACATATCTTGTGTTATTGTGCAATTGTGTATGGTTATCTTTCTATGGTTGATCAGTACATTACTTATATTTTTTAAAGCTGTTGAATGGTTAAATTATCTGATAACTAATTCACCCCCCCCCCTCTCAGTTATCTTGGGGATCTTTACTTTCTAACACCTTATCATGCCCTTTAGGAGTTTTAACATTTTCAACAAATTGATTATTGCACATATCCATGACTGGCTTCAATATCTCCTAATTGACTTGGAGAGATGTTGTCTTCATGTCCTTATTCATGCTTTGGCCATTAGGTGTCTTCATGGATGCTCTTGCATCATACACCCCACCTTCAAAAGTGCTCTTGTCCCAAGAGCCAATGCTCTTTGTATTCATACCACCCATCCTTCTAGATGGAATTCTGCATCTTTTTTCCCTTCTAGATAGTTGCAACACCTTGTCACCTACATTCACCTTGTTAGAAAAATTAAAACACAAAATATTTCTATCAACCTTACTACCATTCATTTGGGAACAGTTAGAATGTTGATTGTTTTGAAGTTTAGCCTACCTTCCAAGGCCCACACAAACTTTTCTCTTACTCCTCAAGTCATCACCCTTCCTTTGATTGACAAGAGGACACCACAATTTACCAACAAACATACCATTATGCTGATGGTCTACAATTTCCTTCATGTTGTCGGCAACATATTGTATCACCATTAACAAAGACTTTCTACAAGTGTGATATGTAACTAAGAACCGATGTTTCATGTCCTCCAAATACCCTCTCTTACCAAAGAAAAAAATTATAACCTTACCATCACAAGGTAAAGGAGTTAGAATGAACTTATGCTCTTTTGAGACACAAGATAACTATTTTCATACCCATAATGAACTGTCCTCCTAGAAGATTTCCATGGCCTACCAAGGATAATATGGAAACATTACATAGGCACCACATCACAAAGTACCCTATCAGCATAATCTCCAATACTAAAAGCAACATATTCTTGCTCTCTTATCACAAAATTATGATCATTATTCACCCATGACACACTATATGGTTTCTCAAGTGGAAATGTTTTCAAGTAAAGTTTCCTCACCATTTCATAAGGCACTAGATTTTCAAATGATCCGGAATCTATTATCATGCTGCATATCTTCCCATAACTTTTACAATATGTTCTAAAAAGTGAAACATTTTGCCTTGTTTGCATACCTCTCCTTACCATTAAGAAGTCATCTTCCATGCATGGGTTTGGTTGTCTAGGTCCTTTCCCTAATTTCTTGTCATCTTCCTCTCCACCTTATGTCAAGTGGACTCTCTTCTCTGCCTTCTTGAAGTCTACCTCTTTCTTAGGAAACCTATAAGATTAATGCCCAATTTCTTTATAATTTAACCATTTTCCAGTGAACACACCACTACCTCTTCCATAACCAATTCTTCCACTTCCTCTTTGTCTTACATCAACATCTAAGCCTTTTCCTTTGTCATCACTACACTACCCTTTTTCATCATTGGATGTGCCTCCCTTGCCTTTGTTTGGATTGTCACTTCCACCTCCATTTTTGTCTTGTTTTCTCCTTAACTTCTCCTCAGCTCTCACAACCAACTTATAACATTCTTAAGCTGATCCAGGGGTTGCAAGACTTAATTCATCTTGGATGTTGAATCTAAGTCCCCCTAAATATCTAGCCATCTTTTCTTCCACATCTTTGTCATGGCCAACTCTAATGTCTAGCTTGTGAAACTCTTCAGTGTACCCTTGTACATCTAAGTCTCTTTTCCTATGACCTTGAATTTTATTATATATCTACACCTTGTAGTCACTACGTAAAAAAATATTCTTCATTTTATCCATCATAGCGTACCAAGAAGTAATCTTGGGTTTATTACTCTTCCATCTCTCTGCTTAACACAATCCCACTACAATAGGGCATGTCATCTCAAACTTGACTTAGATTGCATTTTTTTCATCTTCAATGTCTTCAAACTCAAAGGAGTTCTCCATGGAAATAAATCAATCAATGAGTTCCTCATCATCCATCTTACCTATATGCATGGGTAAGTCTGATCTTCCTTTTGCATCTCCACTCCTTATGGCTTTAACAAACTTAGCCATCCTTAGATATTCCAGATCTAATTGTTGTTCTTATCTCAAAGGGATTTCCTCTTTCCTTGGTATTTATATTCATAATCTTCTTCTAACCTTCTCTTTCCTCTGTTCTCTATTATTTTCAACCTTCTAATCAAGGATCTCATCTCCTTTTCCTTCTCAATCTTCCCCCTTTTCTCTTGCTCAAGGGCTTCTCTCATTCTTTTATTCTCTTCCATTTTCCCCTTTACAAGCTTGACAAGTTCAGCATTAGTGACCCTCTAAGGGATCCCATCATCTTCTCCTTCTGACACCTCCAATGCAAAGATCAACTGTGGAACACTCAAGGAGGAAATGGACACTCCAAGGCCTCAACAAAGCATCAAATACACCAAAGACCCCAAAAGAAGCTCTCATCTCCCTCACCTAGGGTGCTCCTAAGATTTGATACCAATTGATGCAAAGGATAAGGGTTTTGGTGGAGTTACTTCTCCAAATGGTTAAGTTTTGAGAGGTTTAGGCACTAACTAGCCCTCCTAACCCCAATGCTTCCAAATGGAAAATACTACACAACTGACTCAAACACCTTACCAATCACCAAGGTAGATGTATTGGACCTTTTCAAGATAGATTCAAATAGTTTCAAAAGTTTTTGGGTTCCTAAGCAATACCCAACACCCAAATCCTCAAAATGGTCTACTATGCCTAATTGTTTCCCTAATAGGTCTCCAATGACACAAATGTGCACTTTACACACAAAATTCTCAAAAAACTAGATAACATCTTTGTAGTTCTTGATACCCTTTTCTGCATTCTTTAACATACCAAAATCTTACCATAGGTTATTTTGGACCAACATACCCATCCTTAGAATGTGCCCTCATTTCAAGCACAAAAGTTGGTCAATTTACAAAGCAAGTGTACGTTCTATTTGCTCCCAAAAATTAAGACTCTCAACATTCTCTCCAAATGTCTTCAAAACCAAGATTATCAAGTCACTTTGGACTTCACACCCCTACAAACCCAAAAGCCCCAAAATGGCTTCCTACAAGCCCTCAAAACAAGGTTTTTCCCAATGTGCACCCTGTAAGCCTTTCTAGACTCATCCAATGGTAGATTCATCATTCACTCAACATATCTAGGAAATCAATCATAAAAAATACCCCTCATGAAGGTGGATAGTCTACTACAATACCCATGCCCTCATATTCCTCCTATTTAACCCTACAATCAATCAACTACGGTGACCACCCTACAACCAAATGATTATTCTTGAATCATGAAAGGTTAGTTTACTATGATAAAATTTTTGGATTCATTCCCTAATCATAGAGACCATCAAATGGGGATGAATCTAAATTCATGCTTCAAAAACCACACAAAATCTTGAACTATCATGACATACTCAAACTTTTAAACACAAGATTCAACCACTATGCTTTAAAATGGATTCAAAAAAGTCTCTAACACATCCAGCAATAGAATCACACATCTACCAATAGAATCCACTATTATATTCAATTAGAAATGAAAAGAATCAATAGATTTACAAGAAAAACTCTCTATTTGCTCAAAACCTTGTACAGTCTGCACAATGTGTTTACCAGTCCATACAACTCCTCTCTCCAAAAAAGAACTTGGAAAAACTATGAATAAGTTTCTATTAACTTCCCAAACTGATCCCATTCAGTTGGAAGTTTTCAAAATCACAAAACAAAACTAAAGTACTAATTCCCCGCCATTCCTAACTAGCCATTAGGATTTGAAAATTTAAATTCCTAACTTACAATTTATTGCATTTTAAGCCCCAAAACTCATCCAATTTAATGGATTTTAACTTAATAGGATCAAACAACCTATCTAAGACCCTAATCACTCATTTCTACCTCATGGACCACTAATGGCTCTTTTTACATCACATTTCTCCTAATGTCCTTATCAGGCCCTTTAGGAGTTTTACCATTTTCAACAAGTTGATTATTGAACATAGCCATGATTAGCTTCAATATCTCCCAATTGACTTGGAGAGATATTTTCTTCATGTCCTTCTTCATGCTATGGCCATTAGGTGTCTTCATTCTCCTAGGTGTCTTCATGGATGCTCCTGCATTACACACCCCACCTTTAAAAGTGCTCTTGTCCCAAGCACCAATGCTCTTTGTCTTCATACCACCCATCCTTCTAGATGGAATTATGCATACTTGTTCCCTTCTAGGAAGTTAAAAAACCTTGTCACCTGCATTCACCTTGTTAGAAAAATCAAAACATAGAACATTTATATCAACCTTACTGCCATGCTGTTGGGAATTATAAGAATGCTGATTGTTTTGAAGTTTATCCTACCTTCCAAGGCCCACAAAAAATTTTCTCTTACTCCTCAAGTCATCACCATTCCTATGATCTATGCGAGGATACCACACTTTACCAACAAACATACCATTCTGCTGATGGTCTGCAACTTCCTTCATGTTGTCAGCAGCATAGTGTCTCACCATTAACAAAGAATTTCTACCAGTCTGATCTGCAACTAAGGATTGATATTTTATGTCCTAAAAATACTCTCTCTTACCAAAGAAAACAATTCTAACCTTACCATCACAAGGTAAATGTGTTAGAATGAACTGTAATCACCTAAAAATGGACAAAGATCAAATCAGAGAAAATCAAGTCAAATCAAAGAAAATCAAGGACAAAATTGAATCAATTGAATCACAATGCATAATTAGCCAATCAAAATGAAAATCAAGTCTTAATTCAAGATCAATCAAAATTGAGAGCATTTTAATCAAATGCAATCAAATCAAAATACAATTAAATCAATTAATTATATAGTCTTGGATTAAGTTAAATTCAACCCATTCAAGGGGTACATGGCTAAAACAAATTCAATTAAATCAATTAATAAATCTCAATTACTCTCAACAAACCAAAAGGAGAGGAAATTCAATCAACCAATGAGATTTAAGGAAAGACATTCACATGGATCAAGCCAAATTCAATCTCAATCACTCAAAGTGAAAGATAATCTTCTCCATTGATCTTGTCTACTTGTCCCAAGCTTTGAGGACACAAAATTTGCATTGTCTTCAAAGGGTGGAACCAAGAACTCAACCAAGGTTTAATCATGATCAAATAAAACTAAACCCCCTACCATTGGAAAATCTATAAAAGGAAGACCAAATTCCTTCATTATTATCAACCACACATCTGAGAATTGCATTGAACCTCTTGCAATTTGAGTTTAGAAAGGAATTTGAGAGCTTAATTAGCATTTACTTTGATATAATTGTTAGCTTTAACTTGTTTATCTTATCATTCTCATTCCAGGACTGTCATTAATGGAAGCTTGCTGAGAGCTTTGCATTAACAATCTTAGTTAGAGAGCCATAGGATGCTCAATTGATCAATAATTTGCTAAATAGTTGCACTATTGTGGTTTAATTTAGTTACTATTTCATTTATTATTGATGTTCAACCTTAATTCTATGAAGATACTTTCCCTAGTATACAAAATGGCACCCACCGTGGGGCTCTAAGCCTCATTTAATCATTTTTCATCATTTTCATCATATTTTGTATGCTTGTATTTTCACTTTTCCATGAATTTTCTATAGAAAATAGGTGAAGTTGTGCATACAAATGATTTAGTCATGCCTACAGTCATTCTGATGATGCTTGAGATCATTGTTCTGATGCCTACTAGCTTATAACTCACGCTTGGTCGATCACTTCTCTGCGGTCTTAAATTCTTTCTAGTCACCTGGGAGATAGATGCTCACACCTGTGAGATAAATTGTTCAGCCTTTGCGTGTAAAGTCATGCCTATGACTTAGGAAGTGTCACCTATCCACTATTTTTCATCACCTGTGATAGACCTTTGCTAAGCACTTTACAGACAAAGTCACGCATAGTATCTGCTATTTTACACTTAGTATTGTTAAATTATCGCTTTAGATAAATCATTTTACATAATTTTCAATACTATTTATGCTTAGCAATAAATTGTTCACACTTGATTAATTTTTAGTGTCACCTGTATCACTGGAAAGTGATGCTTGCTGTCATTAAAGTTACATCTGCTAACAATTTGATCTCGCGTATTAGCTAGACGATGTCACTTTCTATCTGTTGTCTTAATTTTCTTTCAGATTGATCAATTCAATTATCTAAATCTCTATTTGTATGTTTTGACTGTAAATGAGCAGGCACAAAAAGGTCCAAAAGCCAGAGAGTGGGTTTAATCAAGAAGAAAAGGCATTGGCTAAGAGGATCAAGAAGGAAAATGTTGCACACATAAAGGCTATTCTTGAGACATCACAAGAGGAAGAAAACCAGGTATATCAAAACTATCTTGCAATTATTGAAGCTTACAAAATGAAATTTGTTTTTCTTAATTGGAATTTTACTCCTTAGTTCAAGTTTTTCCTTAAAAATTTGAAAATAAGGTGCTTAAGGTTCAATACATAATTCCTTTCTTCATCACACTACTACATTTGGGGTCAAATTTTGATGACCATTTGTTAGATTTGCAATGCTAATTTGTCGGCATTTCGACAGATGAGTCCGTTGACATTTTTGCATAGGAAATTTTCACAGAAGATGTATCCGTCGGTTTATCGACACCATATCACGTCAGAAAATTGCAAATGGCAATAGCTTCGTTATGTAATTTTCTACGATTCATCCATTGGAATTCTGACACAATGACCTATCAGAAATATACAATCTCTGTCGAAAATAATTGTCAAAAATATATCTTTTCTGACATTATAACTGTTGGAATACCGATAGTTGCCACCTAATTCTGATAGATATACCTGTCGGTGATATGGAATTAATGTCAAAGTTTCTGTCAAAAAATTTCTATTTGCGACACTTAAACTATCAGAATAGCGATAGTCCATCAACATTTCTCCGACAGGTTCCCTGTCGAATGTATAGCATTACTGTCAGAACTGTTGTCATAAATTATTTTTCTCAAACATTTTATTTGTTGAATGAGTAGCACTTCTATCGGAATTAATTATTAAGTGTCAAAAAACTGATGGATATGTACATTAAAGATAAAATATCTCAAGAGACCATCATAGGTTCTCTCTTTCTTCAGTCTATATTATTGACAGAATGTTTTACCTTTCATTAGCTCATCAAATTTGGGGATTTGAAAGAATTTAATAGAATATTTTCATGACAACATATATTATTTAAGTTGATGTTGCACGAATTTATCTACTTCACACACTTGTAGACTATGAGGACGGTGATAAAGAAGCATGGCCATGGGAGGAGATGCTTCTTTATCACCGTCTTCATAGTATACAAGTGCGCGAAGCAGATAAATTTGTGCAATGTCAACTTAAATAATATACATTGTCATGAAAATATTTTATTAAATTCTTTCAAATCCTCGGATTTGATGAGCTAATGAAAGGTAAAACATTTTGTCAATAATATAGACTGAAGAAAGAGACAACCTATGATGGTCTCTTGAGTTGTGTTATGTTTAGTCCTAGCTACTATCCTAGCTACCTATCGATCATTGAGAATAATCACCACCTTGCATTTATGTACACTGCACAAATTGATCCCAGTCTCGCAAAAACATTTTACACTTGTACATCTCATCAATACTGGAGGCCTAAAGTAATTTTATACAATCACTAGCACATTTCGTGCAGGGATGAGAAATAGTATCCAAAGTTTTTAGATAATTATTTTTGAGAAGAGGAATGAGTGTAGGCAAAAGAAGGGATAATTCCACAACATAAAGGAAGACATCTTTTTATCCTAGGTCTGGATCCTACCCCAATTATCGAAGGATCCAAGGCCAGTCTAGAAAGATGTCTTCCCATTCTCTCTGCAACATTGTGTCCATCCATGATCTTAGGAATATCATTGTCTTTCTACTCTTCATTTGCCAAAATATATTGCTTCTTCAAGCTTGTAGAGTAATCTTATTAATAAAAGAACTCTTGCCAACATTAGTGTACCACAAATCAAAATAGTTGATGTTATTGGTGCTTGTGCTCAAGGATATCGATTCACTATTTTGAAATGGCCAAATCATTTTTATTTCATTTGTAGAGAAAAGGAGTGGGAGAAAATGAGCGGGTGAAAGTTGATTGAGTGCGAGAGAAGGCATTGCATTTTATTTGATCATGAATGCTCTCTGAAATGACCAATCATGTTTTCTATTCAATTTTTTTTGGTGTTTTTTTCCCATATTCAGTAGATAAAAATCATGATGGCAACCACTTAGCCATCTTTTTGATGTTCTAGGTATTTTACAAAGATATAGGTATGTGGATTTATCATTTAGTTGCTTGCAGTTATTGGTCAAATGCAAATATTTTGTCAAGTTGAAAGGGCAAGATATCAGTTTGGTGTTTTCGGTTTATGTTAAAAGTTGATTTGGTAAAATCCTCAAAAAACACACTACATGTTCTAAAATGTAAAGAAGTTGAATGTTAAATGTAAGATATATATCTCATCCATAGTAATCAAAAGAAAGGACATGACACTTATAAGGAGATTTACCAATCCAAAAATATAAGCGAATAGGAAACATGATTGGTACCTTATGAATTGGTTTTTGAGGTGCACAATCTTCATCAATCTCCTGAGAACAAGACCCCTCCTCATGAAAAATGCATTTAACAGATTAAACAAATCTACAAAACTGAACCAATTGCATGTTTAGAACAAAGAAATAGATTGGTAATAATATGCTGAAAATTCTATTATGTTTAATACACGCAAAAGGAATAGTCCCAACAATTCTTAAACATAATTTATCTGATATGATAATAACATACTAATTAAACTGATAAAGGTGTTATCTACATTTTATCTACCACTTACTAATTACACAAAAAACAAATTACAAAATTGAACCAATGGCATGTTCTTCGTGTGGTACAAGGAAGATTTGGCTATGAAAAAAAAAAGTGAAACACCCTCATCATTTTTATTTTGATTGGATAGAGGAGTGAAAGATGAGCGCAAGAGAAGGTATGTGATTTATTCATCTTTCGGTCATCTGGCATCATATTCGACTGCAAATTTCAAATGCATTGCATTTTATTTGATCACAAATGCTCTCTGAAATGACCGCATCCTACTAGTGTCGTGCCCTAGCCTGTGCTTTATCTCCATTATTTGATATTATTGGTGCTTGTGCTCAAGGATATCGATTCACTATTTTCAAATGTTTGGATCATTTAGACAGTTACATTTCCTGACTGTTCCTCTAGTACACAGTCAGGAAATGTAACTGTCTAATGATTATATGCAATGTTGAATGGATTAAATGCTTTATTCTTGGTAGAAGTGAATGGAAGGAATAATGTGTATTAAATACAATACAGTCACTTATTGAATGCTTTGGAGACTACTGGTTTGACTATCCATGAGCTACCATGGACTGAGATTCATTAAAGGATACAAAACCCTTCATTTTGGGGTTATTGTGTTTGGATTCAAATGTAGGTTTGATTTGGTTAATGTTAAGAAGAGATCAATAAAGTATTTAAAGACAATCTTACATGTTTGGAGAGGTTTGAGAGGCACTTATCATGACTGTACCCTCACAAGCATCGGCATAGACTGGTTTTACTAAGTTTCCTTTCTCTATTTTGAGGTTTCCTTTCTCTGTCGCAGGGGTACAGTCAGAGGGTTCATTGACAAAATGATCCTTTGAATGGTTACTATGAATATGGATGATTTGATATAGCATATTGCTCATTTTACTTGAAGTTTGGAATAGCTTGTGCAAGGGTGAAAGTAGTTTTGATTATTTTGGTCGTGACTGTTCCTCTACATAGTCAGGAAATGTAACTTTCTTATGATTATATGTAATGTTGAATGGATTAAATGCTTTATTCTTGGTAGAAGTGAATGGAAGGAATAGTGTTAATGTTAGGTTTCATTTATTATTGAATTCAATGGTTTCCAAGATATGTTGAGGAGTTTTCTCCTTGTTTAATGTTAACTGTTCCTGCACAATCCACTCATACAATAGTGAAGTTACAAAACTGAACCAATGACATGTTTACAACAAAGAAATAAAATGATAATAATATGCTAAAAATTCTATTTTGTTTAATACATGCCAAAGGACCACATTCTAAATTGTTGTCACTGAAATGACCGCATTCTACTGGTGTCGTGCCCTAGCCTGTGCTTTAACTCCATTATTTGATGTTATTGGTGCTTGTGCTCAAGGATATCTATTTTTTTGAAATGTTGACTGTGGTTATCAAATGGACAGCCTGTGAGCTTCTAACTAGGCACCATTTGTATTGATAGCTTAGGGCATCAAATGTATTGTATCATTGATAGTTGATACTTTGTTAAAAGGAAATAGGACAAAGAATGATTTTTATTTAGTTTCTCTATTTTGATCCCTAAGTGGCTTACAACCCTAGAGAAGTATATGCAGATTTAAGGATGCAGTTACAGGATACATAGCAGCTGATAATTCATAATAAATCCATGCATCCAATTTGAATAGAAATTAATACAAAGAACTAGGGTCCTCCAATGGCCCAATCATCCGGACCTTAACTGTCCCCTCAACTAGTGACCCTTCAAAACTAGGTTATCATGCAATCGGTGAGTGATCCTTCATTCTCCTAGTGAGTTTCTAGGTAGGTGCCATTTGTATTTTTGATAGCTTAGAGCATCAAATCTATATTGTATCATTGATAGTTGATACTTTATTAAAAGGAAATAGGACAAAGAATGATTTTGATTTAGTTTCTCTATTTTGAGCTCTAAGTGGCTTACAACCGTAGAGACTTGTATATGTAGATTTACAGATGCAGTTGCAAGATACATAGCAGCGAATAATTCACAAGAAATCCATGTATCCAATTTGACTAGCAATTATTACAAAAAAATAGGGTCCTCTAATGGTCCAATCATTGGGACCTTAACTATCCCCTCAACCAGTGACCCTTCAAAACTGGGTTATCATGCAATCGGTGAGTGATCCTTCATTCGCCTGGTCTACCCTACAACCAAACATATTGGAAATATACAATACAATGATAAAAACTCTTTCACAATCCCCATTCCCTCAAGGAACACTATCAACCATCCCTTTCACATAGCATTTCACTATTGTATGAGTGGATTGTGCAGGAATAGTTAACATTAAACAAGGATCAAACTCTTCAACACATCTTGGAAACCATTGAATTCAATAATAAATGAAACCTAACACCAAAACTATTCCTTCCATAGTTGTAGGATGCATAGCAGTTGATAATTCACAAGAAATCCATGCATCATAGTTTTATAAGGATATCCTACTAATCAATAGAAATTTTCTTGAGATGACCAATGATTATGCACTTTGATGGCAGTGTGCTAGTTCAAAAGGATAATATAAATTTGAAATAATTTTTTCTGATTTTCTCAAACTATAAATGCGGTTAAAGGGAAAATATTATGTGGAAAACCCACAAACCAAGCTAGAAAATGATTGTACATCAAATTATTCCTATATTCATTCAAGTATTGCTATTCTTTAGCTACCTGACCTTTGAGCTTCATCTAGAGGAATGTGTAGCTTTAAGATAGAGTTACTTCTTGGGCCTTACAATAGGGTGGAATATGATCAAGATTTGTTTAGGCTGTATCTTTATTAGTCCCATTGTTAGGTTCTTATAGTTCATGGTTTGAATCTATTATGGTTGTGTAAGGGATTTATAGATGCTTTTTCTAACATAATTATTGGACACCATGATTGAAACAACTGGTTGTTGGCTATTGTACACATGAATCATATCCGTCAATGGTTCTTTGTGTTCAAGAATTCATTGATCAATCTTTGAGATTTATTGTCCTAGCTTTAAAATAGTGATAAAAGATATAGTGAGTGCTATCTTTTCCAAGTGTTTTGTGGGTGCCATTATCTTCTAGGAGTAATTGCTAGAACCAAATTATGTTCTTTGCCTCTAGTAAATATTGTAGACACAACCATCTTCTTGGTGAAGGGTTTCTTCCATCCTCATGAGGCACTATTGCATGGTTTCCATTCCCTTGTAGTATACTGAACCTAATTTAATACAAGTGTGCACTATTTTGGGTTTCATAATTTATGACCCCTACACTATGGTTGTTAGCCTAATTAAGATAGGCCTACCTTTGCATATAATAAGAGGCCAACATGAAACAAACATCCAGAGGTTAGGGGGTTGTTTCCTATCCATAATTTATTATTTAAGTGCTAAGTGATGATGGGTATATCATGTAATTCATACCTAGTGTGTCTCTTTCTTTCTCTCCTCATTTCACATTAGGAGTATATGTTATAAAATACTAATGAAATCAACTATAGGTCAAATCTAATCAAAATTGCAATATAAAGATTAAAATAGATCTTGAAGAAATATGGGAACAATTTTTGATAGGTATTGTACAAATGAAGAAAATACTCCAAAGAGGAAATGCTTCAATGTGGAACAATAGAAGGACAATATTTTACTTTTATATGCACATCTGCAATGTTTTTGATATATTTCTGAGATAACAGAACCATAGAAATAATAGCATATAGAAGAAAGTAAAGAATAATGATTATACTTTGAGATATTGTGGAAAATTAAAGGAAAGAATGCTTGGTGGGGTTATCATGTAATCAGTGAGTGATCCTTCATTCCCCTCTTCTAGTGACCCTTCAAAACTAGGTTATCATGTAATTAGTGAGTGATCCTTCATTCTCCTAGTCTGCCTTGCATCCAAACATATTGGAAATACATAATACAATGATAACAAGTCTTTCAAAATCTCACTTCCCTCAAGGAACACTATCAACCATCCCTTCCACATAGCATTTCACTGTTGTATGAGTGGATTATGTAGGAACAGTTAACATTAAACAAGGAGCAAACTCCTCAAGACATCTTTGTTGTAAACATGCCATTAGTTCAATTTTGTAAATTTGTTTTTTGTGTTAAATGCATTTAAATGGAACATTAAGCATAGTAATAATATGCTTAATCTATTAGTAATTGCAGATTAAATTCCCATAACACCTTTATCAGTTTAGCATGTTATTATAAGATACTAAAGAAGACCTGCTATTTGTCAGAGAAATCTTCACTGTCCCCCACAATGAAGACAATGAAGATTGACCTCCTGCCCCACAACAAAGAATATTGTAATAAGAATAAGATAGTGCCAAGAAACATTTTCACAAATATGAAACGTGAGGAAAAGTAATAACATTAACAATGCCAAGATTCACAACATTAAATTTCACTTGTGGATGAGTTTCTGTAGTGGGTTTCCCAACATCAAAAATATGTTGAGTTGCATTTGAGCTGTAACTAAGAGTATCATGTAGAACAGACCCTAAACTTTGAAAGCGTTCTCCAGCCTGGCAATTCAAAATTCAATCTAGGCAAGCATCAGTAAGTGAAATAAATTATAGACATCAACATCAACATCAACATCATCATAATCGTTAGACATAAATTATAGACATCAACATCAACATAATCATAATCATTTGGAGGGTATTCATTTTGGTCCTTGGATAGTACTATGTTTCTTGAAAGTTCTTGTGATGCTTCTAAACTTTTAAAACATATTTTATGGCTTAATGATAATATAGATTAGTGTTTTGTTTTCTAATGGAATGTTGTTGATCATTCATGGTCTTGAATAAAATTTTGATTGTTTTGATTCTTAAGTCTTGACATTGTTTCTCAATGTGATATAGATTGACTACAAGATGGTTCAGTTGGTCCTCTCTTTCTATTTAATCATTTGTCTTCTTCAGGGTGTAAGTGTCAATATGTTATAATCCAACCAGCATGTCATACCCCCACTTCTGACAAACCTCACAACATGCAAATCATAGCCAAAGACTTGGGTGATCAACATACACAAACAATGATTACCCTTAGGAAACAATGATAATTAATATTCATTAATGGCAGGCGGTGATTCCTTGGTAATAAAGGCATTGCCAACATTCATCATCTTAACCAAGTCATGGGTGGTGATCCTTGAAATAGCACAATTAGTAAAAGGAAATAACAACATAAGTCATGGGTGATGATCCTTGAATTTGGAGTGAGGAAGAAGGAAAATTGGAAAACAAAAAATGGAATAATCAAGTTGGAATTGGAGAAGAATTTAGAAATAAACTTGAAGTAGAAAAAAGCCAAGTTATCTGGTTCTTTGTTTGAGGCTGGGTTCTGATTCTACTTTTTTTCTCCTCTGGGTTTGTCTTGGGTTCCTTTGGTAGGAACTTGGGTGCCTAGGCCAATCCTAGGTGCACCTGCAGTATTATAAATATGATACATGAGGTATTTTATTCATAATTTTATAGGCTAACTCATTATTATGGTAACATGGGTATGACCACACTCCATGCCTTATAATGGTACTTGACATGAAGTGTGGTTCAAATGAAGTTGAACCAAATGCTGACTATGATGGCTATGATCATGATGAAGATAAATATGAATATTAAATCTAAAATATGGCTTGTAATTTGAATTTTCATTGTGAATGAAGAAACTATAGATTCAAGTTGACTCATTCTATGTTGTAGTATATTTGTTCCCTAGATCTACCATATTATATATGTGTAGCCTATAAGGGACATGTTCTGCTCATCCATGTATCATAGCTCGGTGAGAGTTCTTAGGAGAAAGATAAGATGTCAGTGGGAGATGGAGAAACCAATATCAAAACACCACTTGAAGCCTTGCAATGTTGAGAGTGGGATAAAAGCTACACTTGAGACCCTATATAAGGAACAAAATTATTGAGCTTCACTTTGTTTCGAGAATAGTTTTATATTCTGTACTAAACAGGGCCAACCATGTGAAGGTGGAAGCTCATTTGGACCCCCCACCCTAGCATCACTCTACATTCCCCGTTAACATCTAACATTCATTCATTATTTCATCCATTAATAAAATGTAACATTCATTAATTATCACATGATAACATTCATTCACACATTAATAAAATGTGACATTCATTAATTATCACATGATAACATTCATTAACACATTATAAAATTTATGAACATTCACTACCACATAATTAAATTCATTGGCATATAAAAATCAGTCATTATCAATTAAGGTTCATAGATGACAATCATTTCTTATTTTTCTTTTGATTTCTAGTTTTTAAGATATAATTGTTAAGATGAGTATCGATATCATCATCATGATCATCTACCCTCTCATTAGATCTCAATGCACACCTAGTTCTTTGTTGATGCAAAGGGGGGTCATCTGCAATAACATATAAAAGGGTTAAATTAAATTTTTTTTATTATAATTAAAAACATTTTAAACATTTTAAAGTATTTCAGTACTTTACAGGCCATAATCGTATAGCTCTTTACTTGATCTAGTCACATCATCAACATCGAGGTTAGTTTGTCGATCCATGAGATTATGTGGGATGCTCATGAAAGGAGTCTAGGTACCTACATATGTAATTCAATTATCTAATGTTAGCTAAAAAACTCATGATACATATACTCAAGACCACATAGTAAGTACATTAAAAACCATAAGCATCCCATAGTAAGTACATCATGAATTAATTAGATTAAGCATTGATTGCATAACTGCACATTTCTATCAAGAAATCAATATTAAATAGATTAAGAAGTGATCACATAACTATACATTTCATTCATGTCATTCATCTTCTTCTTCATCCAACTAATCACCATGATCATCATTGACATCGACATCATCACCACCACCGTCATTGTCTTCATCTTCATCATCATCATCATCATCAGCATCAACATAAACATCATCATCATCATCATCATCAGTAACATCATCATCAGCAACATCATCATCATCATCATCATCATCAGTAGTATCATCAGTAGCATCATCATCGTCATCATCTTCCTCTTCTTCAAGAAAAGTTACGTCAGGAACATCATCGACTAACTGTTGTTCATGATCATCATCTACATCATCTTCTAGTTGTTCACAATCTTCTTCCATCACATTATACCTAATCAACCTTCCTCTTGGATCATGCCTAACAACAAACAACCAACCTGATTTATGAGAAACCTCTGAGTAAAATACCTGCTCACATTGGCTTGGAAGAACATAGGGTTCATCCCCAACTGGCTCAAACCACCTTGTATTAATCATTGGAAATCCATTGTCATGTTCAATAATAGTTCTATTAGGATCATTTTTATTAAGTCATAGCCTATACCATCTGACAACAAAGAGAACTAATCTGAAGAAATTAAAGTCACACTCAAGTATATGATCCAAAATGCCATAGTATTGATTTTCAGACTCTTGAGGATCTAAGTCATCTCTAGATGAAATATTAGTCACCTGAAAGACTGCACTTATCCCAGAATCACAAGTTTTCTTTGTGTCATCCAACTTTTTGATGTAAAATTTATGACCATTGCAAAACATAGCCTTGTGGTGTTTGACCTGCAAAAATATGTAAAACATGTATAAATTAATGCATCAAGAGTTCATAAATGTATGAGTGATTAACAAATTTATATGTATCTAGAAATCTTTTAAACCATGTGCTAAATCTATTTCCCTTTGGGTAACATTTGGATCTCCATTACGATGAGCTTCATTAACCAATGAAGACACAACTTCCCATGTTAATGTGTGACCTAAATGATGACATCATTCAATCCATTTCATCATCCAATCTTGATAGTTTGCAATATACAAATGTATTGCATCCCACTCTCGAGCAGCTATACAAAAAATAAATAGACGACTTACAACTGATTAATTTTGAAGATTAAAAATTAATTAACAGCTACAATAACATTTTATAATTTATTACCTCTCACTTTGCTCATTTTGCCTTCCCCCACCAAGTACTCCCCTTCAAATTTTCTAATGGTGTCGAGATCCCAAATGCGATCTATATGGATCTTTGCTGCAAGCATAGGAAGATATTCAATAACATACACCATAGTTTGGTATACCCTATATCCCTCCACCATAGAACCCTCAGGACGTGCTTTTTGCCAAACCAAAGCCTTCAAAAATTTCAAGTGCCTCTCAACCATCCACATTGACCGAGTGTGTATGGGTCCACACATTTTAATCTCCTCAACTTGGTGTATGAGGCAATGTTCTTGTGCACTGAAAAAGGTTGAACGTAGACACTTTAGCATTTCACACATTAGAAAAGGAATGCTTCTCTTCCAGTATTTTATATCTACTCTTTGGATTTCTTTAGATGACAACCACCTACAAGACATTCAAGACACAAAAATATATAAACACGAGACTTTACAATATATATATATATATATATATATATATATATATATACACACACACACACAACAAATTGAATAGATATAATTGCTTACCTCATGTATTTTCCAAGATCATATATCACTTGTTTGATGTTATTATCAAAGTTCTCTGGGAGAGATAGGGGTAGCACGCACTACAATAATTATAAAAATAATCATGTCATTCTTTTCTCATATAATACAATGAGAAGTACATGCAGTTTACAAATATATTGTAAATACAAAAGAACATGAATTACCTTGATGAAAGTATGCCAATCATGCATTTTCAACCCTAGCCCAAATTCACCTTTTTTTGATATGGTACTGCTTATGTTTGTAGCAAATCTTGTGGGAAATTAAATTTTTCGTATGACTTCTTTTATGGCATCACCTTGTTGTTCTGTTAATAACCAAGGAAGGGCACTTGTATTAATCCATTCTCCATTTCTATTTGATTCAATGAAATTTTTCATTGCATGATTGGATTCATGAATGTTGCTACAAATTTTGACAATTTTTTCTTTGTCATGCCTTCCATCCAATATCTTCCATAATGTCTCTGTTACATTCTTTCCAATATGCACAGTATCAAACAAATGCACATCAAGCAGCTGCTCGTAGCAGGGCAACCTACTAAATTGTCTAGGATAACTCTTTAGTCCCTTTGGAAGGTGCTTAGTAGTGTTGCCTTGACAACATTCATGATCATCAATCACATAATCAGCAAACAAAACATAATAAAAATATACAAATTTTGAACATAAACCGTTAGGTAGAATGGTAGTACCTTGATGATTAATTCTATTATATTCCAACTTCCATAAGTGAGGCATCATTCTCCGTGGCTTAGATGTAGTCTCTTCTTTCCCATTGAAAATATGTTTTTCAGTAATTCGATAGTTATGATTTTTGTGGACAAACTGTCTATACTCATCAAACACCTGCTTTCCTAAACTTTTTGAATAACAAAATTTCATCTTTGGACTACAAACTGGACATGCAAATTTTCCCTTTATTTGAAGACCTACAAGGTAATGATACAATTGGATTAAATATGTTAATTTTTATTTTTAAAATTATCATATGCAACTTGAATTCACTATAACATACCAGAAAAATGTGTTAGCCCTGGGGCATCATGTATTGTCGATACAAGCATTGTATGGAATTGAAATTGTCTATCTCCTATTGGTCTAGAGATGTCATACATAGTGACACCTTTCCATAACTCCACCAACTCGTTGATAAGAGGCTCAATATAAACATTCATATCTTTAACTTGGTATTTACCTAGTTGAATGAACAACAACATTACATAATTATTGTGACCATTTTACTACAAGATTTATAATTACATCCAGATAACTATTAAATGATCAAATACCTGGAACAATCAATGCCAACATAATGTGCTTCCTCTTTATTGACATCCATGGAGGAATGTTATTGTTGATGACAAAAATAGGCCAAACAGTGCAAACAGATCGTAGCTCTCCAAATGGATTGACACCACCCGCTCCCACTGAAAGCTTGAGATTTTGAGGTTCTTCGATAAAGTGAAGCCACTTTTCCTCTATGTCCTTAAATATAGAACCATTTGTAGGCATTCGAATAATTTCATCTTGACTCCTATTGCATGCATGGTAATCCATAAATTGTGCCAAGCTAGTACACTTAAATAATCTTTGCAAACGTGGTATAATGGGGATGTAACAAAGAACTTTGTGAGACACCTTTTTTGTTATTTGATTTGTTTGATATCTACTCATATGACATTCAGGGAATTCTGTTGCAAATTCATGTTCTCTATGATAAATAATATGATCATTGGGACAAGCATCTATTTCTTGATACTCTATTCCAATATCTTTCATAGTGGCACATAATTCTCGGTATGAGCAAGGGAGAATAGTTGATGGTAGTAACAAGAACTCACCTATCAATCTGTAGAAAAAAATATATGTTGTTAATATTAACAATATTTACGGTACATATTTCACCATTTAATTACTATAATGACATATATGACATACCTTAGCATACGTGACATTGCTATGTTGGATAAACCATTCATAACCTTCAAGTTCAACAACAACAATACAACAGAGAGAAGAGTTGTTTGGGAGCCTTCATAAAGGGGTGTGGCTACCTTCTCAAGTAGAGGTATATCATGGATGACATCAACATCATCCTGATCATCATCATTAGTTGCGCCAATACCAAATGTGCCATGGATCAATGTATTAGTACCATCATCTGGCGCATCATTGTCATCTTCCATGGGATCATAATCTTCAGCTTCAATATTTGCACCTCCATGATCCTCCACTTCCAAAGTCATATTCTCAATATTCGCACCTCCATGGTCCATATCATGTACTCCCCTAGGGAGGTCGAACTATATTAAAATGATGAAGACAAATAAACCATAATAATGATCTCATCATCAGGTGTATTTCATATATATATTAATTGTTAAATAAATATAATAAAAAACTTACCCATTCATGATAATCAAAGCCTCCTTCAATGTGACCATTATCCCTACAATGTCTCTTAGCTATTTTGATTAGAAATCTTCTAATGTTTAAGCCCTTACAATTATTGCAGGGATAATAACATTTCCCATCACCTTTTCTTTTCAAGTTCGACCACAATCTATTGATTGCATCCCCATTACCTTCTTCACTTGGATTGTCTGACATGATGCTTCTTCACTTAGATTATCTATAACCTAATTATATATAGAAATTGAAAACTTAGTTATGAAATGATGTTGTAGTATAGTATACCAAATTGAAACACTTCTATTATTGTAGTCTTCCACCTCAAACTCTTTCCTATTGTGGCAAGAAAGAAAGATATTCAAATAATTTAGTAGTTTGTAAATCAAAATAAAATGGATGCAAGTTGTTGATTGAGGGTGTAGGGAACAACACCCATTAGTACTTTTATCAAATTGTAAATTTCAAATTTGAACCATTAAATTCCCATATAGAACATGGATGTAATCTCAAAAAATAACAAAATGTAGACATGAAAGATTACTTATTTTGTTATTATACATTACTTACTATTTGAGTGCACATTCCACCTGCAACTTGATCAAGTCTTGTTTGATGCTTCAATTTTGTGTTAACTGTCCTGTAGAAGTACACAATTTTGTATTTGCCCAATATGTTATTCAAAAAACAATAATAGAATAAAATACTTGTTGAGAAAGATCATCATAGGAGTATCAAAAACTTGAGATTTAAGGTAACACAACATTATAAGACTCTTACATTCAACCTTCAACTCATGCACCTAATAAATAGGAGAAAAAATACATGAAATTGAAAAATTTAACTAATGAATTGTGTTTTTCTTCTCATCTTAATCAGCCAAATTTATATGAGATTCTAAAGAAGGCCTCACTCTTAATCAGCCAAATCTTCCTTGTACCACACAAAAAAACTATGTGATAACTATGTCTACTCCAACCTTAATTGTTTAAGAATTCATCATATCAGATAAAGTATGTTTAAGAATTGTTGGGACTGGTCCTTTGGCGTGTATTAAATAGAATACAATTTTCAACATATTATTATGACTCTATTTCTTTGTTGTAAACATGCCATTGGTTCATTTTTGTAAATTTTTTTTGTGTTAGATGCATTTAAAATTATCTTCATTGTCTTCCGATTGTCTAAATGCTTCTTTATTTGTCAACCAATTAATACATGCTACTATATAAAGAAGACAATCAGAAGACAATGAAGATTTGTCTGACAAAATGAATACACTAAACTGAACCAATGACATGTTTACAAAAATTATCATAACTCACAAGCAAAACTAAAACAATGCCATGTTTATAACTCATTAAGAGTGAGGAATAGCTTGTGCAAGGGTGAAAGTAGTTTTGATCATTTTGGTCATGACTGTTCCTCTACACAGTCAGGAAATGAAACTGTCTAATGATTATATGTAATGTTGAATGGATTAAATGCTTTATTCTTGGTAGAAGTGAATGGAAGGAATAGTGTTGGTGTTAGGTTTCATTTATTATTGAATTCAATGGTTTCCAAGATATGTTGAGGAGTTTTCTCCTTGTTTAATATTAACTATTCCTGCACAATCCACTCATACAATAGTGAAATGCTATGTGGAAGGGATGGTTGATAGTGTTCCTTAAGGGAAGGGGGATTTTGAAAGACTTGTTATCATTGTATTGTGTATTTCCAATATGTTTAGATGCAGGGTAGACCGGGAGAATGAAGGATCACTCACCGATTGCATGATACCCCAATTTTGAAGGGTCACTGGTTGAGGAGACAATCAAGGTCCTGATGATTAGGCCATTAGAGGACCCTATTTCTTTGTATTAATTTCTATTCAAATTGGATGCATGGATTTCTTGTGAATTATCAGCTGCTATGTATCCTGCAACTACATTTGTAAATTTGCATATACTTCTCTATGGTTGAAAGCCACTTAGAGATCAAAATAGAGAAACTAAATCAAAATCATTCTTTGTCCTATTTCCTTTTAACAAAGTCTCAACTATCAATGATACAATATACATTTGATGCCCTAATCTATCAAATATACAAATGGTGCCTACCTAGAAGCTCACTAGGAGAATGAAGGATCACTCATTGATTGCATGATAACCTAGTTTTGAAGGGTCACTGGTTGCGGGGACAATCAAGGTTTGGATGATTGGGCCATTGGAGGACCCTAGTTCTTTGTATTAATTTCTATTCAAATTGGATGCATGGATTTATTGTGAATTATTGTCTGCTATGTATCCTGCAACTGCATCTGTAAATCTGCATATACTTATCTAGGGTTGTAAGCCACTTAGGGATCAAAATAGAGAAACTAAATAAAAACCCAGTTTTGAAGGGTCACTAGAAGTGGGGAATGAAGGATCACTCATTGATTTCATGATAACCCAACCAAGCAATCTTTCCTTTAATTTTCCACAATATATCAAAGTATGATCATTATTCTTTACTTTCTTCTATATGCTATTATTTCTATGGTTTTATTATCTCGAAAATATATCAAAAACATTGCAGATGTGCATATAAAAGTAAAATATTGTCCTTCAATTGTTCCACATTGAAGCATTTCCTCTTTGGAGTATTCTCTTCATTTGTACAATATTTGTCAAAAATGGTTCCCATATTTCTTCAAGATCTATTTTAATCTTTATCTTGCAATTTTGATTACATTTGTACTATAGTTGATTTCATTAGTATTTTATAACATATGCTCCTAATGTGAAATGTGGAGAGAAAGAAAGAGACACACTAGGTATGAATTACACGATATACCCATCATCACTTAGCACTTAAATAATAAATTATGGATAGGGAACAACCCCCTAACCTCTGGATGTTTGTTTCATGTTTGCCTCTTATTATATGCAAAGGTAGGCATGTCTTAATTAGGCTAACAACCATAGTGTAGGGGCCATAAATTATGGAACACAAAATAATGCACACTTATATTAAATTAGGTTCAGTATACTACAAGGGAATGGAAACCATGCAATAGTGCCTCATGGGGATGGAAGAAACCCTTCACTAAGAAGATGGTTGTGTTTGCAATATTTACTAGAGGCAAAGAATGTAATTTGGTTCTAGCAATTACTCCTAGAAGATAATGGCACCCACAAAACACTTGGAAAAGATAACACTCACTATATGTTTTATCACTCTTTTAAAGCTGGGAAAATAAATCAAAAAGATTGATGAACGAATTCTTGAACGCAAAGAACCATTGACAGATAGTATTCATGTGTACAATAGCCAACATCCAGTTGTTCCAATCATGGTGTCCAATAATTATGTTAGAAAAAGCATCTACAAATCCCTTACACAACCATAATAGATTCAAACCATGAACTATAAGAACCTAACAATGGGACTAACAAAGATACAACCTAAACAAATCTTGATCATATTCCACCCTATTGTAAGGCCCAAGAAGTAACTCTATCTTAAAGCTACACATTCCTCTAGATGAAGCTCAAAGGTCAGGTAGCTGAAGCATAGAAATACTTGAATGAATATAGGAACAATTTGATGTACAATCATTTGCTAGCTTGGTTTGTGGGTTTTCCACATAATATTTTCCCTTTAACAACATTTATAGTTTGAGAAAATTAGAAAAAATTGTTTCAGATTTATATTATCCTTTTGAACTAGCACACTGCCATCAAAATGCATAATCATTGGTCATCTCAAGAAAATTCCTATTGATTAGTAGGATATCGTTATAAAAATTTGATGCATGGATTTCTTGTGAATTATTGACTGCTATGTATCCTGCAACTATGGAAGGAATAGTGTTGGTGTTAGGTTTCATTTATTATTGAATTCAATGGTTTCCAAGATGTGTTGAGGAGTTTGCTCCTTGTTTAATGTTAACTGTTCCTGCACAATCCACTCATAAAATAGTGAAATGCTATTTGGAAGGGATGGTTGATAGTGTTCCTTGAGGGAAGGGGGATTGTGAAAGAGTTGTTATCATTGTATAGTGTATTTCCAATATGTTTGGATGTAGGGCAGACTAGGAGAATGAAGGATCACTCACTGATTGCATGATAACCCGGTTTTGAAGGGTCACTGTTTGAGGGGACAGTCAAGGTCTGAATGATTGCGCCATTAGAGGACCCTATTTCTTTGTAGTAATTTATATTCAAATTGGATACATGGATTTCTTGTAAATTATCAGCTGCTATGTATCTTGCAACTGCATCCGTAAATATCCATATACTTCTGTAGGGTTGTAAGCCACTTAGGGATCAAAATAAAAAGACTAAATCAAAATCATTCTTTGTCCTATTTCCTTTTAAAAAAGTCTCAACTATCAATGATACAATATACAATTGATGCCCTAAGCTATCAAATATACAAATGGCACCTACCTAGAAGCTCACCTAGAGAATGAAGGATCACTCATCGATTGCATGATAACCTTGTTTTGAAGGGTCATTGGTTGAGGGGATAATCAAGGTCTAGATGATTGGGCCATTGGAGGACCCTAGTTCTTTGTATTAATTTCTATTCAAATTGGATGCATGGATTTATTATGAATTATCAACTACTATGTATCCTGCAACTGCATCCATAAATCTGCATATACTTCTCTAGTGTTGTAAGCCACTTAGGGATCAAAATAGAGAAACTAAATAAAAATCATTCTTTGTCCTATTTCCTTTTAACAAAGTATCAAATATCAATGGTACAATACATTTGATGCCCTAAGCTATCAATACAAATGGCACCTAGTTAGAAGCTCACGGGTTGTCCATTTGATAACCATAGTCAACATTTCAAAAAAATGGATATCCTTGAGCACAAGCACCAATAACATCAAATAATGGAGTTAAAGCACAGGCTAGGGCACGACACCAGTAGAATGTGGTCATTTCAGTGACAATAATTTACAATGGCATCATTAAACATATATCCTAGTAATATCAACAAACGTGAATCCAAACATTTGAATACAGTGAATTGATATCCTTGAGCACAAGCACCAATAACATCAAATAATAGAGATAAAGCACTAGCCATGGCATGACACCAGTAGAATGTGGTCATTTCAGAGAGCATTCATGATCAAATAAAATGAAATGCATTCAAATATGATGCCAGAGGTTCAAAAGATGAAGAAATCACATACCTTCTCCAGCGCTCAGCTTTCACTCCTTTTCTCCTGCTCCCTCTATCCAATGGAAATAAAAATGATGAGGTCATTTCACTTTTTTTTTTAATCTATGCTCCAAATCTTTCAGAATGCCGATGGTCAATTAAACACCCATTAGAACTGACATCATCAGGGCCTATTACAAGAAAAAAACACCAAATTCGTAATAAAAAGTTACCCGTCGAAAACTTTTGTCAAAATTTGGCCCCAAATGTAGTAGTGTCAATTTTGATTTGGTTTCCCCTCATTGTGATTGTTGGTGTTGACTAACTTGCTAGTGGAAAAACACATTTGGAAGGAGTTATTGCCAAGGTAAGGATAAAAACAATGAAATCACTCAAAAATGCCCCTAACTTCAGTTAGCTATAAGAAAAAGGTAAGCCTCAACTAGTCAATATTTTCCCTTAAATTGTGGCATTGGTGCATTTCAAGAATCTAGTAATTAAGAAGGATTAAGGAATCAAACACATAAAATCAAAGCCCCTTGTTTGTGGAAGAGAGTAGAAATACTCAAATCCCTATAGTTAGTGGGTGAAATCAATTGAACATTGCTAATTGTGTTTGGGAACTAAAGGAAAAGTTAGGGATATACTCTTCACCTTTCGGTGAACCAAATTCCCAAAAGCTTAACCTTAATTCCATTTTCCTCGCTTTGAATGAACATGCTAGAGAATTAGTGGGCTTGCCTCCCAAGTTTTCCTTAAGGAGGCTAGTGAAAGGGACAACCCAAAGTGGGATATGCTCACTTTTGCTGTGGGAATCCAACCAACTATAAAATGAAATGCATGCATCCTTAATGGGGTGTGTGACAAATAGATTTTAAATTTCTCAAACTTCCTCTAGTAGTCCTCACGGATTGCGTGAAATTGTACTTTTGTACGTGTGGGAAGCCCCTTAACATACTTGAGGGATGAAATTTTAAAGTCTTTTTGAACAGAATCAATATTAAATCCTTGATAAAATAGCAAGACCACCTTTTAGAGCCATGTTTATGAACCAAATCTTGTGCTAGGTAGGTGCTTGAAGTGTCTTTTTGTGCAAAACCCATGACAATTTTCTTCAAATCAAACATTTTGTGTTAAGTGGGTAAAAAGAGACAAGTGAATGCGTGATTTTTGTGTTTGAAATACATAAAAAAGTGAGAGACATATCCATTGAAAATTCATCTTATATTTTTAAATCTCTTCAATATAAAATCAACAATTCTCGAATCAAGGATCATTTCAAATCAAACCCTTGTTGGATGCTAGTTTCCACATGGTCCTACACATATAGGGTATCATTACCAGGATATAGCACTCTTTTTGCAAACCAAGGACAAGAAGTTGAATACCAAAGTCTTTTCAAAGGTCCTAATCAAGAAGAAATTTTTCAAAACCTATTTGAACAAAGACTTGGAGAGATGGATAGAAATTCGGCATATCATAATCACAATATCAACAATGCCAATCATAATCCAAAAGAAACACTTGAAGAAAGGGTTGAGAAGGCTTCCCAAGACCTAGACTTCCTAGAGGTTATGGAGAAATTGATAGATAAGGATAAGGATAACTTTTTCCTAAACCTAGCCCAAAAGGGAGTAAAGCTACCTTATAATTTTGATATTGACCAACTCAAGAAAGACCAATAGCAAGATGATCCCATGAATGTTATGAATAGTCAGATAAAGGCCTTCCAAGAACAAATTGATACCATGAAGAAGGCAGCTGAACCTAAGGCCTTTTCCATTGAATCTTTGTGTCCTTTCCCTTTCGACAAAAGCTTAGCTATGGTATCTTTTCCCTTCAATACCATTTTTCCTAAATATGATAAGTACATGGGTAAAATAGACCCATAGGATCATTTAAGAGATTTTTGTGCCCTAAGCATAGAGTTCATGCACAATGATACATATCTAATGAGACTCTTTCCTAGAAGTTTAGGAGGTCCCGCAATAGAGTGGTTTTCAAAACTAACCCCAGGAATAAAGACCTTTGAGGAGCTAGCCTCCAAGTTTGTAACCCATTACTCTTATAACATTGAGCATGAAATCACAATGCTCAAGTTGTGTGATACAAAACAAAAAGATGGAGAGTCCTTCTTAGGATTCCTACAAAGGTGGAGGACCATTTTCACAAAGTATCCACAAAGTATCCTTGAGAAAGAGAAGATGAAAATCTTCACTAACAATTTGACCATGGAAATGAATTATAGATTACAACTTCAATGTCCCCCAACATTTGAAAAACTCATCAAAAATGGGATCAATATTGAAGATATTTTGGTCAAGAGAGGTGAAATCAAATTATTTAAAGATAACAAATCCAACAATAACAACAACAATAACAATAATTATGTGCCTAAGTATTTCAATAATCAAGAGTCCAACAATAACAATGATAAATCTAAATCATGGACTAAGAATAAAAAGAAAAACCTTGTGAATGATGGAGTTGTGGAGGCCCACAACTTGAAGTCAGCCCCTTTTATTCTACCATATGGAGCTAATTGTTCAAATAATGTTAATCAATCAAACAAAACTCCATATAATTCCAATAATTCCAATATCAATTCCAACACTTCCAATAGTAATGCTAAAGGGGACAAATCAAAATCTTCCTACTCCAATTATAATAAAAAGAAATTCACCTACTTAGGTGAACCTTTGGAAAATATATTAAGGACCTTGGTTACCAATAATGTCATCACATTACCTGATATGAAAGATTATGAACTTGAAGTTAAACCTTATTGGTGGAATGAGGCCCATCACTGCGGATATCATCGAAATAGAGGTCACCCAAAAAATGAATGCATGAGGTTAAAACACTTGGTGCAAGATTTAATTAACAAGGGAACCATTCAATTTGAAGGGCCTCAAAATAATGGAGATCATAAGGCCTTCAAGAACCCCTTTTTAAATCATGAAAAGGGTGAGTCATCAAATGCTAATCAAAATTAAAAAAAAGGGCAATGAGAAAGTGAAATTTGCTCATACCTATGATAACATGATAAATACTATAAGAGAAGAAGATAAAACCATAAATGTTATCATCGTGAAAGATAAGTCAAGGGAAGTATCATCATATGTTGTCACTAGGGGGAAAGCATAAAAAATTATCCTACCTACCAATGCTCCAAAGATTGTGTTATCAAACCAAGCTTCAACTTCATCATCAAAACAATATAACTTGGTTGATCAATTACAAAGAACTCCCACTCAAATCTCTATTCTTGAGCTGCTCAAATTATCACCAATTCATAAAGATATCTTGGAGAAATCCTTTTTGGAAACAAATGTGCCTCTAACTTTGGAGGTAGAAAAATTACAAAATATGGTAGGGCACCTAATTGCACTCCATTGCCTATCATTTTATGAACAAGATGACATGTCCCTTAATCATCCTCAAAATCTTCCCTTACACATAGAAGTGTTGATCCATAAGCATAGGGTGAAAAGAGTCCTTATAGATGGAGGATCCGACCTAAACATTTGTACCCTTAACTTGGTGAAAGCCTTAGGATTTTCTGAGGAGGCTATTGACCCTAAGAAAAAGATAATCATAAAAGCCTATGATGATGAAGAAAGAGCCTCAAAAGGAGTCATAGTATTACCCATTAGAGTTGGTCCCATGCAAAAAGAGACCATATGTCAAGTGTTGGACTTAAATTTGACTTACAATATTTTTTTAGGAAGGCCATGTATCCTCGAAATGCAAGCCGTTCCTTCAACTTATCACCAATGCCTAAAATTCCCATATCTAGGGCAAGAGATAATGGTAAGTGGGGATTTGAACCCATTCCAATATTGTAATAATGTCAAGCCTATCAATGACTCCTTGGTTCCACATAATGATGAAGGGTCTATACCTAATCAAATGGAGCAAGTTCAAAGTTATAAGGACATCCCTTTGTTAAAAGGAAAAGAAAAGATGGAAGAAGAAGTTGTTATTGAAGACACACCAAAACTCATTAACCAAACCACATCGAATAAAGGAAAAGAGAAGGTTAATGAGGATAACATTATTGAAGAACCAAAAGAAGACCCTACCAAAGCTATCCAAGTGCACACTAAAGAGGCCCATTATCAAAAGATGGACCAAATGATGAATTTTTTTTATAAGCAATGTAAAATCAAGCAAAAGGGAGTAGGTGAATACTCCTTATCTATGATGGACCTACCTTTATCACCCAAGTCCTTTGGAAAGCCTCCAAATCTACCCCATAGAATCAATAGGGTATCTTGAAGAAGGTACACTCAAAAACATTATCCCAAACTATATGATCAAATAATACAATTAGAATCTCATACTAATGAATGGGAATGGGATACCCTATCAGATGAGTCATGTCAAGATAAGTGTATTGATGTCATTCATACTTATGCTTCTTCCAAAAAAAAAGGACCAATAATAGAATCAAATTTAAATCAAGCATCTAGTTCCAGTCAAGTGATCCTAAATGATGTGCCACGTATAGAAATAGAGATAAATCAATGGGTAGGAGAACCATACATTCCTTCATGGAGACCTAATATGGAAGAATCAAATGTTAGGTTTAATCCACATGATTTTTATCCAACAAAAACCCTAGAGGAGTCTAGTGAGGACTTTGATCCTTCTTCTTTAGAACATTTAGAGGAAGCCCATGTTCAAGATTTTCAAGATACAATATATGAACCTTCTAATAATGAGATATACACCCTAAATCCAATTGAAACAAACCAAAGTGTTGACCCATTAAATCTCATTTGCTCGAACTTAATTGAATGGAATGGCATCGAACCAACTACCTTGATAATTTTCTTAAATGACATGGTGTCCCAATACCTCAACATGGTTGAACCTTCTTCTATTAGAGAATATCAAGAAGAAATGATCAAAGGGAGCATCCAAACTTTCAATCCGAGAAAAAATGAAAAAAATGAAAAAAATAGAAAAGGAAAAAAATTGAGTGTTGAAAACCACGTTGTGGAAACATTAGATCAAGAAAAAAATAAAGAAATAAAGGATGTTTCCAAAGGTGAAAACCCAACCGAGGCACCTAAGGAAGGGAGTTTGGATGCTCTACCAAAAAATTATGAAGAAAGATCTCCGATCTTAATTGAGCCAACATAAAAGATAAATATTGGGTCAGAAACAGAGCCAAAGATTATCCACCTGGTAGCATCCCTATCTAGCAAAGAAAGAATAGAATTCATTAATTTATTTAAGGAAAGACAAGTTAAATTCACATGGTCTTATGATGATATGCTGGGTTTAGACCCAAATCTGATAATGCATCATCTAAATATCAAGGAAGGAGCCAAACCTGTTAAGCGAAAGCTAAGGAAGATGCATCCTCATATAGCACTACTTGTCAAAGTGGAGTTATAAAAATTATTAAAGGTGGGATTTATAAGGGCCATTGATTATGCACAATGGATCTAAAATATAGTGCCACTATCAAAAGAAGACAAATCCATCAGAATCTACACAGACTTTAGAGACTTAAATTTGGCATGTCTTAAGGATGATTTCCCACTACCAAGCATTGATGCCATTGTGGACTTAACAGTAGGACACTCTATGTTTTCACTCATGGATGGATTTAGCAGATATAACCAAATCAAGATAGCACCAGAAGACCAAGATAAGACCAATTTTATATGTGCATGGGGTACTTTTTGCTGGAATGTCATGCCTTTTGGGTTAAAGAATGCAGGAGCAACCTATCAAAGAGAAATGACTACAATATTTCAGGATATGATGCATAAGTTCATGGAGGATTATGTGGACAACATATTAGCTAAATCCCACTCAAGAAAAGAGCACCTTCCAATTTTGGCAAATTTTTTTGAAAGGCTAGAAGAATTCAAAGTGAGACTTAACCCAAAGAAATGTGCATTTGGAGTCCAATCCGGCAAACTACTTGGCTATATAGTATCTGCAAAAGGGATAGAGGTGGATCCTGCTAAAGTGAAGGCTATCATGGAAATGGAAGCACTTGAAAACATTAGTCAGATGAGATCTTTACAAGGAAGGATCCAATCCATTAGGAGATTTATCTCCCAATTAGCTAAAAAATGTCATAATTTCACCCAACTTTTTCATAAAGACACAATTTTCAAATGGGATGAAAAGTGTGAAGAAGCCTTTAATTTATTGAAGAAATATCTATGAATCCACCAATCTTGATGCCACCTATTAGAGGCAAGCCCTTGATCCTATACATTTTAGCAATGGAGAATTCATTGGGGCCACTTTTAGCACAAGAGGATGAAACAGGAAAAGAAAAGGCA
Source organism: Chamaecyparis obtusa (assembly GCA_027943335.1). Classification (NCBI taxonomy): domain Eukaryota; kingdom Viridiplantae; phylum Streptophyta; class Pinopsida; order Cupressales; family Cupressaceae; genus Chamaecyparis; species Chamaecyparis obtusa. The sequence goes on along the minus strand of BSBK01005366.1, from coordinate 242,132 downwards.
ATTTACTACATAAGTAGAACCTTAGTCGAATACGAGCTGAATTATACATTTATGGAACGGGCATGCTTGGCTGTGGTTTTTGCTTCCCAAAAATTATGCCATTATATGCTAGCCCACAAGATAAGGCTCATTGCCAAAATTGACCCATTAAAGTATCTACTTAGTAAAACAACATTGAATGGAAGGCTAGAAAAGTGGGTGATGATACTAAGTGAATTCGACATAGAATATGTTGATAGAAAATCAATCAAAGGACAAGTTATTGCTGACCAGTTAGTAGAAGCACCACTTCAAGATGATCACCCTATACAAGTGGAGTTCCTAGATTCAGAAATTGTGAATGTTGAGGCCAAAACATGGCAACTTTATTTTTATGGTTCCTACACTCATCATGGATCAGGATCAGGCATACTTCTAATCACTCCTCAAGGCTCAACTATCCCTAAGTCTTATAAATTGGTATTCCCATGCACAAATAATATAGCAGAATATGAAGCCTTGGTTATTGGAATCAAGCTAGCATTAGAGTGGAAAGTAACAAAATTAAAGGTTTATGGAGATTCACTATTAGTCATACATCAAGTCAATGAGGAATATCAAATGAAAGATGACAAATTGATACCCTAAAAAAACATGGTGGACAATCTTAAAAATTATTTCATACTTATCACATTTGAACAAGTGCCGAGGGAAAAAAATAAAGCAGCAAATGCAATGGCAACTTTAGCTTGACTTCTACAGATGCCTGATCAGAGTGCCAAATATGAGTTCTTGGTAGAAGAAGTGGATCAACCCGCATTTGACCCTACCCACCCTTACACCATTTTCTTGCTAACTAAAAATGAATCACCTTGGTATGGACCAATTTACACTTACTTGAAAGATCAAATCCTTCCCATAGGCCAAACCAGGAATCAAAAGAAAAGCTTCATTTTCCAAGCCACTCGATACACCATAATTTTTGAAACATTGTATCAAAAAAGTCTAGATGAAATGATCCTTAGATGTTTAGAAGAAGAGGAATCAAACTTAGCCTTATAGGAAATCCATGAAGGAATTTGTGGATTACACTCAAAGGGATTAACCTTAGCTAAGAAACTTCTTAGGATAGGGTATTTTTGGCCTATGATGGAGAAAGACACTTGTAACTTTGCAAAAACTTGTAGAAAGTGTCAATTCCATGGAAACTTGATACATGTGCCTACATAAGAGCTTCATCCGATGACAACACCTTGACCATTCTATTAATGGGGTCTAGACCTAATAGGCATGATTTATCCACCATCCTCGAATGGTCACAAATTCATCATCAGGGCAACTGAGTACTTTACTAAGCGAGTGGAAGTTGTACCCCTATCAACTGCAATAGGAAAGAAAATTTCTTTCTTTATCCTCAATCATATTATTTGTAGATATGGCATACCTCATGCCATCATAACAAATAATGCAAAGCATTTTAAGAACAAAGACTTAAAGGAATTATGCACAAAGTTCCACATGATTCATCATTCTTCTTCAATCTATTACCCTCAAGGTAATGGACGACCAGAAGCAACAAATAAAAACATCTTGAAGATTTTGAAGAGAACAGTGGATAACTTAGGGAGGGATTGGCACATTAAGATAAACCTAACCTTATGGGCTTATAGAATAAGCATAAGAACGCCAACATGGGCTACACCTTTTTCTTTAGTCTTTGGAACATAAGCGGTTTTTCCTTTAGAGGTAGAACTCCCATCTCTGAGGATATCTATGCATGGTTTGATAAATGAGGAAGATTATAGGGTTGCTAGGTTGCAAGAACTAGAACTCTTGGATGAAAAATAGAAGAAAGCATTTGATCATTTGAAGGTGTACTAGAATAGGATGTCAAGGGCTTACAATAAGCATATCAAGCCAAGAACATTCTAAGTAGGTAACCTAGTTTTGTGAGAAAATCCCAAGAACCAAGAAGAATGAGAAAAGAAAGGAAAATGGGAAGCAAATTGGTTAGGACTATTTCTCATTGTTGAAAATTTTGGGACCGGCACCTACAAACTAGCAGATTATGATGGTGAAGAACTAAAAGAGCCAATCAATAGCATACATCTCAAGAAGTTCTATACATGAGGTAGATGAAAGAGTATAAAGAGTATCAGATGGAGGAGCATCATATTTATTGTACATAGTGAAAAGAGATCCTGAAAATACCAAAACCATTTGAAAAGCAGAAAAAACACAAAACATTTGAAAAGCAGAAAAGATAAAAAAAAGTGGAAAATTGAGCACGAAGAAAGAAAAAACATTCATATATGATGTGAAAAAAGAAAAAAAATTGAAAAAAAGGAAAATACAAAAAAAATAAAAAAAAAGAAGAAAAGTGCCTTGGTGAAAACCTAGCAAATAGGCACCTTGGTAGCAAAAAAAAAAGAGAAAAGCTTTAAAAAATAGAAAAAATAGCTAGATCCATTCAATCAGTGAAAACCTGGTAAACAGGTGCCATTGAAAGTCCAAGTCAATCGCATACCTAGAAGGCCACCTTGTAAATATTGCATTCCCTAGCATTTGTATATATTGCATAATAAAACCCCACAATTGCATTTGCAAGTACCTCAGGATTTTGGTCACCTAATCGACAAATTGTCCTAAGTCCCACAAATGAAATTATCTCAAACTGGGGGCAGTCTACTCAAAAGGAGAAAGGATTCATCAAAGAAAGCATAATTCAATCAGAGAATCAATTCATCACACTCAAAAGAGGAACACTTAATCAAATCTACATCCTAATCCAATTTGAGCCTAAAAATGCAAAATTTGATCCAAGAACTGAAATAACCTTATCTTTATCAGGATTAAAAATATGAAATGGATGGAACTACACTTGGCATATGGATTTGAAAAACATTGCAAAATTTTTCTAAGTGTTCACTCAATTGATGAAATCATGTCTTTCTAGCGAATTGATGAAAGTTTTAGACTAGACAAGCTATGATGAAAGGATGATATTTTTCTTGATTTCTGAATGACTGTCTTAAAATCAAAGTTTTAAATCATGTATTATTTGTCTAAGAATGTGATCATCAAAGAATCATCGAGGACTTGTACATAGGATAAAACTGAGATTTCTGCTTGTTTACGCAAAAGGATACCGTGGCTATTTTGATCTTCAATATCATAATACCAACATCCACTTGCAACATAGAATCTTACAAAATTGATATTCACGCTCTCATGATTGGCTTCAATCAGTGATAGTCATACCGAAGAGAGATGGGAAAGAAAATAAAGAGGTGCAAAAAGTATTCATATCATCATAGTTGAACTAGTGATGGTTGTACTCAAACAGGATTCCAAAAATGCTCAATGATGATTATAAGCTCAAAATTTTGAATAATGACAGTTAGCTGCATTCATCTTAGATTAAGTACATTGTATATATTGTTTTGTCTTTCTTAAACTTAAATTTGCAAAGGGGGGAAAAGAAATGGGGGGTTCAATTCAAATGTCTTATCCTTGATTTCAATAAAAAAACATGTGAGATTATCTTTTACATTCATGCATAGCATTAATCATTAATCATTATCCATATATCAGAGAAGAAGAGAAAAAGAATCATTACTCATACATCATTTGCATACATGTAATTAAAGATAGAACTTCATACATCCAAAAACCCAAAAACATAGGGGCATTCACATTCATATCTCCATAAAACAGTTTGCATCCATACATTGAAAAACAAAGAAAAGCATGTCATAAATCCATACATGAATACATTCATCTATCTATATCATAAAATAAGATACATTGCATCCATAGCATAATCACAAGTAAATGCATCATAAACACCATATAGCTGCAGATAAAGATAATCTCATAATAAACTCATCAAGAGAATCAAGGAAGTATATCATCATATAAGTGTTCGTCAAATGATCTAGTACATCAGTATATCAAGATACAAATATCATGAAAGTGATACATCAAAGTGTTCCTATCAATAAAACATCATAAAACGTGATACAAGGACATCAACAATGAGTAACTCTCTCATCAAAGCATTAAGAACCCATAGAAGCACCCAATCCATCCCTAGCACCTCATCCATCTGGACCCCTGTTAGCTTGTCTATCCTATGAGGGAGGAGCCTAAGAAGTGCTCACTGCGCTAGGTCTCTGAATCACATGAGTCATAAATTGCTGCATCAAAAGAGCTACCTGATCTAGTCTGCCAACAATAGTAGATATATCTATCCTCATCACCTGAACATCTCATGATAGGCTATCAATGCTTGGAGCAGCCTGTGAACTCTATCCCATATCCTATGACTGCTACACCTGTGGAGGTACCTGCTGAACCTATGGAGGCACCTGCTGTGCTAGAACCTCATCCTATTGTGCTAAAGCAACCCTTTGTAACTGAACTAAGGGATCTTGACCACCAGGAATCTATCAAGAAACATCTATATGTACCTATCTCTACTGACAATGAGCTTTATGTTATATATCCATTGCTGCTCTAGGGCGTACCTCAACTACATCATCCTGTCCTCTAGCCCTATCCTAGATTTGTCCACCTCTCACTCATGGTCCATCTCCTATTCTACCAATAACCTAAGACACTCTCTATCCTTTCCATCCTTGATGTCTCCCACCACCACCACCACTTCCATCACCACCATCATCATCTCTCTCATCCCAGTTTGGGATACGCTCTGCTGGATTAGTAAATCAAGGAAACCTATTCTGAGCCCACTAGTCTCGATACTCATGAGACATACTAGCATCAGTGACACCTCTAAGCATCTCCCATCTACAATATCCCAAACCAACAATTTGATCACATGCAAATTGGTAATCAATCAGAGGACCCCACATAGATCGCTCTACCTATACACGAGCATATAACACTGCACCCTATGGCATATCCTGTACTCTACCATACTGGTGAGACACTTGAACAAAGAAGAAATGCTCAATAATAGTAGTAGCCCTAGCAATCATCCATCAAGGAGAAAACATATAGGGGAGCTCATCATCATCCTACCTCCATCACTCACATCCTATGTATGGTCACCACTAAATTTGATCAAGATCATCAATCTACTGACACCAATAATCCTACTAGAAATAGGCCTAGTAATGGGAAGATGCTCCCATAGCCACAACTGTAGAATCACTACACCTGTCGACAAGGAAGCACTCTCTCTATAGACAACCTCATGCAAATCATGATACAACTGAGTGAAAATATAGGAGTCGCAATCAAATCATTGAGGCTGAGCAAGTAAATCCTCAAGGATCCTACCCCATCCAACTGAGAAACCATGACCTCATCATTTGGGAAGTAGGAATCCACTGATAAGAGCACCAAGAACCGCTGGTAATGTCAGGAAAGAAGAAAACTATGGCCAAGTAATAGTATCATCATCTATAGTGTTGTCTCCAAACACTTGTCTGTAGAATGTGCTATCATAAATGGAATCATAGTATACTAGCTCTCCTCGGCAAGGAATGTGTAATAATCTATACACATCCTCTGGAGTAATGGTCATCTCTCCAAAGGGAAGGTGGAAAGTATTGTGGTCGGAGTGCCATCTCTCTGCCACAACAGTCAAAAGACCATGTAGTTCAGCTGGAACCATGACATATCAAGAAGAAACTGAGGCCAGACAACTCAACAACACAATACTCTGCTGGAGTCAGAGCCTGACCAAGATCAATAACCCATGATGCTACAAATCATATGTAAAGAATAGGGAAGTGTGCCTATTTGGAAAAATAAAGGAATCATATCAGCATACCATATCAGGGAATCATCTAAAGTCAATCAATTTTATCAAAAGTATCAAGAAATCACACCCAATTCCATTTGTTCGTGTTTCTATATCTTGAGAATGAAGTATCAAATCAATCGTATTAGTTTTTACACTGATTGATTTACCCTATCAGATTGACAAATCACATTCATTGGTACCATTATCCTAATATCCTAATTAATTGTTTTGTTTAAACACAACAGACCTAATCTTATCATTGGAATTGATCATCTGGACTTATCAAATTTTTCATTAGGAAAGATCAAGTACAAGTGAAATTTTTTTCAAAAATTTGTCAAGCATGATTTTATTCATATCAGGTGACATTTCATCCTACGTGATACAGAAAAGATGTCAGGCGACACTTTATTTCTTCTAAGCGGTATTTCACGTAGCAGGTGACACTTCATGATGCTAGGTGACATCTAATAAAGCCAAGGTGAAAATGAAATTCTAGGGTTTCACACATGGAAAATCATATGCAAATTGGCATTTAAATCCTAAGGCTACGCGACATCAAATTTTTCTCAAGCGAGAATGAAAAATTGCTAAGCGACAGTTTACTACACAGAGGCATGAGTAAAAAGCACGGATGCGACACTTAACAGACTGACGCGACATTAAAATTATCCTACGCATGACTTTGCAAATTTACAACAATGATGACATGCAAAAAATGTGATAAACAAGCAATAAATGCAATGAGGAAGTTATAAATGACTCACTAGAGGTCTGTAGTCAACTGGTCTCCGATACCCTCGACATCTCTTGAACCGATGCTCTCTGATAGGAACAACCATCTTGAAAATTTAGGCAGAACCAGAGTAAAATCTCAAAAGTCAAAAGTGAAAATGAATAGTAAATCAAGGTTTTTCAACCTTTTTAAGCTAATTTGACCTAATTTAGAGGTGAAATTTTGACTTTGACCTATATTAACCTATCAGTTCAAACTGGGGAAAATTGTCAATCATGGCATATCATCAGTGTTTTTTAGAAATGAAAACATATTCAATCAATCAATCAATCAAATTTTTCCAAATCAAGCATCAATATGTTTTATTTCTGAGAGGGCATACCATTGGAAATATCAAACAGTAGCAACATCATTACCATTAGCAGCAACATCATCGAAAATCAAGAAATCGATCATCAAATCAAAGTGAAAGCTTTTATCAGAAAATTTTTCATAATCAAATGAATGGGGCATCACATTGAAATCAATCATCAAATCAAGTATCACATCAATTGAGAGTTTCATATCAATCATAGCTGCATCAATCTCATATTAGAAATCAAGGATCGACCATCGAAAGACATCAAACAAACATTAGAGATCGACCATCAATGAATCAGGACCTATCATCAAGCAGGACCAGAGTATTCTTTGAATCAACATACTTTACACATCAACTCAAAGAGGGGCATTTGTAATCACCTAAAAATGGACAAAGATCAAATCAAAGAAAATCAAGTCAAATAAAAGCAAATCAAGGAAAAAATTGAATCAATTGAATCACAATGCATAATTAGCCAATCAAAATGAAAATCAAGTCTTAATTCGAGATCAATCAAAATTGAGAGCATTTTAATAAAATGTAATCAAATCAAAATACAATTAAATCAATTAATTGTAGTCTTGTATAAATTAAATTCAACCCATTCAAGGGGTACATGGCTAAAAAAAATTCAATTATATCAATTAATAAATCTCAATTACTCTCAACAAACCAAAAGGAGAGGAAATTCAATCAACCAATGAGATTTAAGGAAAGGCATTCACATGGATCAAGCCAAATTCAATCTCAATCACTCAAAGTGAAAGAGAATCTTCTCCATTGATCTTGTCTACTTGTCCCAAGCTTTGAGGACACAAACTTTGCATTGTCTTCAAAGGGTGGAACCAAGAACTCAACCAAGGTTTAATCATGATCAAATACAACTACACCCCCTACCATTGGGAAATCTATAAAAGGAAGACCAAATTCCTTCATTATTATCAACCACACATCTGAGAATTGCATTGAACCTCTTGCAATTTGAGTTTAGAAAGGAATTTGAGAGCTTAATTAGCATTTACTTTGATATAATTGTTAGCTTTAACTTGTTTATCTTATCATTCTCATTCTAGGACTGTCATTAATGGAAGCTTGTTGAGAGCTTTGCATTAACAATCTTAGTTAGAGAGCCATAGGATGCTCAATTGATCATTAATTTTCTAAATAGTTTCTCTATTGTGGTTTAATTTAGTTACTTTTTTATTTATTATTGATGTTCAACCTTAATTCTATGAAGATACTTTCCTTAGTATACATGAACTTCTGCCCCTTTGACACTTAATTCATCTTGGATGTTGAATCTAATTCCCCTTAAATATGTAGCCATATTTTCTTCCACATATTCCTCATGGCCAACTCTAATGTCTATCTTGTGAAACTCTTTAGTGTACCCTTGTACAACTAAGTCTCTTTGCCTAAGACCTTGCATTTTCTTATACATCTGCACCTTGTAGTCACTAGGTAAAAATTTTGTCTTCATTTTATCTATCATAGCATACCAAGAAGTAATATTGGGCTTATTACTCTTCCATATATCTTCTTGAACACAATCCCACCCCAATAGAGCATTTCCTCTCAACCTTGACTTTGTAATTCTTACCTTTTGTTCATCTTCAATCTCTTCACACTAAAAGTAGTTCTCCATGGCACTAAACCAATCAATGAGTTCCTCATCATCCATCTTACCTGATTTTAGCATGAATGTTGATGGTACTCCTATGGGGGTATATCCTAGTAATGGTAAAGGAATGCTACAATTGTTGTGTGTTGCATTCATGGTAGAGTTTTTTATTGATGGAAACATATACTATTGATTGGCTATTTAGGAGTTTGCAGAACATGTTGCAGAGAATTTTTTGAACATTGTACATTGAATCAACATGTGTACATTTAGAGGGAGACTCCTAATGATGTCTTGGGTCACCACTCATGATCGTAGTTTCTTATGAGTTGATTGGATAGAGTTATGAAAAGTTTAGTGGAAAATATTTTTCAGAAGATAGAAACTATGATTTTACAAAGTTGATTATAGAACTTTGTGGATAGAACTCATGGTTGTTTAATTTATAATGTGAAAACATAGGTTCACATTGGAAACTAGATGAAGAGCTTATTGCGATCATATGGAGTTGTGATCATACAAGTGATGTCAACTATGGTGTGTGTATTGTTGAAGACCTATTTGGAGGCCGACTTGGAACACATTTCAAGTAATATGATATGCAAGCTTAATCAATGGATCTAAATGATTAATTGATGTAACTACTATGTTGTAACATTGTAAGAGGTGTTGTGTGCATCTTTGCATGGGTTCACATTTTATTTTGTAAATAGGATTTATCTTATGAATGATGACTTGGATGTAATTATTGCAACTTATATTTAAGGATTGAGATCCTTAGAAAATTGTGATGGACTGCATACATGAAATGCAAAGGTGAATGTGGGATTAAGGCTACATTAGATACTTTTGGAAGAATAGTAGTTGTGCACTTAAGCACTAGATGGAGCTTTCTTGGTAGTAATTGAAGACTGAAGCAGTTTCAGAACAAAATTATCTTAGACTTAATGTTGCAAGGTTTGAAGAACCTGAGGGTGGCTTTAACTCTCAAATCTCTTGATCAGGTTGATGTATTATATAGTACCCCTAACAAGGTAATTTCCTTTAATAGGGTTGGAATCCTAGCAGGGTTGATTCCTTAATTGGGATCACACTTTAAAAGGCTCCTAATAGAGCCTATCCTTTAATCAAGACCTTCCTATTTAATACTCAGCCCCTAATAGGGTCATAAATCTTAAAAGGGTTATTATACCTATACTGCAGATATTTGTGGGTTCCATCCCAACCGAGGTTTTTCCCTTAACAAGATTTTCCTCAAGAACAAGTCTTGGTGTCTATGTGTATGCTGGATTCATTTTTTAGTTTAGTATTTTGTTATAAGAAATAAGTTTGAAGCTAAATTTTAAGTACTCTATATTGGCATCAACTGATTCACCCCCCATCTTAGTTTATTGGGACACTATTATTCTAACAATTGGTATCAGAACTTTTGGTCCTAAGTTAGGAAGCCTAACAACTTGAGGTAAAGATCAGGATGGCCTTATTTAGAAAAAAGAGTCCTAAGTTTGATGCAAAAAATTTTGACTCATGGAAGGAGAATATGAATAATTGTTTGATGTGTATGGGATTGGAATATTGGATCATTACCTAGAAAGATGTGCCTACCATAAAGGAAGAAGACCTTGAGACACTTTCTACTACTAAAGAAGAAATGAAAAGGTTTGTATGCAATGTTGTTGCAAGGAATCCTTGGTTAATGCACTGTCTAATGGAGAGTTCACAAATGTTAGAGATCTTACAAAGGCAAGTGAGATCTAGAAAAGACTAATTGCACTCTATGAAGGAGATTAATACACTAAGTGAGAAAAGTTGCAAAATTGGAGAGTAAATATGGAGACAATACTAATGAAGGATGATGAAACAATAAGAATGTATGTTCAGAGAGTATTTGAATGTGTGATTGGAGTAAAAAAAAATGGAGGTACTTATACAGAAGATGGAGTCATAGTAAATATTTTGAGGTCTATGACTCCTTCTTACAAACCCAAAGTTCTTTCTTTGGAAGAGACCATACCACAATACAAAGAATTCACTAGAGAGATGTTAGTATCAAGCTAACTACCTTTGAGATCGCAGAGCTAAAAGATGCACTATCTAAGGTGGAGAAAAAATTTAAAGAGATTATTCATAGAACTAGATCTGTTGAAGCTGGATCTAGCAGAATAAGAAAGCACACCAAAGATCTTGGAGAATATACTGAAGAATGGGAAGAAATTCAAAGGCTAGACAATCAAGTGGATGAGAAGATCATGGCCCTGATTTCTAGGAGAGAAATGAAAGGAAAAGGTAAGTTTGAAGGAAAATTACGTTTGAAATTTTTTAATTGCATAAGGTTGGTCATTTTGCATCTAAATATCCAAGTAGAGTACCTAAGTATAGGCCTAAATATGGAAAATACAAGAATAATAAGGAATGATACTATGCTAGTGATGGATTTGAAGATTTAGATGATGAATTCAATGATGTATTGGGTTTTGTTGCTATCAAAGAAGAAGATCCTATCTATGAACAAAAAGCCTTAGTTTCTCATGTTGATAGAAAAATTGATAGTGAATGTTCACATCATATGACTAGTGGAAAAGATAGTTTTATTCAGCTAAAGAATTTTGATGGTGATGGTGTAAGATTTAGTGACAATACTCCCAGAATGATTATTGGTAAAGGATCAATTACTTTGGATGGAAAAACTAATACTGATGATGTACTATTTGTGGATGGCTTAAAACATAACTTGTTAAGTGTTGGACAGATTGTGGATAAGGGTTGTCATTTAGAATTCAAGGATGGTCACTACTCTATTAGAGTAGCTAATGGATAATTGATCACATTTGGTTCTAAGACCAAAGGTAATATCTTCCAGTTAAAATCTACATAGGTCAGTTGTTTTGTTGCAAAGACCGATGATAGTTGGTTATGGCATAGAATGTTTTTTCATATCAACTTTGACAACATGGTAAAAGAATCTAACAATAATTCTATCAGAGATCTACCTAAAATTGTGAAACCTGCTAACACTACATGCATAGAGTGTGTCTTGGGAAAGAAAAAAAGCAACAATTTTACAAGAAAAGGATACTCAGCAAATTGAAGTTAGAACTAATTCATACAGATCTTTGTGGACCTATACAGACTAGGTCATACTTCAGAGATAGGTACTTTATTATATTCACTGATGACTACTCTAGAATGATATGGGTAGGATTTATTAGAGAAAAATCAAAAGCATTTGAAACTTTTAAGTTCTATAAGGAAAAAGTTGAGAATGAGACACACTTTAAAATTAAATGTTTAAGATCAGACAGAGGTGGAGACTTCACTTCACATGAATTCAATACCTTTTGTGAAGATCATGGTATCATGACACAGACTTTGACACCTAGGACACCGCAACAAAATAGAGTTGCTGAAAGAAGAAACATAATAGTTCTTGATGCTACAAGAACCATGTTGATAGAAGGACAGGTCCCATATATGCATTAGAGAGTAGTCAACACAACTATATATCCAATAAATACAATGAAAATTAGAGAAGGTACATGCAAGACACCATTTGAGCTATGGTATTGTAAGACACCTATTGTTACTTATTTTAGAATATTTTGAAGTGAATGCTACATTAAGAGAGATGAATTTATAGGAAAATTTGATGCTAGAAGTGGTGAAGGATTATTCCTTGGGTACTCTACTAGAAGTAAAGCCTATAGATGCTAAAATATGAGAACTAGGAAACTGATTGAAAGTGCTAATGTGAGAGTACATGAAAAGTTTCAAGTTAGAGAAAAATACTATGGCTCTAACCCCTATGAGATTTCTTTTGAAAACATGAGTACAAATTAGGACAATATGCAGACAATAGAAAGAGAGAATGGAAGGAATGAAGCATCACATGATGTTTTGGAAATTGACAATGGCATAAGTGTGGAGTTAAGGGTATAAACCACACCCAAGTATGTTCTCATAAATCATCCTAAGGATCAAATCATTGGTGACAACACTACAACATTTGGGGTCAAATATTGACTATGGGTAGCAACGACACTACCATTTATGTGTGATTTTTGTGTTTTTTTTGCAAGTTCCCCCAATACTATCGTAATAGCGATGGTTTCATCATTATTTGACACCTGCATGATTATAAACAAAATAAAAGAAAAAGAAAGTCTCATTTCTAATTTTTGCCAAATTCCAGCTGTGCGCAAGAAGAGGGAAAAGTCAAGCTAGGCAAGTAGAGGTAGGTGTTTATTTGGCTCTATGATCATTCCATTTGATTCATGTGAGCTCAAAGCATGATGCTTTACTTCCATTGATGATTATTTACTTGCTCAAGGCTGCGGGCCTGTGACTGTTTCTTCCTTCTGTATATATCTTTGATTTGGTTATTGAAACAATATTATAATGCTCACTATTGTATTTTACTTGTATCGATATTTGAGGACCTATTTTTAACACTAGGGCATTATTGATGGATCCTTGAATTTTTATTATCTTCTTGTGCATTGTGATGACCTAGGGCATCAATAATAAAATATTACTTATTTTCAATTTATTGCATGATTGAGTATTGGGCTAGGGCATCATTATTTTCTTCCATTGATGATTATATACTGTACTTGATTACTCAAGGCTGTGGCCCTGTGACTATTTGTTCCTTCTATATATATCATTTCTCAATTTGATTTGGTTATTAACATAACATTATAATGCTCACTATTGTATTTTACTTGTTTGGATCTTTGAGGACTCTTGTTTAACACTAGGACATTATTGCTGGATCCTTGCATTTTTATTTACTATTTGCCGTGATGACCTATGGCATCAATGATTAACTATTACTTATTTTCAATTCATCACATGATTGACTATGTATGGAAATCCACCAAACACTTAACACTTGACAATCATTAAAAAATCCAATGATCATAATACTAATCAGTGTCTTACCTTTGTGACATTTCTTTTTAACTTTTTCACTAATCAACCCTCACTCTTGGGATTCCTAGCCTCCAGCTTATTCTAGACACTAGGATTTTCCCATACATCAACCCTTTCCACTGCTACTTCATACCCACCAAGTTATCAAGGAATCTTATATCCTTTTTTAATGACTATCTATGATAGTCCTAGTTACCTCTATAACTTCACAATCTAATAGCCTTTCTTAGACTCACAACCATTATCAGGGTGTTAAGGAATTCCCTAGACTACCATACACATTCCTTCAAATTGTTTTAGTACAAATATTCCAACTTATTTTGTGGACAAATCCTTTTTTCCTAAATCTATCTATGTATTCCAGTCCAAGAGATAGTCACAATCACTTTTCACTGTGACAAAGAACTTATTAAAGTCTACCCCTTTCCAAATCTCTATCTTCTCATGCCATATTACCTTAAACGGTATCATTCCCTTATTAATTAAACAAATGAATTAGTCACAACCTCAGGACTATCCTAATTATGAAAATGAACAAGACACCCTTAGAAACAAGGTTTGACAACTTTTGGAATGACTTCCCATAATGCACATGGGGGTGTCTAACATAACATCCAACCTAGAGGCTTCAAGGAACACAAATAAATAGTGAACTTGCAAAGATAAATACTTTTGATCATACTATGATCAAATAATAGAAAATGAACATGCAAGGGGGACAATACCTTCAAGGATTTGTTAAGGGTATGTAGATAAGTATCAATTTCAAAGGAAATACATATGAGTGTTCCAGACCATACAAAGCCTTCTTAGAAGGAACACATAACTTGTGATTAGACCCAACCAAAAACTTGTATTATCACTAATCTAATCAGACACTTTAAGACTAATTTGTTGTAATCAAAGAAAAAGTGGACCATCCAACATAGAATAAGGGATTGGGGATGCTATTTTAGAGTCCTTTCAACCTTTTGTATGCACTATGGAACATTTGGAACACTTAGTAACATTCCCCCAATGCTTTATTGTGTCAACTGTTACTATCAACATTCTTAAAACAATGAAATCAAACACAAAAGAAAGACATTTAAAGGAATAACATAACTCTACTCTACTCTCTCATATTTGGGATGAATCTGTTAGAATAACTAAGAGGGGGGTGAATCAATTATCCACTATCCAAAATACAAAATGTATATCCAAAAACAATTTAAACAAATTTATGTAGCTCGGTAACATAGAATAGTAAACTATCTGTGATTTTACTAATTACTAGTTAATAACTTGTAGAAACTACCGATCAAATCAAATATAAAACATGTAAAGTATGATATCCAAAAATCATCACAATCAAAAAAAAACATAAGAGATTTAACATGGAAACCTTGTAAAGGGAAAAACCACCTGGGACCAGTAACCCAAAATTGTTCACTCTTCTAAAGTGAGTTTGGTGAAGAGCCAACCGTGTTAAAGGTTACAAAACACACTGTAAGGTGTGACCTTGTTAGATTATTTAACACTAACCATTATCATCCAACCACCATTCACTATGGGGTTGACATGATAACAAATGTACATTCTATGAATGACATTACAAGACTTTCTAGTCTACTCAGTTAAGAGATTTATCTGATTACAATGGTTAAACTATAACAACAGGTGATCTGATTACAATACAACTTGATTTTAAAATGTATAGATCTATATTATGCTCATTCAAATCCTTTGATCAATATATAAATTCTATTCAATAATATTTAGTAACTTACTATCTCTTGGTTATAGCTTTCTGGTGCTTGGTAATCTTTGCAGTATGCTTCTCCTTAACTAGTTTGATCAGGCATGCATGAAGCTTGTTCACGTGATATCTCTGCAATATTCTTTCCTCTGACATGAGTTTCATAATGAAACCCTAGTCTCTTAAATAGACAAGTAAACCATTTTCCTTTCATCCATTAGATTTTGCCACTTAATCACCTTCGTTGATTTTGCTGCTTAAACCTTCCTTGGTTGATGTGTCAGTAACATGTTTCAATTTTGTCCTTTAGATCTTCCTTGAATTTTTCTAACCGTCGATCTCGTAACAAACTTTATCTTTCCACTCCATGATCATACACTTTACAACTCATCAACTTCTATCGGCTAAACTAATCATTTAGTTCTTTTGTTCATTCTCTGTTAACAAAGAAATGCGTCGGTGAACACAAGCTCAATTTATACTGTGATTGGTATACACTACACTACTCGGTGTATACTAGAATGCTATATTAATCGACCACACTACTTTGTAACATTTTTCTCCCAACTTCATAATAGATTAATGCAACATAATCAAGTCAACAATATGAAGTCATAGACTCATCAATAAGTTACCAAGAGTATTCCTTATCCTCATCTGTCATATCCATCTTCCTCCATGTAGATATCTCGGCTCTTTATCTTTCTCTTCTCTTGTACAGATGTGTTAGATGTTTGCAAATCCATGATAAGTACTGTCAAAACTAGTTGACATCAATGACAACATAAAACTGATTCAATTATCTTACATAACAGTTCAGTGCTCAGTGATCTCTAATCACTTGAAGTTATTCAATCAGGTTCTCAATTAGTTGTAGTTCATCAATCTCTCCCTTTGGCATTGATGGAAACTCAAGCACTATGAAGTATACCATAAACATACCAAACATGTATTCTAAAACTTTGTAAAAAAATGTTGTAGCTCAGTAAGCTCTCCCTAGCTTAATATATTTAATCACTATGTTACATAACATCATTGCAAGTGCAGACTATCTTCTGCAGATGTGATCTATAGCAGCTCTTAGATTCCTTCTGTTTATCTCTCCCTTTATCTTTTTTGATTGTCTCTCCCTTAGATAGATGTTCCAGTATTCTCCTTGGTTATCATATTATTTATCTCTCCCTTTGATGAAAATGCCAAAGAAAAAACATAAACCATACAACTCTTGTAGTATCGAATTAACTCACTATTGTCTAGTTCATTCATTGTATCTCAGTATGCTGATTATACCAATGGTTTCTCAAATCTTTCACAACCTTAGATAGAAGTCCAAAGTGTGAACTATGCTGCATCAACATGAATGATCTTCTGATAAGATTAGATTGATGCAACCTCTAGATCACATTAATGACTAGTAAATAGGGGACAGACCCCAAGTCTAGTCCTCAAGTATTCAAATGTATCTTTTGGTAGAGGCTTTGTAAATATGTCAGCAAGTTTCTCTTTAGATGTAACAAATTCTAACTTCACTTGCTTCTCCTATACTTTTTCTCTTAGTAGTGATACTTGATAGATATGTCCTTTGTTTTTGAGTGCATCACTGGATTCTTTGAAATGTTTATAGCACTAGTGTTATCACAGTATATAATCACTGGTTCAGTGATTACCTCATTCATTCTTTCTACCACTTGCTTAATATATGCAATATTTGAATAGTTTCTAGCAGAAACAACATACTCTACTTCGGCTATAGACTGGGAAATACAAGACTACTTCTTACTTATCTAGGTAACAAGTCTTTCACCAAAGAAAAATGCTCCTCCAGTTGTGCATTTTCTATCATCCACATTTCTAGCCCAATCAACGTTGGTGTATACTTTCAGTTCAAAATTTTGATCCTTAGGATACCATAATCCATAATCCTCTATTTTCTTTAGGTATCTTAAGATTCTCTTTGTAGCAACCATGTGTGACTCCCTAGGATTTATAGAAAATCTTGCAACAATCCCCACAACATTTGCTATATCTGGTCTACTATGTACTACATACATCAACTTACCAATCATTGATTGGTACAGTGTCTGGTTCACCCCTATATTTTCATCCCCTTTAGTCAATTTGTAGCCTATGACCATCAGTGTTCCAACTAGTTTAGCATCTTCCATGACAAATGTTCGTAGTACTTCTTTTATATACTTGGATTGTGTGATGAATATCCCATCATTCTATTGAATAACCTGTAGTCCTAGAAAGAAGTTAATCTCTCCAAACATAGATTTTTTGAACTCTTTTATCATCTCATTAGAAAATGATTTACATATGTGATCTTGTCCTCCAAAGATAATATCATCCACAAATATTTCAGAAATTAGAATAGTATCATCAGTATCTCCTTTCATATACAAATTGTTTTTCTCACTAGTTCTAAGAAATCCAATACTTAAAAAATAAGTATGCACCCTTTCATACCAGGCTCCCGGTGCTTGCTTAAAACCATACAAAGCTTTATCTAATCTAAATACCATGTCTTTCTTATCTGGATCTACAAACCCTTCTGGTTGGTCTATGTAGACTTCTTCTTCAAGTATCCCATTCAGAAATGCAGACTTAATGTCCATTTCATAAACTTTAAATTTATTATGTGCTGCATAAGCTAGTAACATTCAAACTCTTTCTAGTCTAGAAATGGGTGCAAAGGTCTTGCCATAATCAATTCCTTCCTCCTATGCATACCCCTTGCATACTAGTCTAGCTTTATTCCTTGTAACATCTCCATTTTCATTGAGCTTGTTTCTGAAGATCCACTTAGTACTGATAACATTCTTATCCTTAGGTATAGGTACTAAAGTCCATGTCTTGTTTTTCTCTATTTGTTCAATCTCTTCATTCATTTCATTTATCCACTCTTCATTCTCCAATACAAATTTAACATTTTTCAGTTCATATTCACAAACTAAGCATGTACCTTGTCTTGACTTACTTCTTGTTTGTATGCCAGCTTGCTTGTCGCCAATGTTTGGTTTCTAGGATGATGTCTTCAGAAAAATATTGCCACTATCTAATCTCTTCTTTCTTGTTCATCCTATTCAGGTTCATTTGCTTTCTCGATAGGTCCTTCCTGTTCATTGATTTCTCTTCCTGTTCCTCAGTCTTGTTTTCCTGCTGATCGGTTGTCACTGTCTATGGCTTCGGTAGATACTCTAGTTGTTCAATGTATGTGAATCTACCATAGTCTTCTAGTTGCTTTGTGCTTTCTTTTGCATTCTTGTCATCAAACTCATCAACCCTGACATTAGCACTTTCAATCATTTTATTGGTAACTTTATTTAGATACTTGTATGCTTTGCTTTTAGTAGAATATCCAAGAAATATCCCTTCATCACCTTTTGAGTCAAAATTTCCATTTCTTTCATCTTTCAGAATAAAGCATTTACTTCCAAAAATTTTGAAATAACTTATAGTGGGTTTGTGTCCAAACCATAACTCATAGGGTGTTTTGTTAGTGTCCTTCTTCAACTGTACTCAGTTCAAAACATAAACAACTATGCTAACTGCCTCTCTCTATTATGTTTGAGAAACATTTTTCTCTATCATTAGTGTCCTTGCACAATCAACAATTGACCTATTCCTCCTTTCAACAATTCCATTCTGCTGAGGTGTTCTTGATGCAGAGACATGTCTTTCTATACCATGCTCATTACAATAGTTAGTAAATTCATCAGAAATAAATTCACCTCCTCTGTCAGATCTTAAGCATTTCAATTATTTATCAGTCTCTTTGTCTAATTTTTCTTTAAACCACTTGAACATTTTAAATGCCTCTTATTTTTCTTTCAAGAACATGACAATCATCAATCTAGTGTAATCATCAACAAAAAGAATGAAATATCTATCTCCATAATAACTCTGTGTTCTCATGGGACCACACAGGTTGGTGTGAACCAACTCAAGTATTTTATTTGTTGAATAATCTTTTCTTTTGAAATTAGATTTTTTTATTTTACCTTTCTGACACTCATGACACATAACATGATTAGGTTTATATAAGTTAGGCAGACCTCTAACTTTTCTCTTTTTACTGATATCTTAATCATGTTATCAAAGTTTACATGACATAACCTTTTATGCCATAACCAAGTATCTTCATTTTTCATCATTAAACAAGGAGACTCTGCATTATCAAGATAAAACAAGTTACCTTTTGATTGTGCTCCTATTCCAACAAGTCTTCCTCCATCATCAAATATTTTTACTTTCTTGGTCTCAAAAGCTACTCGGTGACCTAAATTATTCAGCTGTGCCACAGTTAGCAAATTATAGTTTAGTCCTTCTACCCAATAAGCATTATCACATTGGATTCTATCATTTATCAGTAAAGATCCCTTTCCTCTAACCATACAAGGTGTATCATTACCCATTTTTACAGATCCTCCATTATATTGCTCAAGATGATTAAATTTTTCTTCATCACCAGTCATGTGATGTGTATAGGCACTATTGATGATCCATGTATCATTTTTATTAACCTTAGAAATCAATGTTGTTTCTACATACCTTTCTTCTTCCTCAGAATCATCCTTCATAGCAACAAATACAACTTCTACATCATCATCTGAATCAGAATTAGATTCATTTTCTTCAGCAATGTAACATACCTTTTTTCCTTTATCATTTTTGTCTTAGTTGTCTCTGTTGTAGTGTTGGTAACTTCTGTTGCCTCTTCTCCCATAGCTTCCTTCACCAGATCAGTCCTTGTTTCTATCATCTTCCTTCCTGTTTGGACATCTAGTAGCAATATGACCAACTTCTTTGCAGTTAAAACATGCTAAAGGCAATTTGCCTCTAAATCTACCTTTTCCTTTAGGTAATCTCCTAGCCATAAGAGCTTCGAGCTCATCAAGCTCATCATCAGTATTGCTACCACTATCATCCTTATTATTTCTACTACTAGACTTACCGATCTTCAGAGAAGTCATAAAAGAAGATTCAACGGTCGGTACAACACTATTATCATAGTTGTTCAATTCAAAAGTTATTAGCTTTCCAATCAGATTATCAAGAGTGAGAGTACTATTAGGTGCTGACCTATTTTCATGTATTGCATATATTCTGATTGCATAGATAGGGAATAAAGTCCTTAAAATTTTTCTTACCACAGTATCTTCATCAATAACACCATCAGATCCTCTGATAGTATGAACTACCCCCTTTATTTAGTTTGTGTACTGAACAATGTTTTCTCCTTCTTTCATCTTCATATCATCGAATATTCCTCTTAAGCTTTCAGCTCTGGCTCTCTTGACATTTGTATTACCACTATAAACTAGAGCAAGTTTATCCCACATATCCTTAGCAGTAGTGCAATCTTTAATATCTTCAAACTCAACATCTGTTAGAGTAGAAAAAATCTCCATCATAGTAATGTTATGCCCATGTCTATCTCTTAGTTGATCAAGAGTCAAAGGTCCAGTGGGTGGTGCAATGTAGCCATCCTCTAATAGTGTGAGCACAAAATTCCCGATTCCAAATATATGCAGTTTCATTCGGCTTTAACAAATTGTAAAGTTGTCCTTGTTCAGCTTTGGCACATCCCTCTTATACATTTTGTGATCTTTATGCTGAAGTCCTTAAAACTTTGTTCCAAGAAACCAATATGCTCTTATACCAATTGTTAGAATAACTGAGAGGGGGGTGAATCAGTTATCCACTATCCCAAATACAAAATGTATATCCAAAAACAATTTAAACAAATTTCTACAACTTAGTTTTGTGTGTGTAAAAATTGTACCTGATCTGTAGACACAACACTTCAGTAAAACATTAGAGGTTAGCTATAATCAAAATCGTGTAAAATTGAAATCTAATCTAACCAAGTGATTTACTGCCTTCTAAAAGGTGTGAGTATGATGTTCTCAGATTGTTATCGAGATCAGTGACCTTGACGACACCTAAATGAAGGATTTGAATGCAAAACTGATATGAAATATGAATGCAATTAATCTATATTTTTGATATTTTCTATGCAATGATATGATGAAAATTGATATGAATCTATGCTAATATGGAAATTTATATGCTAAAATGATCTAACTATGATATGAAAAAGAATCTAAATGAACGTAAAAAAAAGATTGATCTCACAATAATGTTGATTCGCAAGAAGCTCCGATTCTCCAGATAGCAATTCTTCAGCGTGATTATGCAAATTCTTGTGGATTTGAGAGATGAATTATGAAGAGCTTAGCCTTGATTTTATAGAAATCTAGGGCTTTGGAGGTGCATGGAAAAAAGCCATAAATCACTCAAATAACTGAGGTTGATTTTTGAGTTATTTTTAAATAAAGGATATTTAATTTATAAAATCATGCAAAAGCAAGGCTTTAACTCAAAATAGAGTTTAGATCAAATTCCAACTCATCATTAGATGTTGAGTTTAAATTTTAAAATTGATTGTTAATTTCTAGTTGCCTACTTTTCTGATTGTGCATGATTTAATTATAAATTAATTTAAAAAATAAAGTGATTTATTCTCAACTTAACTGATTTTAAAATTAAAACAATTGATTTATGGGTTAATCAATTATTTAATCAAACTTTTATTCAAAAACAATATTATTAAAAATTGACAACTTGCTTTAATTAATTAAATAAGAATTTAATCAATTATTCATAGGATTTTGGATTTATTGTCAAAATTAAATAATACAATTTAGGAATACATAGAATTAAATTCAATTAAATAATTAAGTGGTAGAATTAAATCTAGTTAATTAAATATTTAGAATATTCAATTAATCAAACTTTAGGATAAATAGGTTTTATCGCCAAATAATCATTAAATCAAAGATAATTAGGATAATTAGGAATATTACTAGGAATATTCCCCAATGCAGAATTTGAGATAATCAATTAGGATTCGATGATGTTCAGATGTGCCTTAGGTTAGGACTTTGATGTCGATTTCATTTGATATGTCGATATAGGAGGTTAATGAACTTATAGCCCATTTTTGGGGTATTACAAGTTTTATAGAATAGTAAAGTGTTTGTACTTTTACCAATTACTAGTTAATAACTTGTAGAAACTACCGATCAAATCAAATATGCAACATGTAAAGTATGATATCCAACAATCATCACAATCAGCACATAACACAAGAGATTTAATGTGGAAACCCTGTAAAGGGAAAAATCACTTGGGACCGGTAACCCAAAATTGTTCACTCTTCTGAAGTGAGCTCGGTGAAGAGCCAACCTTGTTAAAGGTTACAAAACACACTGTAAGGTGTGACCTTGTTAGAGGATTTAACACTAACTGTTATCGTCCAACCAACATTCACTATGGGGTTGACAGGATAACAAATGTACATTCTATGAATGACATTACAAGACTTTCTAGTCTACTCGATTAAGAGAATTTATTTGATTACAATGGTTAAACTGTAACAATAGGTGATATGATTACAATACAACTTGATTTGTAGATGTATAGATCTATATTATGCTCATTCACATCCTCTGATCAATATATCAATTTTGTTCAACAATATTCAGTAACTTACTATCTCTCGATTATAGCTTTCTGATGCTCAGTAATCTCTGTAGTTTGGTTCTCCTTAACCAGTTTGATCAGGCATGCATGAAGCTTGTTCATGTGATATCTCTGTAGTATTCTTTCCTTCGGCATGAGCTTCATAATAAAACCCTAGTCTCTTAAATAGACAAGTAAACCATTTTCCTTTCATCCATCAGATTTTGTCGCTTAATCACCTTTGTTAATTTTTCCACTTAAAGCTTCCTCGACTGATGTGTCAGTAACATGTTTCAATTCTATCCTTTAGATCTTCCTTGAATTTTGCTAGTCATTGATCTTGTAACAAACTTTATCTTTGCACTTTGTGATCATACACTTTACAGCTCATCAACTTCTGTCAGCTAAACTAATCATTTAGTTCTTTTGTTCATTCTCGGCTAACAAAGAAATGCGTTAGTGAACACAAGCTCGGTTTATACTATGCTTGGTATACACTAAACTTCTTGGTGTATACTGGAATGCTTCATTAACCAACCACATTGCTTTGTAACATTTTTCTCCCAACTTTATAATAGATTAATGCAACATAATCAAGTCAACAATATGAGGTCATAGACTCATCAATAAGTTACCAAGAGTATTCCTTATCCTCATCTGTCATATCCATCTTCCTCCATGTAGATATCTCGGTTCTTTATCTTTCTCTTCTCTTCTACAAATGTGTTAGATGTTTACAAATCCATGATAAGTACTATCGAAACTAGTTGACATTAATGACAATATAAAACTGATTCAATTATCCTACATAACAGTTTAGTGCTCGGTGATCTCTAATCACTTGAAGTTCTTCAATTAGGTTCTCAATCAATTTTAGTTCATTAGAATCCTAGTAATTTTAAAAAACCATAGTATTTACTTTATGAAAATTCTTATAGCAATAGAATAAATCATGCATAATTCACTATCAGGCTAGGGAATCATTAATTGCTTCCATTGATGATTATTTACTATACTTGATTTCTCAAGGCCATGAGCCTGTGACTGTTTCTTCCTTCTATATATACTATTGCTTGATTTGATTTGGTTATTGACACAACATTATAATGCTCACTCCTATGTTTCACTTGTTTGGATCTTTGAGGACCCATGTTTAACACTAGGGCATTATTGTTGGATCCTTGCATTTTTATTTACTACTTGTTGTGATGACCTAGGACATCAATGATTAACTATTACTTGTTTTCAATTCATCAAATGATTGACTATGTATGTCTTGATTATGCACATGCATGA
Source organism: Chamaecyparis obtusa (assembly GCA_027943335.1). Taxonomy (NCBI): domain Eukaryota; kingdom Viridiplantae; phylum Streptophyta; class Pinopsida; order Cupressales; family Cupressaceae; genus Chamaecyparis; species Chamaecyparis obtusa. The sequence continues at coordinate 218,163 of BSBK01005366.1, read as the reverse complement.
CTACAGATGAGGATATGTAATAGGATATCATGCATTGCTTAGATCCCTTGGATCTAATCCCATTTCTTTCCTTCTTGCAGGTTTTGGATCAACTACAAGCACACTAGATTAATACCCTAGTCTTCCTTCCATCATCTCTTCAGGAAAAGTCTGGTACCCTATTATTTATGCTCATTTACTCATGTCTGTCTTTATTCAACCTTATCTTTCTAGGAGTTGTCTATGATCATAGCCTGTGTGAGCCCATATTTTTTGTTGTATCATTATCACCATTGCTTCATTATACCCATTTGAATACACCCATGCTTATGATCTTCATATCTCATGAAGCTAGGGCATTATAGATTTACTAATAGCATGATCATAACCAACAACACATGAAGAAAATGGAATGATCAAAGAGCCAAATAAACAACTACATCTTCTTTTGTACACTTTCCATCATCAAAGATCCATCCACAAAGCTTGGTGCTATCAAACTTCTTAAGTCCTTTACCTTGCTAGTAATACTCAAAATCTTATCTCATGAATCCACATAAGCATAAGAGTAACCAATATGATCTTATAATCATAAGAATTGAGTTAAATGTAAAGAAAATGTGTTCACACATAGAATCACATGTAATATAGTCTCAACTATAATCAATAAATATAGACTCAGGTATAAAAGAAAGTATGATCCATACATAGATAATAAGCCACTAAAGTATACTTCATACATACATGCTAAAGTATACAAATGACGTATTCTCCATACATTCATATTAAGTAGCCAAATGTAATAAAAAATATCCAATGTAGTTCTCTCATAGAACAATCATAATTTATCCAATATCCATAGACAAGTCTTAGCCATAAGCATACGAGTAATCACATAAGTCTCACCTCATAGGAGTAACCAAATTTGTACAACATATAACCAGGTGCAATGTGATCACAACAAGATGCAATATAGTTCCCTCTATAAAGAAATGTATTCACACATATATATGATCAATAGAAAAGCATATATAAAGGATACCACATATCCATATATGTTATAACACAAGATAGTTATAATTTAATAGATGCGTATGGTGCCATACTCATACAAAAAATCAGATACAAAAATGTAGTTGTATGTAATTGGCATAAGGAGTTTATAACTTAGACAATTTCACAAGTGAGCCCATATATAAAACTCCCTCCCAAATTGCAACTCCCTCTCAAAGTGCAAGGAGCTCATTTTCAGATTCTTTTATCTCCACAAAGGATGCTTGAAGGTTGTTCCTCTCATGATAATTTACAACTATGTGACCAAACTTCTCACATTTATAGCATTGAGTTTCAGAGAAGTCCCTCTTGAAGGGTTTTTTCTTCTTAAAATTCTTCCCTCTTCCCTCTTTGTCCTTTGAACTTCCTTCATTTTTGTTCCTCTTATCCTTTTTGAATTCTCTCTTTTTCTTGAATTTCCCTATCCCCCTTTTGAAGTTTTGAGTGTAAAGAACTTGTATATCTTCCTTGAAGATTAAGCCTCTTGATATTAATCTTGCTTCTTATTGAAGACAATCAGTCTTTAGTCTATCAAGAGTAGGTAATTTGGAATGTGCAATAATTCCTTGAATGAATGCATTCCAAGTAAGAGGCAATCCATTAAGAGTTGTCACAGCTAGCTCTTTATCATCATATAAACAACCCAATTGTTGATAGTTGATTCCTTAGCTCATTGATCCTCATGAAGTAGGATGTGATTGACTCCCCTTGATTCATCTTGACCAAGGAGAGATTATTTTTGAGAGCTAGGACCCTATTTGTGTTGTTTATTTGAAACATGCTAGACAATGAAGTGAACATCTCATATGCATTCTCTAGATTTGTAATTGTTGGCACAATGTGATCTTCAACACTATCAACAATTATTCTCATTGCTTTATTGTTGTTTTTGTTCTATTCCTTCTTTTCATCTGTATCCATATCATCTTTAGGAGGATCTTCAATCATCAATCATAGTGACCACAGGGGTGGGAGAGTCAATCCAATATGGAGATCTCAATCCCAATTCATTGTTGCAACTAGAAAACCCAGGCACAGTCTGACACCAATTAATTCCTAGGATTTAATAACAATTAAAACATTGAAATAAATGTTTGGACATGTAAATAACACCCAAGAAAATGATCTTACATCATGATCCAATCACTAATACACCACAAAACACGTTTGAAGGCACTGCATGACTTGACTATACCCTATGGGTAGATTCACAATTTGCAAAGAATGTTTTTGTTTATTGAATGAATACCATTTGAAAATGGTTCTTTACACACACCAACTCCACATCCCCCCTCCACTCACATGGATCAACACTAATAAAGACTTCTAACCAACTAAAGAATGACTGCAACCATTAACTAACTGTCTAACTATTCCCCAAACAGTAAGCATGCCATCAAATGATCATGCAATTAGTAAATCCATAATTACCTAGCTTCATGAGATCTAATAGTAAATAAAAATGCAAGGATCCAACAATAATCCCCTAGTGTTAAATACAGGTCCTCAAATATCCAAATAAGTAAAATACACTAGGGCATTATAATCATCAATGGAAGAAAATAATGAGGACCCATGTTTAACACTAGGGCATTATTGTTGGATCCTTTCATTTTTATTATCTTCTTGCTGTGATGACCTAGGGCATCAATGATTAACTATTACTTATTTTCAATTCATCACATGATTGACTATCAGGCTAGGGCATCATTATTTGCTTCTATTGATGATTATTTACTATACTTGATTGCTCAAGGCCATGGGCCTGTGACTGTTTCTTCCTTCTGTATATATCATTTCTTGATTTGATTTGGTTATTAACACAACATTATAATGCTCACTGTTGTATTTTACTTGTTTGGATCTTTGAGGACCTATATTTAACACTAGGGAATTATTGCTGGATCCTTGCATTTTTATTATCTGCTTGTTGTGATGACCTAGGGCATTAATGATTAACTATTACTTATTTTCAATTCATCACATGATTGACTATTGGGATAGGGCATCAATATTTTCTTCCATTGATGATTATTTATTGTACTTGATTTCTCAAGGCCACAGGCCTATGACTATTTCTTCCTTCTGTATATATCATTTCTTGATTTGATTTGGTTATTGAGACAACATTATAATGCTCATTGTTGTATTTTACTTGTTTGGAGCTTTGAGGACCCATGTTTAACACTATGGAATTATTGCTGGATCCTTGCATTTTTATTATCTACTTGATGTGATGACCTAGGGCATCAATGATTAACTATTACTTGTTTTCAATTCATCACATGATTCAGTATTGACTCATTTATAATGTACAAATATTCCAATCCTTAGTGAGTAGACATTATGAATTTTTCTAAGCCTTACTTTTAGTTCATCATAAGGATTGGTACACACTAATAATGAGACATGAAAGTAGCCAAGTCTATGCATCATATGTTCTTCCAAGACAATGTGCATAGAATTGGCTACTTTCATGTCCACTATGATGCATATAATCCAACCTCATGCTAAGAATCTTGAATAACCTCTTCCTAATGTCATATTTAGTAAGGAAAGACTCTTATAGTTGATTGTGAGACACCGAACACTAATCAGATTCTTCCCTTTGGATCAATACATGGATCCTCTACACTGACTACACAAAAATTCCTTACTACTTTACAAGAACCTTTAATAATCAAAGCACTCCCTATCTTTCATTTCCAAATCTCCTACTCTCCTAGACACATTCATATTTTTGTCCACATTCTTCAAAAAAAATTGATCACAATACATTTATTGATCCAACATAATTAGTGACTAATTCACTTTTCCTCTTAATACTCTGTGGCAACATATTTTTACCCTTCCCACTATTTCAAACTAGGATCCCCATATCTTATTTTATCCTCCAAACACTTAACACTTGGCAATCATTAAATAATCGAATGATCCTAATACTAATCACTGTCTTACCTTTTTGACACTTCTTTCTAATTTGTTCACTGATCAACCCTCACTCTTGGGATTCCTAGCCTCTATCTTATTCTAGAAACTAGGCTTTTCCCATACATCAACCCTTTCCATTGCTATTGCATACCCACCAAGTTATCAAGGAATCTTATGCCCTTTTTTAATAATTGTCTATGACACTCCTAGTTACAACCTTTCTTAGACTCACAACCATTATCTATGGTGTTAGGGCATTCCCTATTCTAACATACACCTTCCTTCAAATTATTTTAGTACAAATATTCCAACTTATTTTGTGGACAAAGCCTTTTTCCTAAATCTATCTCTGTATTCCAATCCCAGAGACAGTCACAGTCACTTTTCACCATGACAAAGAATTTATTAAAGTCTATCCCTTTCCAAATATCTATCTTCTCATTCCATGGTACCTTAAATGGTATCATGCCCTTATTAATTAAACAAATGAATTAGTCACAACCTCAGGACTATCCTAATTATGAAAATGAACAAGACACCCTTAGAAACAAGGTTTGACAACTTTTGGAATGACTTCCCATAATGTACATGGGGGTGTCTAAGACAACATCCAACCTAGAGGCTTCAAGGAACACAAATAAATAGTAAACTTGAAAAGATAAATACTTTTGATCAGACTATGATCAAATAATAGAAAATAAACATGCACGGGGGACAATACCTTCAAGGATTTGGTAAGGGTATGTAGACAAGTATGGATTTCAAAGGAAACAAATATGAGTGTTGCAAACCATACGAAACCTTCTTATAAGGAACACATAACTTGTGATTAGACCCAACCAAAAAATTGTATTATCACTAGTATGATCAGACAGTTTAGGACTAATTTGTTGTAATCAAAGAAAATGTGGACATCACAGCAAGCAAATAATAAAAATGCATGTTTTATTATGACAACATCACCTTGTATTGGAACACCATGACCTTATGGCATGTGCCGAGTTATTGCCATGGATGCCTCATGTGGAAATGATGCCATAGAAACATCAAATAAAACACCAACATTTGATGATACTATTGCATGGTTTGAATGATGCATCCACATTACTGACCATGCTCTTGCACCACTATGACTTATGTAGGTCCACTTGATGTTTTCCATGATGGTATCTTCTTCCTCCTATAGCATCTTTCTAAGTGCACATGTCTTGTAGCATGCTTTCCTTCTAGAAATGTATGGCTTGATTATGCACATGCATGACTGTAGATGAGGATATGTAATAGGATATCATGCATTTCTTAGATCCCTTGGATCTAACCCTATTTTTTTCTATCTTACAGGTTTTGGATCAAGTAGGAGGACACTAGATTCATACCCTGGTCATCCTTCCATCATCTCTTCAAACAATGTATGGTACCCTGTTGTTTATGCTCATTTACTCATTTATGTTGAGTTTTGTTAGGAGATAGTTTGTGATAGGAGATTAATGGTATTATGAAGGAGAATTAGGAGCTATGACAAGGATTTAATGGTAATTTAGTTAAGAGTAAGAGATTGTGAAAGGAGGTTTACTATCCTGTAACAAAACTAGGTAATAGCAACAAACTAGGTGGAAAGTCAAAATCGTCTTGAATCTGCTTGGGGTTCCTCAGTTTCTAAGCCATAATCCACAAAAGTAAAAACCAAATTGATGGAAATTCAAAACCACCTTGAAAGTCAAGGGTCTCAATTTTAGCAGGTTGGGGTTCCTTAGTTTCTAAGCCACAATCCACAAAAGTATCCCATACAATTTGGGCTTTTATAGTAAGAAGGTCGTGTATGACAAGAAGTTTGATCAAGATAAATTTAAAAAGTAAAATATCATTTATAAAACTTACCGTAGCATGTCATTTTTTGTCACAACTAAAGAGTTCTCACCACAAGCAAATAGAGTGACCATTTTCTATCAAAACCATATGTGCAGATATAAACATTAAGTATAAAATGTCCAATTTTTTTGCAAATATACACATTAAGGATCATGTTAGATAATACAAGGGAATTCGATCAAAATAGGGAGACAATCGCTAGATTATTGTCTAACTTTAAAAGAGAAGGTGATGACAAATGTTATTGTCCATGCAAGAGTTGTAATGACTTAAAGAAAAGAAGAATCAAAATCAAAACAACAAAGAGACATTGTAGGGAGAATGGTCACATTGAACGGGGGTTTGATTATAATCCATTGGTAAGTTGTTTTTTATATTGTTTTCACAATTAATATACATATGAACCAGGGAAGGAGGTTTGATTATCGCATTGAAGGGGGGTTTGATTATCATCATTTTTATATAGGTTGATCTCCCCAGTGTAGTACATGATATGGACCACCACATCTCAGAGGAACATGGGGGTGTGAATATAGAGGAACATGGAGGTGTGAGTATTGAAGCTGGAGATCATGGTCCCATGGAAGATGATGATCATATGCTAGAAAACACATTTGAAGATGATGGTATGAATGCATTGATCATTGACACATTTGGTACCGGTGTTGATGATGATGATGATTATGATGCAGATGACATTGACGTTGTCCATGATATACCTCTACTTGAGAAGGTGAACACTTCCTTTTACAAAGGCTCCCAATTTACTCTTCTCTCTATTGTATTGTTGTTGGTGAATTTGAAGGTTATGAATGGTTTATCCAACATAGCAATGTCAAGTATGCTAAGGTTTGTCATACACATCATTATAGTCTATAAAAGGTGAAACATGTACCATTAAGATTTTTTATAGTAATAACTTATATTTTTTTGTTGTAGATTGATATGTGAGTTTCTGATACCACCATCAAATGTTCTCCCTTTCTCATACCGAGAATTATGCACCACTATGAAACATATTGGAATGGAGTATCAAGCAATAGATGCTTGTCTGGAAGATCATGTTATTTATCATAAAGAATACAAATATGCAACAGAATTCCCTGAATGCCATATGAGCATAAATCAAGATGGTCAAATGACAAAAAAAGTGCCTCACAAGGTTCTTCATTGCATCCCCATTATTCCACGTCTGAAATGATTATTTAGGTGCAATAGCTTGGCATAATTTATGGATTACCATGCATGCAAGAAGAGTTGTGATGACATTATTCAAATGCTTGTGGATTGTTCATCATTTATGGTCATAGAGGAAAAGTGGCCACACTTTAAAGAAGAACCTCAAAATCTTAGGCTTTCTCTAGCAACAAATAGTGTCAATCCATTTGGAGAGATGAGGTCTATTTACTCGGTGTGGTGTATTTTTGTTATCAACAATAACCTTGCTCCATGAATGTTAATAAAGAGGGAGTAAATTATGTTGGCAATGATTGTTCCAAGTATTTTATTATTTTATAGTTATCTACATGTAATTATAAGTCTTGGAGTGAAATGGCCACAATAATTATCTAATGTTGTTGTTAATTCAACTAGGTAAGTACCAAGTGAAAGATATAAATGTATATATTTTTAGGAATGGGAACACTGAGAAGGAGGGGGGGGGGGTGAATCAGTGTTCATTATATTTTATCTTTTTACTTAATCTTAAACTGAACTTGAATAATTAAATATTGAAATGAACATCCACATAAACATGAAACATGAAATCAACACATAACACTAATATGGTTATGGGGAAACCCAAATAGATAAAAGCCCAGGTGGGAATTGACACCCACTAATATTCTATACTAGTGTTTTATGATCCTCATTAGAAGATCCTTAACCCTATTAAAAGTTGCTTTACAATGTATTTAGTACAGTAGAATTGGTCAAGGGTCAGACCCTATTAGGAGTCTTTTACAATAAACCCTATTAGGGGTGTGGACACACTATCCTAGAGCTCACTACTCAAGTGGTGAAGGCTACAACCTTCAAATCTCAGATACACACTATATCTATTGGATGAACTGTCACTGTGACACCGCTTGTCTAACCAGTTCCTTTGATGCGCTGATGCTTTAACCTCTTGCAAAGCTCTAATACCTCTTATCAACTCTTCCAATACTTCTACTCTTCTTATCTCAACTTTATATCAAATCTCATGCTTATTATAATGGGCACATCTCATATTTATATGCACATACAAAAAAAATAACTCGGTTGGCCCTTTAACCGATTACATACAATGCTTCTAATTGAATTGGATCAAGCACATTTACAAAGAAACATAATTACATGTCAAAAACCTAATTACAATAGGTGCATGGCCTTTACAACATAATAATATAACTGCAAATCAAAATGCCAACAGTCAGCTGCTTGCTCTATTCTTCTCTGGCACACACTGGCTATGTAACTTCAACTGTCTATAACTTTGTCATACCTGCATATCTGATCATGTGCTCATAGACTAAGCATGAATATAATCTAACCAACTTATCTTCTAGGGCACATACCATAACTTGATCATACGCATGTGCACTGATGCTTTGATCTTCAGGTACTCTGTACACTGTCCAGTCCTTAACACTTAGCCAATTTTTGATCTTCTCATCAAGTGCGCTGACTCCAAAAAACTATGTGACTTCTTTTCCATAATGACAACACTATATCTAGTCATATACACTAGTGTAGTCAACTTTCCAACAATCTCCCCCTTTGTCATTGATGGCAACAAAGGAATATGGCACAGTTACTAACTGTTATCTTATACAAAAACTTTTGTTATGCTCTATCTTATGTCTCTCTTATATTCTTTAATGTACATTTTATATATCTATAACTCTAGATTCTATACATACGCCCCCTTTTATATTAATGACAAAGGTGCTTCAAAACTATGTCTACAAATACTTACAATGAGAGAACATCTAGATATGCTATCTGTAAGTTTTGGATCTCTTTCTTCCAAAATGTAATCAGTGAATTAACAATCTGGAGATGGGTGCATAGTGCATACTGTAGCTTCTCCATCTTCTCCAAATCTATGCTAGGACCATGATCATATGTCACCATGGTGGTGTTTATCTCCTTGATATTCTGATTGAGTATATCTAGTGAGGGTGCAAGAGCATTTCTAAGATGAGTCTAACTAGCCCTTATTTTTGACATCTCCTTTTCTTCCTTCTCAATCTTATCAATTTGTCCTTGATATACATTGTTCCACATATTTACATTAGTGGATGGGTCTTTCATTGATTTCTTTACTTGCTCTATCATAGCTTCTGCCTCTTGTCTCTTTTTGAGATGATCATTAGTTAACTTGTCCTGATCCATATAGTCAACAATGATTTTTCTTCCTTCTACTACAAACTCTTTCAAAGTTGCTTGTCCAACTTTGAGTGAACTTAGGTCAAGTGAGAAGTTATTGACCCATTCATTGAGCCTTTTCTCTGTATACTTCTCTTTTGAAACTTGATATACATATGCTTTCAAGCTAGAAAAGTTAGTTTTAAAGGATGTGAGGATGTTTCTAACATCATCAACTGTACTGATCTTGGACACTTTCTTATCTGAATCCAACATGTTCACTAACTCAAAAAGTAAGGGATTCCTCATCACTTGTTTTTCCTTTTATTTCTCCATGGCTAAGACACTGATCTTGATCAGGTCTTCTTCTCCCCAAGAGTCAAAACTTGTGGTGTCAGGTGTCAATCTTGACAAAAATGATACAGAAGCTAATGGAGAGATAGGGGTGCTATCCATTACTTCCTATTTTACCTTAACTAGCATATCAACAGATGGCTCATCTTTTTTCTCACTTTCTTTTACCTCTTCTTCCTCTTCTTTTTATTTCTATTCTTCCTTCTCCTCTTCTTCTTCCTTTCTTGTTATGTCTTCTATCATTACTTCCTCTTACTTCTTGGGAGGAGTGTTACCACATAGAGTCTCAGCCTCTTGTGTTCTTATAAAGGCTTCTTCAAACTTGTCTAGATCAATATCTATGGCTTCCATATCAATTTCCACATTATCAATGAATATTGTATCATCTTTTTGTGCTTCTTTCATGGGTGTAGTCTTCTCTTTCTCTGTATGTGTTTCTATTGTAGGCATTGTATCTCGAGGACCTGTCATTGATAGCTTTATGGACTCTGTCACCTTGTCTATAGACTCAGTAGATGGGTACATGTGTCTATTCATGAAAACCTTCTCAAAGGATTTCTCTATTTCCTTAGCCACCAACTCATAGTTCTTGTCCATTATATGTAAGGTCCTTAACTTAGTTCTAAGATGTGGTTTCACCAAATCTAACAATAACTTTTTCTCCTCTAGAGAACATACTAGAAAAATATCATCTAGGATCTTCTCTCTTATTCTCAGATCTTCTTTTATTTCTTGTCTCTTTAGGAATTCTAATATGTTCCACACATTGTCTGGAATCATAGTTTTTAGTTCTAGGACTATCTTTTTGAACTTCAACATATGTTTGACAATCATTCCATGGATTTATGATTTGTCAATTTCACTATACTTCTCATAGAACTTCGCTACTTGATCTATCCTGCCTTCATCAATGATCCTTGCACTTAACACACTGAGACTAGGTTTGAAGCTTACTTCTAGAGGTGCTTGAATGTTATTCTTACTTCTTGTTGCTCGCAAGGATGGATGACCAGTGCTGATCTCTTTCTTCCTCTTTGCTATTGTCTTATACTCCAGAGGAGCAGTAAGATCAATTGTTACTATGGGTGCAGAAGGAGTAACATTTCTTTTTGTTGCTGTGCTATTTAGAACAACATCAACTTCTCTATTTTTCTCTTCATAGGTCCCCCATCTAGGCTCATTAGGGTCTTTAGGGGCTGATAGCAATACTTGTGCATATGCTTCTAGGACTTGTTCATCAACCTCATATCCAAGTGGATGGATCCACTTTGTTCTTGGCTCAACTGCTTTCATACAAGTTACATCTGTCTCTACCATAAAGCAAATGCTATCCTTGTATTTCTCAACAATACTCTCTGATATTTTGTACCTCATTTTCATTTTAACCCTGAATGTCTTCAACTCTAGTGTCATGTAGTCATTCAATGTACTCTCAGTACATGCCTTGAGAGATATCTATGGCATTGTGGGAATAGATTTGTCTAGATACAAATTAGATACATGTCCAAGAATGTGGAAGTACATGTATATGATCAAAGACCCAAATCTGAATATCTTGGTCTTGTCATGCTTGATGGCCTTAATGTTGTTTATTAGCTATGTGGGCAAGATATCACATAGATTAAACTCTCCATTCTCTCTTACCAACCTTATTGTTGCTAGAATGGTGCCCACTAACACACTATTTACTCTGTTGGTGTGCTGGAACCTGTATCCTAGTATCATGGACATCAATTTGATGTCATTTTTCTCAATAGGCTCAATATTCATTCCATGCCTATCACTTCTTGATTTTCATGATTGCTCAACAAGTTTTCTCACATCCCTACCTACTAGAAGAATGACACTTGTCCTTGAGAGGCTAGTCATCTCATGAATTAGGTCTCTTGTAATTCTGACCGACACTTCACCTATCCAAAATAGGTCATCATGGATCCTGTTGAGTAGGATCTTGATCCATTACAACTCGTAGAATTCATATGCCATAGCATATTCCACTATAGGATGATTATTCCACTGCGCATACTCATCCATGAAAGTTTTATTAGGTTTTATCATTGTTTCCATATGCGCTCTTATTCTATCCAAACCTACTAGTTCCTTTTTGCAATATATGTATGCCCTAATGTCTTCCACATGCATAACACCCATGGGAGTGTAGGAGAATGCACCTTCTAGGTCATCTAGTATGGATTTAAATAAATGCCTCTTAAATACATATCTCTTCTTCTCTGCCACATCAAATACAATGGGAGTAGCCATTACTTACTTATTTATCACTTTCTAAATGATCTTAAGGTCTTCTGAATCAATGCAATGAACTAGGGTTTCGACAATTGATCAATTGTACTGCTAATCACTGATGAATCAATCTGCAATCCTTCATAATCAAATGCTAGGGTTATTTTTCTCTCCAATCACTTTGAATTAAAATGCAATGAGAGATCTACAAACTCCTGTGTACTTTAAATTAGGAATTCTGCCATTAATGCTTGCTGCGTAAACCGGGTTGTCACTAAAAATTTCTAACTTTTAGTCTGCAAACAATCAGCTCGTGCAATCTTGCACATAGAATCTTATAGTCTCCAAAAGGTTAAGTCCAAAGATGCATGCTTAGAGAGTGAGTATACCAGCTGTGCAGGGGTTTAGAGCTAAATTAGCTCCCCCTATGACCCTGAGGGCCATTCATCTAGATGTAGAGGGTGTGTCGACAGTGGATGCATCCAATAGATTCTCATCAACCTTATCCTTCTTTGTCTCTAACCAAATTAAGCTCACAACCCTCTGAAGCTTTCACAAACTTGACTTCTCCTTCGGTATCCAATATTGTTTCTTTTGGATTTTTAGGGCTTTCTTGACCTTGCATCCTTGATCTACACAACTTTGAGATGTGTCCAGCCTTGTTACAAGATAGAAAATAACTGGAGGTCTTATATTCCTCGGCGCATTGACATGGGTTACCATTTTACACTGTCTAGCCAAATCACCATTATAATTACATATCTGAAATGTAACACTCTGAGAACTTCTTATATTTGACTGATTTTGATTTCTCTGATTATACTGAGTCTTGTTTTTCTAACTTGTCTTACAATTCATAGCTCCATGACTAAATTTATTGTATGAATAACAATAACCATTGAAAGGTCTTACCTCTATACACTTCTTTGCTATATATCCATGCTTGTTACATGCATAACAAGTGTGGTCTACTGGCTTGTGCTCATTCTTAGGTGGTTCAACATTATCTTTAGATTGATCTTCAGTATTCTTAGTATTAGTAGAGTCTTTTTTTACTTTCATCCTCGCTCACATGTTGTCAATCTGATTTTGTGCTTCATTGTACCCAATGCAGCGAGTATCTCCTTTAAGTCTTCTTGCATACAACTAAGATTTTATCAAATCAGAACTGGTGTGCAATTTATCATTGTGAGTCTTTGCCTCTTTCAATTCAGATTCCAAGTTTTTCTTGTTGTTCCTTAGCTCCAAGATTTCCATGTTTGCTTGCCTTAATTCTTCATTCAGTTGAAGGTTCTCTTTGATATGCTCTTCATACATCTTGATTGTTGTTTATCTTATCATCCAATTCTTCAATTTGTTCTTTCAGGGATGAATTTTATTCACTAAGATTTTTTATCATAATCCCTAAATCACTGGTAGAGCGTTCTTTCAAATCTTTTCTTAGCCTTTTGATGACTACTTGAGCATCATTGACTTTTTCTTCAAGTTCTTCAATTTCTTTTTCAGATCTGTCCAGGTCTTCAAGAGAAGCTTCAAGATTTATTTTCAGATGTTTCATTTATGCTTTTTCCATGATCTCCTCAAGTGGTTAAACTTCTTTGCTAAGGACCAGAGCTCTGATACCAATTGTTAGGAATGGGAACACAGAGAGGGGGGGGGGGGGGGGTGAATCAATGTTCACTGTATTTTATCTTTTTACTTAAACTTAAACTGAACTTGAATACTTAAATACTGAAATGAACATCCACATAAACATGAAACATGAAATCAACACATAAAACCAATTTGGTTACAGGGAAACCCAAATAGGTAAAAACCCTAGTGGGAATTGACACCCACTAATATTTTATACTAATGTTTTATGATCCTTGTTAGAAGATCCTTAATCCTGTTAGGAGTTTCTTTACAATATATTTAGTATAATAGACCTAGTCAAGGGTTAGACCCTATTAGGAGTCTTTTACAATAAACCCTATTAGGGGTGTGGAAACACTATCCTAGAGCTCACTACTCAAGTGGTGAAGGCTACAACCTTCAGATCTTAGATACACACTATATCTGTTGGATGAACTGTCACTGTGACACCGCTTGTCTGATCAATTTCTTTAATGTGCTGATGCTTTGACCTCTTGAAAAGCTCTAATACCTCTTATCAACTCTTCATATACTTATTCTCTGCTTATCTCAACTCTATATCAACTCTCATGCTTATTACAGTGGGTGCATCTCATATTTATATGCACATGCAAAACAAATAACTCAGTCAACCCTTTAACTGATTACATACAACGTTTCCAATTGAATTGGCTCAAGCATGTTTACAAAAAAACATAATTACATGCCAGCAACCTAATTATAATAGGTGCATGGCCTTTACAACATAATAATATAACTGCAAATCAAAATGCCAATAGTCGGCTGCTTGCTTTGTTCTTCTCTAGCACACACTAGCTGTGTAACTTCAACTGTTTGTAACTTTGTCATACCTGCATATCTGATCATGTGATCATAGAATAAACATGAATATACTCTAACCAACTTATCTTCTAGGGTACATACCATAACTCAGTTGTACACACGTGGGTTGATGCTTTGATCTTCAGGTACTTTGTACATTGTCCAGTCTTCAACACTTAGCAAATTTTTGATCTTCTCATCAAGTGTGTTGACTCAAAAATACTATATGAATTTGTTACCATAATGAAAAAACTATATCTATTCATATGCACTAGTGTAGTCAACTTGCCAACATATATTGCACCTCTTATCGATGAATTTTTGGTGTTATGGAATGGTTTCACTATGTATGAAATCTCTAGACCAATTGGACAAAGACAATTTCAATTCCATGCTTATGTGGACAATTCATGATGCCCTAGGGTTGACACATTTCTATGGTATGTTATGGTGAATTATAGTTATACATGATAATTATAATTGTAAAAATTAACATATTTAATCCAATTGTATCATTATCCTGTAGGTCTTCAAACAAAGGGAAAATTTGCATGTCCAATGTGTGGTCCAAAGATGAAATCTTGTCATTCTAGAAGTTTAAGAAAGCAGATGTTTGATGAGTATAGGCACTTCCTCCATAGAAATAATAAGTATCATAGTGCGAAAAAAAATATTTTCAATGGGAAAGAAGAGACTACATAAAAGCTCTGAAGAATGACACCTCACCTATGGCAGTTAGAATATAATACAATTTGAGATAATATCATTCCACCTAATGGTTTATGTTTTAAAATTATATATTTTGGTTGTGTTTTGTTGGCTAATTCTATAGTTGATGATCAGGAAGGTCATGAAGGAATCACTGACCATAATCCAAAGAGACTAAAATGTTATCCTAGAGAATTTAGTAGGCTGTCCTACTATGAGCAACCACAAATTGTGCATTTGTTTGATACTATGCATATTGGAAAGAATGTAATAGAAACACTGTGAAAAATATTGGATGGAAGGCATGACAAAGAAAAAATTTGCAAAATTTGTACTGATATTCATGATTCCAATCATGCAATGAAAAATATCATTGAATCAAATAGCAATGGAGATTGGATTGATGCAAGTGCCCTTCGTTTCTTATTAAGAGAGAAACAAAGTAATGTCATAAAAGAAGTCATACGAAAAATTTGATTTCTTATAGGATTTTCTATGAATATAAGCAATCTCATATCAAAGAAAAGTGATTTTAGGTCAAGGATGAAAATGCATGATTGACATACCTTCATCAAGGTAAGTCATAGTCTTTTATATTTACAATATATTTGTGTATCTACATTCAATTTTCATTGTATGAAATGATTAGTTGACAATTGTTGCAGTATGTGCTACCTTATCGCTCCCAGAGAACTTCGACAATAATAAAAAAAAGGTGATATATGATCTTGGAAAATACATGAGGTAAGCAATGCTATTTGTTCAATATATCAAACAATAATATCAAACGAGTAATATATTATAAAGTCTTGTATTTATATATTTTTGTGTCTTGAATCCTATAGGTGGGTTTCATCTAAATAAATCCATAAAGAAGATATAAAATATTGGAAGAAAAGAATTCATCTACTAATGTGTGAAATGTAAAAGTGTTTACCTTCAACTTTTTTCAATGCACAAGAACACTACCTCATACACCAAGCTGAGGAGATTGAATTGTCTGGACCTACATAGGCTAGTTCAATGTGGATGGTTGAGAGGCACTTGAAATTTTTGAAGGGTTTGGTTCGACAAAGAGCATATCTTGAGTGTTATATGGTTGAGGGATATATGGTATACTAGATGATGGTGTACATTACTCAATATCTTCCTAATCTTGCAGCAAAGACCCATATGATTGCATTTGGGATCTCGACTCCATTAAAAAATTTGAAGGGGAGTACTTGGTGGAGAATGGTAGATTTAGGAAAGTGAAAGGTAATAAATTATGAGATGTTATTATAGTTGATTAATTCTTAATCTTCAAAATAAATCTGTTCTAAGTCATATATTTACTTTTGTACAGTTGCTAAAGAGTGGGATGCAATACATTTGTTTATTGAAAACAATCAAGATTGGATGATGGTATGGATTGAATGATGTCAAAATTATGGTCATAGATTAAAATGAGAATCCATGTCTTCATTGGTTATACAAGATCATCATAATGGAGATCCCAATGTTACACAAAAAGAAATAGATTTAGCATATGGTTTAAGAGATCTCCAGGTACTGATAAATTTGTTAATCAACTATATGTTTTGCAACTCATGATGCAATAATTTATACATGTTTGAAATTATTGTAGGTGAAACACCACAAGGATATTTTATGAAATGGTTATAAATTTTACATCAAAAAGTTGGATGACACGAAGAGAACTTGTGATTTTGGGATAAGTTCAGTCTTCCAGGTGACTAATATTTTATCTAGAAATGACTTACATCCTCAAGAGTCTCTAAATCAATACTATGAAATTTTGGTTGGTATATTTGACTGTGACTTTAATTCCTTCAAATTAGTTCTCTCCATAATGAAATGGTACAGACTATGACTCAATCAAAATGATCCTAATACAACTATTATTGAACATGACAACAGATTTCCAATGATTAATACAAGGTTGTTTGAGCCAGTTGGGGAAGAGCCCTATGTTCTTCCAAGCCAATGTGAGCATGTATTTTACTTAGAGGTTCCACATAAACTGGGTTGGTCATTTTTTATTAGACATGATCCCAGAGGAAGGCCGATAAAGTATAATGTGATGGAAGAAGAAGATACCAAGGAAGAGGAAGAAGTGGAAGATGATGTAGATGATGATCATGATTGAGAGTTAGTCGAAGAAGAAGATAAAGAAGAAGATGATGATGATGCTACTACTGATCATGATGATGATGAGGAGGAGGATGATGATGACAATGATGTTGATGATGAGGATGATGATGATAGTGTTGGGGGTGATGTCATCAATGACGATGATCTTAATGATGAGATGGTTGAAGAAGAATATCAATGACATGATTGAAATGTAAAATTATGTGTTCAATTCCTATGCTATTCAAAATTGAGTTCTTAATATTGAGTTCTTGATAGATCAATGACATAAGATAATTGATTTACATATGCAAAAATCAGAACGCCTTTCACAAGCTTCCCACAAAGTCTCATGGATTGTGTATTATAAGTCAATACACCCCATAGAGAATAATGTCTTTTAACATTTTTAAAATATCTCTCTCATGGCCACCTGTCTCTCTCATTTCATGGAGTGTAGGTACCAAAGAATAGGTATTTTTCAGATTTCTCTTCCTCAAGCGAGGAAAATGTAGGAATGGAAGAAGAAAGTGAGACATTTAGTATGTCTAAATCAAGGAGATTGACTCGAGGTCAAAAGATCAGAAAGAAATTTAATAAATGCATGGAATTTTTCCTTGCTTGAGGGGGGTCATGTTCTTGTGATGATGAGAGGAAAGGAGACTCCGAGGTGCCCTTTAGGTACAACATCTACAAAAATAATGGGTCCTCGATGATCTTCCTCCAATAAACACTGATTTTTCTGTTAGAGAGAGGATATATCGCATATCACCGTCTTCATTACATGGTTTGGGCCTATTTTCCATGGATGACATAAAGGTCTCTTACAACAAATTTGTCAAATTGATGGTGTATATTGGACCTTGTTATGATTACAGTAGTTGGATGTGGATTGTTAGATATAAAAAAATTATGTGTAGGTATGCACTCATGAAAAATTGTATACAACAAAATGTCAATGAACAAAGTAAAATAGTAGCTATATACATTAATGAAAGACCAAAAGCATCAAAGAATATTGCAGGTTTTATAAATAGTACACGACCTGCGTCAACTAAGAAGCAACCTAATTGCATATTTGACGCGCGTGAGGGAAATCACATATTTGTAGATGTGATCAAATCAATACATGGAGGCAAGGAGCTGCTTATCCATTACAATTTGAATCACATAGATACAAAAAAAACCCACTATCATGGATGAGGTGGTATGCACTATGCACCATTTAAAAAAAAATAAAATTAATTAACTATCTCTTCTTTTAATTGAACCATTCTGATAATTGTCTATTATTCAACGTAACTCAAAATAAGAACATGTGTTTTAACATGTCTCAATAATTTTTTTTTGAAATACAGGGCTATAGTATGGATCAACAACCACAAGATACACATGACAATGATGGTTCTCATGGGACTTCTTTTTCCCAAAAGGTAAAACTCATTGTTGTTGTACACATGCACATACAAGAAAAATGTTAATGTGTATTTTTGTTATGTTTTATTCCTCACTACTATTTTAGATTTTTTTAAATACAGTGCAAAAAATATTGTTCTCACAAATGAGTGTTGATCAGAAAAAGGGAAAGGAACAAGTAGTCCACGAGGAGCCTCAGTATGAGTAGAATCCATTCATTGTTGATTTTACTTCAGACATTGATCCAATGGTTGCACTACAAAAGGTCCTTTGTGCACTGTCAGATAGTTAACTCGATTGGCAGAGATTAGACTTCAGACTCCTCAAATATAGATGAGAGAGGATGAGTTGATTCACTTGGTTCAGACTTATACAGTATGTATTATTGTAGTTTTTAATTATAACAAAAGTTCATTAATGGTTTTTATAGTATATTCTTTTATTTATGTCATTAACTAAAATACATATGTTATTTTTACAGAGGATGCAAAAACAATTTAAGGGTGATGCTCCAGATGCAGATACCTCAGGTTGTTCAAGTACATCGCATGTTCTATCCTCCACTTGTGTTTTTCTCAAACAATATTTTTTTTAATATCTCTAACAATCTTTTCGATGGTTATCCATTTTTTTTATGCTCTAACAATCTTATTTTTCAGCACCTACCATTGATCCTATGAGTATGTTTCCTATTACGAGGAATAGAACCATAGAGGTACTATTGCCTGTAATGTCAAAAATATGTAGAATGGCCACAAATGCGATGGAAATGCCTATTGGTATGTAGATTCCCCTTTTTCTCTCTCATTTATCATTGGATTCATTTTATGTAGGAGGTGATAAAGAAATTCTTAGATGTACTCGAGTTAGATGTATGAGAACAATAGAGAATTGTGATCAATTGCTCGTGAGCATTGAAGATGGACTTCTCATGAGAGTATCTCAACTTCCAGGTACTTTAAAGATTGATCCTTTATTTTACTATACAATCTTATACTCATAATCTAATGCACTAACCCCCTATGTAGTCCCTTGCAATAACTAATAATCTTGTTATTATTTTGTAGGGAATAATATATTTTATGAAAAACTTAATGATGAATGTTTGCGCATTTTTAGGCTGACCATACGCACATGGTATCATATTTTGATTTCATTTCTAGATCATATTTCATTTCATCCCTTTCTTTAAGTATATTAAAAGGTAGCTTTACTTCATTTATGAATCTAACAGTTTTTTTTTCTTAAAAGGTGGCAATGACAATATAAAGAGTTAAAGGATAAACTCATTGACTCTATGACAAAACTTTTTGGACCCAACATCTTTCAAAGACTTAGGCTCCTTGAGAAAGTAGACCAAGCTTTGAAGTATATTAGGGACAACTATAGGCCCCAAATAGAACACAACCCTTATTATGAGCACCCCCTATGTTCCTATTAATGAGTGGGAGAATCCTAAAAGGGATGCACTTGAGAGAAGCGTAAGACATGGTGGAGGAATAATACCATCCAATGAAAGAAGATACGCAATAATCTTAATAATGAAATTATGTACTATTTATTCTTTGTACTTATGATATCTAACCTATTTCAAACATCACATAGGTTTCCTAACACATCAAAGGAAACAAAAGCAAGAAAAAAATAGCACAGGCAACACAAGATTGGCTCGAGTGGATATTCAAAACTTTCTGCATGAATTGTAAGTATTAGTAAATGAAAAATAAGAGATTTTAGAAGAGGAAAAGAAAATAGGTTACAAACAAGGCTATGTAGTTGTGGCCAAATGATTCTGAACAATGAGTGTGCAAGGTTCTTCTGGTGGATCCGTCGATCAGGTAAATAAGCCAATCAATTATATATTTGTTTAAAAATTTAAAGTGAATATATTTATATGTATTAAACTAAATGATTAACATTTCTCAGTATTGGTCTTGTATTTATATGTATATATTGTCGATAAATGCACTAATTATTTACATTGGAATGCAGCCTGCTGATCTTGATACACCATCCGAGCACAGCAAAGGGATCAATTTGAAAGTGCAGTGTAGTACTCAAGGTATACATTTTATATTCAAATTTTGATTATTGAATTATTAATACAAGTAAACATTTTAAATTGAATTTGGCATAGTAATAAAAATTTAATTATAATGTGTTGGGATTAATAAAAAATTTTGTATTGTAGTTGTAGGGGATGTAGAGGTTGTTCTTGATGAGCATGTTGAGGTTCAAGCCATCGGGAAAGATGATGTGGTTTTAGCACGTGCAAAAATTTGATGGCTCTAGCCCTTTTCCCCTGGTCTCTATAGTTATTTTTAGGTCTCTGCCTTTAGCCCTAGTTGAAATTTTTGAAAATGTAGCCGTTACATGCAAAGCCCTTTGAAAATCCTGGCCCTTTTCTATTTTGATGTTACTTTTCACGGGTCATTTAAGGGTCCTATTTTGCATGTGCTTTATATTTTGGTCGGCCCCAGTGTTAACTTTTCCTAAGTTTCTACCCCGACAGCCTTTAATATTTCCTAAAGTCCCCTGAGCCTAATATTTTTCCCAAAAGCCTAAGTCTCAACATTTATTTTTTCCTATGTTTTGACTTTGTATTTTCCTGGGCCCAGCTCTGATACCATCTCCATCTGATGGTGGGCATATCTTCTCTTGAGATGTGTCAGATGCATGAGATCTTAAGACTGTCATTGATTTTTCCTGATGATGTAGCCTTTCTTTTCAAGTGGGTCCACTGCCATGTTGGCACAGTTGGCATTCTCTCATTGGTCAGTGTGTTGCTAAGAGGGATCCTATCAGTGGGGCCTGCAGTGAAGGCTTTTCAATCTATGGTCGGTACATGATCTTAAGGAATATTCTTACCCTTTGAGATCATGCACCATCTATTGATTTTGAATCCAACTCAGCATGTGTCAGTGGGACCTAATTTTCCGATGGGTCAGTGGGTCCTGACATCCATAATCCATCCAACGACGGGTGTAAGTTCTCATAGAATCTGTCAGAGGCTTGAGATCTTACGCCAGCTGTTGATCTCATTTGTCTCAAATGTATCTTTGGAAGTGGTCCTGATGTCAGATGGAGCTGATTTGGAGGTTTTTTATTGGTCCATGTAGTATGAGGTGGAATCCTATCAGTGGGACCTAGTTTCTAGATGTGTCAGTGGGTCCTGGTCCTGTCAGTAAATCGACAAATGGTGTATAATCTTATGGGTTTTGTCAGAGGCTTAAGATCTTGCAACGACCATTGATTTTATTTCTTGTTAGAGGGTTGTCAGAGATGGGAGGAGATTCTCAATCCAATGGTGGGCATGAAATCTGATAGAATCTCAGAAGTCTTTGCCAACTTTAGACGGCCGTCGATTTTCCTGATACGGGCCCGGTCAAGTTTCTCAGTCTTTTGGCAGTTGGGATAAGTGTTTTAGCGGCTGACAAATTTATGAAGGGTTCGCTCATTCACATGATAAAATGGTGACATTCTAAAAGTCTTGGTGATTCAGTGAACAAGGTCGTGTAATCGCTAAATCATTTGGCGGAACTAAAAAGTGTTCTATAAATTGGCAAAAACCTTTGTCGCCAGTTCACTAAATTTGACTGGGGCCCTTTTAAGAGATAAGTCATAAAGATTGTGAAAAGGAATGATCTAATGACTACGACTTAAAGTTGGTCTGATTTCAAATGTTGATCGTTGATTTACCACCTAAGCCATAAAGTAACCATTATTGTTCAAATTTGAATTTCTAAGGGTTTCTTAGCGATAGAAAGGTACCAAAATTATGGTTTTAATGACCAGTTTTGATTGATTTGGTGGTGTTGGTTGTTGCAGACTGGTCTGAGGGTCCTTGTGGTAGGTGGCATGATGTTTTTGTGCTTGAGATATGTTTGCAGGTGGCTAATTTGACTGGTTTTCATGGTATTTCCTGGTTGTTTTATACTATCCTCAAGGATTTTGATGATTGCAGATCCGTCTGTGATTCATTTTCTCCGGGTTGCTTATGTTTTTTCCCTTGTAATAAATTCTGATGTAGTTTTTGGTTGGTATAGCGGTTGTAACCCTAACCCTAGTCACCCTAAGCTTCATGCAATCTCTTTGAGATTCCCAAGGTGGCTAGTGGTATAAGTTGTTAGTTTTTGATACAGTTAGGGTTCAAATTTTAATCAGTCCAGAGGTTCTAATCTTGATTAGTTCCAGGGAGTTGTAGCAGGCCGTATCATATTCTATTAGATTGAATAGAATTTCCTTGTAGTCTTTTGCAGGTTATTGAAGTGGTTTTCTCTCTTCTCTGCTTTGAACATGTACATGATTCATTATACTTAATACAATTATTTCAAGCTTTCAAGTCTCTCCTTGGTGTCAATCTAGTGAATTCTATATTTTCTGATCTATTGCATAGGATTAACTTTGTGTATGTTCTAGTCTTTAGTTCTTGATCTAGGATCAAGTGAAATATACTTTGGATAGGACATAGATTCACTTTGATTTTTCTACAGAAAGATGTTATAAGTAGTGGATGGGATGGAATGTTTGTATTTATGGCTATGAGTCTTAGATAGTAGTTGGTTCATGTTCAATGTCTGTATTTGAAATTTGCCCAATGGATAATGGCACTGATCAAGGATTAGTATATTCAGTTGAGTTCAATGCTTGATTGGCTCTTGTTTAGTTCTTTCCATCTTCATATATCAACACCTTTTCAAGTTTTAACTGTATTTGGTTGATAGTAGTAACACCCTATAGTAATGGAGAGTCAATGAATGTGAGGTTAGCATTTAGCACTTTCTTACTATTCAATCTATTGTTTAGACCTAGTCTTTGGTGTGTGAAGTATAGTTTTCACTGGGTTAGGTGTACCTGCCTTAGTTTTACAGAGCCAGAAGTGAAGAGGGCAGTCTTGTCCCTATAATTGGTCTAGTTACCCTAAGATCCTTATACATTTTGGAACTAACCAATCCTAAAATCAACCTGAGGGTATATTGGTAGCCTAAGAGCATACACATCCATTTTGAACACCAACAAGATGACGACTCTACTGGGGAAGTGTTACACAAGTCTATAGTAACCAGTAGGTCATCATTGTAAAACAGGGTTATTCTTGTCCCTTGTCTTATAGTCCCATTTTGATATTTGTTAAGTGGTATTGTATGATTCCCAATGGTCTTGGGTGGTGACTCAAACATCTCTACAGTAGTGCTAGTCAGTAGATTTTTATCAAATGAGTTATAGAGGTACTAGGTCTCAAAGGAATGAACATCCTGAAAACATAATGGAAGAAGGTATTCCAAGCACTTCCGGGCCTAGTCAGACAAGGGGAGGAAAGAAGGAAGGAAATCTTTCTCATACTTGGAGAAATAAAAAGGATACAAGACAAAAAATTGAAACCAAGCCTAGTCAAGAAGAAAATATTTTAGAATATGAAGAGGTTGTTGATTTGGGAAAGAACTAGTATGAGTATGAATTTCAAGTGGGGGATGATGAGTCCGAGACTACTCTCCCTGAATCAGAAGAGATCTTTGAGGAGGTCTATGAATTGGAAAGAAGAGTCCAAGAACAAGTTGCTATCAGGAAACAAAGAGAAAAGGACAAAGAGGATAGAGTAAGACAAGCAATGATAAGGGCTGATTAGCTAAAGAGGCAGTTGTTAGATTTGGAGGCAATTAATTTTGTCCCAGAGCATGAGAGAGAAAAGGAACAGCCTATTGTGTATAAAACACATGATATAACTAGGCCTAGAGATAAGGGCAAACAAAAAACTATTGGAGTGCAAATTAATGAATAGATTCATGTGGAAAACCCATTAGATCAAAGGTTGAGATTAGATGCAGACCTTGAGAGGGCTAGAAAAGAGAAAGAAATGTTGGCTAAAGAAATACAGAAGGTAGAGTTGGAGGCTACTATTGCAGAAATGAGGAAGAAGATTGATTTTCTCAAGCATACCTTAGGACATTCAAGTGTTGCTACTTCTTTCTTGGGGCAAGGTGGAAATCATGGTAACCTTGCAGCTCAGACAAATGGCATTCTGGGTGCTGCTAAAATTCCTGATGGTTCAAACACAAGGATACCTACATCTCAAGGAATGGATCTACCACATGGAGTTCCTGTTCATGAAAGGTACAAACAACTTATTTTTTTTGGTATTCCTGGTTATCCTAATGTTATTCCTGATGAAATTATAAAGAAACTCCCTAATTTACTGGAAACAATGTCATTACATGTGATGAACATCTAAATTTTTTTATGGATGTAATAGATGATTATAATGTTGAGCCTGATGATGTTGTAATGAAGTTATTTGTACAATCTCTGACTGAGGATGCTAGGATTGGTTTAGAGGATTGCACCATGCTAGTATAGGATCTTGGAATGAATTTAAGAATTGTTTCAAAGAGCATTATGGAGATAAAACAAATGAGGGTTTTATTTTGAATGAATTCAATAACATAAAAAAAAATCAAAACAAAGAGGTCCTTGAATTTAATATAAGGTTCCAAAAGGCTATGCATAGGCTACTGCAAGTTATCAGATTAGATGATAGGGTGTGTCTTGTGACATACTTAAATGCTTTTGATGCAAAGATGGGTTACCTCTTAAGGGATAAGAACCCTAGAAATCTTGGGGAGGCTTACAAGTTGGCTATCAACATAGAAAGTAATAGAAGAATATCAAGAAAATTAGGGAGAAGAGATGATTATAGGCCTCAAGTGCAAAACAAGAAAGAAATGGGATGGTCTGCTAATTTTAAGCCTAAGGAGGAGGACAATCTGAAGAAAATTATAAGTGCTTTAGAGAGTCTAAAGACTGATGAAAAAAGAAACAATAAGGTTGCAACAAATGACAGACAAGCTTCAAGTAATTTTAGCAGGCAATCAAGAATGTAGAATTACCCATACAATACTCAGTGGAAGGATGGCAAGCCCATTTTTCTAGTTAAAAGGGATAGGCATGATGATAGGATTCCTGATCCTTTGCAAAGAAATTCAATTAACTTGAATGATGATATCCCATGGTGTACTGTTTGTCAGTCTCCTCATAGTCCAGAGCATTGTGTTATTGCTCTGAATTTACCTGATAACCAAGAACAAGATGAGCAATATGATAGGAGTTGTTGTGGAATGACTTCTTCACATGCATGGGATGAGGTTGACTCTACTAATGATGAGGAGGAAGAATTTGATGATGTTGGATGTGGTGCAGTGAAGTGTGAGGAACATGTTTCCTTAAGGAGACCCTCTGATGAGGAAATTGCAAAAATCACTGCAGACATGATCACTCAAGCTAGGAGTAATTACAATTTGAGTAGTAGGACAATTGGAGGCACAAGTGGTAAACCAGGAAGCATGTTTATCAAGAATTCTGAAAGGAATACACAACAACATGAGGAAAAGGAAAAGGGTGCTGGTGTTGTCTGTTAGGTTAAAATAAAAAAGAAGGGTGGGCCTACTGCAATACCTAAGGGTAAAGTAAGGACATTAGGAGTAGTTGTCCCCATACCTCAAAAGAAAGATGAATTTGTACAAAAGAGTAACTCTAACTTGATTGTCAAAAAAGAGGATAGGGGTATCTCTAAGATTAAGGAAGATATGGGCAACCATTCTTATGTTCCCATTGATATGACTAAATTTCTTTCACAAATAACTGTCAAGGTTCCATTGTTAGAAATGATGAGAATAGAAGAGCACAAGGTCAAGGCCTTGGATTGGGTACATGGTGCCTCTTCCATAAAGGTAAAAGAAATGAATAGAGGTGACAAGCATGTGGCTACTTTAGATAACACACCTGACAGTAAAAATGAAGAAATTGTCTCTGCGATTCCTCAGAGGTATTTGGATGCAAACATTGTAAATATTGCATCAGGGACATTTGATCCTTTTTTCTTGTCCCTTATGATAAATGGAAAATTATTGAAGAATTGCATGATTGATTCTGGAGCATCAAACACTGTCATGCTTGCAGAGATCATGAAGTCACTGGGACTAAAGGTTGATACACCTCATGGAAGATGCCAAGCTATGGACTCAAGAGAGGTGCCAGTTATTGGTACCATTAAGGCTTTGCCTTATAAATTAGCTGCATTTCCTAACAAAAAATTAACTATGAGTGTTCTTGTAGTTGACATTCCCCCTCAATATGGAATGTTGTTATCTATAAAATGGAGTGCCTCCATGGGAGGAAGTATTCAATGTGACTTGTCCTTTGCCACTTTCAGCATTGAAGGTGAAACTGTGAAAGTTTCAAGGGAAGCTAGAACTCCACATATGATTGAGGAGGATGAAGAGGACAATATGAATTGTTTTGTGGACACTGACATTGGTTCTTTCCAAGTTCAGGAGAGAGATGCAAGAGAAAGTCAAGCCTATCTTTCTGGCTAATGATAAGAGTAACTTGGTAGAAGGTAATGTATTATGGACCCTGTATTTTGATGGAGCAAGTTCAAAGGAAGGTGCTGGAGTAGGAGTGCTATTGATATCCCAAAGTGGTAAGACTTTTAAGTTTTCTTTCACTCTTTTGTTCCCTTGCACAAATAATGTTGCTAAATATGAGGCCCTACTGATTGGTTTGAGACAAGCATCAAAACATGTGATCAAACATCTTAGGGTGATTGGTGACTTTGAGTTAATAGTTTCTCAAATTAGATCAAAGTATGCATCAAAGAATCAAAGGCTAAAATAATATAGAAATGTTGTTTGGGATGAAATTGAAGGTTTCAGTGCCTTTGGTATTGATTGGGTGGATAGAAGCCAAAATAGGATAGCTGACTTACTAGCAAACATAGCATTAAGGCTAGAGGATATTACCTTTGCAGGGATATCCAGGATTGAGTGCAAGTCTTGGCCTTCTATCCCAGACAATGTTGAGAATTGGCAGGTATTTTCTGATGATTAGGATATACTAAGGTTTTTGCAATGTGAGTCTCATTTTGATGGTCAGGAGATGGATTTCAGCACTTTTGTTGACATTGTAAATGGAAAACAGAATGTTCTTGGGAAGGAAGTTTTGCAATTAAAATCAAATAGAATCCCAAGGGGACTGGTTGCTCTTGAGAGGGCATTTGATGATAAAGAAAGGACTTTTTTTCCTAAATTTGTTGATAAGATAAATGATTTGGAGGAAATAAATTTAGGAACAAGTCAAATGCCCAAAAATGTTTACATAGGTAAATGTTTATCCCAAAGAACTAGGAATAATCTGATTGATCTTCTCAAAAGATTCATACATGTCTTTGCATGGTCTTATGATGATTTGAAAGCCTATAGAGAAGATTTATTCTAGCATGAAATACCATTGAAGGAAGGCACTAAACCTTTTAGGCAGAAATTAAGACCTATGAACCCTACTTTGGCACCAAAAATGCAAGATGAACTTAAAAAGATGATGGATGATGACATTATTAAGCCTGTCAGACATTCTACTTGGGTGTCAAATTTTGTTCCGGTCAGGAAGAAGAATGGTGACATTAGGTTATGTGTTGATTTTAGGAATTTGAATGTCAATTCTTTGAAGGACAATTAGGGTTTGCCTAATATGGAGAATATGCTGCAGAGGGTTACTGGTTTAGAGTTAATGTCCATGATGGATGGTTTCTCTGGATATAATCAGGTCATCTTCAAGGAATTAGAACAATTTAAGACTGCATTCACTACCCCTTGGGGAACATATGTTTATGTTAGAATGCCTTTTGGTCTGAAAAATGCAGGAGCTACTTTTCAGAGAGCTATGGATGTAGCCTTTGCAGAATTTATAAACAAATTTCTAGTGGTGTATCAGGATGATCTCACAGCATATTCAGATAAGGAAAGTCAACATTGTGAACATCTTGAGAAAATTTTTATTAGGGCCTTGTAGTATGGGATCTCCTTGAATCCAAAGAAGTGTTCTTTTGGTGTTGTGGAAGGAAAGCTCTTAGGACATATTGTGTCCAAGGATGGAGTGAGAATTGACCCTGAAAGGGTTATGTCTATAGATAAACTTTCACCACCTAGAAATGTTAAAGGAATACAGTCTTTCTTTGGGTAGGTAAATTTCCTAAGGAGATTTGTTACAAATTTTGCAGAAATCAGTATCCCTATCTCTAGGATGTTGAAAAAGGAGGCAAAGATTGAGTGGAATGAAGAAGCAGATGAATCTTTCAGAAGTATCAAAAGGGCCATCAAGGATGCCCCAATTTTAAGGACACCTAATTATGGTAAGCCCATGCAGATATTTTCTTTTGCTTCTTATCATACAGTTGTAGCAGTTTTATTACAAAAGAATTCAGATGGATATGAACAACCCATATCATTTTTTAGCAAATCCTTACAAGCAGAAAAATTGAAATATGATATTACTGAGAAACATGCTTATGCCTTAGTCAAAGTAGTCAAGGCTTTTAGATGTTATCTTGTAGGAGCTAAGGTGGTTGCTTATGTTCCTAGTGCTGCAGTTAAGGATATATTGGTGCAACAAGAGGTTTCAGGAACAAGATGTAGATGGATCAATAGGATCCAAGAATTTAATATTGATATCCAAATTACAAAATTGGTAAGAGGCTTAGGTCTTGCAAAGTTAATGGCACAAAGCAATTTAGTTGCAAATCATGTGAATGTGTTAGAAGAAGAAAAAAGGCCATACATTTGTGATATGGATTATTGTGATTGGTACAAAGATGTTATTGGCTACTTGCAAAAATTGGTCCTTCCCCCTGAGATGGATGAAAATAGAAGGAGAATTGTCAAGTTGCAATCTGCAAGGTATGCCATTATACATGGTAAGTTGTGGTGGAGAAGTAATGAAGGAGTATTGTTAAAATGCATAGACCATGAGAGGTTTGAGGCTCTATTAAAGGAAATGCACCAAGGTGTGTGTGGAGGACATTATATGGAAAAGACCACAGCCCACAAGATCCTTAGGTCTAGATTTTGGTGGCCTACAGTTTTTAAGGATACCCATCAGTTTGTAAGAAAATGTGACGCATGTTAGAGATTTGCTAGAAAGTTGAAGTTTAATGGGAATTTACCACTCAGACCTATTGCAGTTCAGGCTCCATTCCAGAAATGGGGTATTGACTTCATTGGGGAAATTCCAAATAAGTCTAGTGGTGGACATTCTTACATACTAGTGGCAACAGACTATTTTACTAAGTGGGTTGAAGCTATCCCCACTAGAAAGGCTACTAGAAGAGTGGTGACAGATTTTATGATGCAAAACATCCTTACCAGGTTTGGTTGCCCAGAGGTGATTGTGGTTGATAATGTAATGTGTTTTAGATCACAGGAATTTAGTAATTTTTGTTAGCAGTATGGGATACACATTTCATTTTCTTCTCCATATCATCCACAAGGAAATGGCCAAGCTGAGTCCAGTAATAAAAGTCTGATTAAGATTCTCAAGAGAGTGTTGGACAAAAATAAGAAAGCCTAGGACTCAAAGTTATGGTGGGCACTATGGGCTGATAGGGTAACTGTAAAGAGGGCCATAGGTTGTGCTCCATTTGATTTGGTATATGGAATAGGTGCTAGATTGCCTCAAAATAATCTATTGTAGATGTACAAATTTATCCAAGCATATGATGAAGACTTGAACGATGAAATGAGACTAAGAATGGATGAATTGATCCAATTGGAAGAGGTAAGGAGGGATGCACATGAAAGAAATGAAGCATTGCAAAGACAATGTAAGAATTTGTTTGATAGGAGGGCCACCCAAAGAAGTTTTGAAATTGATGACCTCATCTTGATGTGGAATGCAAGGTTGGAAGATAAGTGGAAGCATGGAAAGTTTGATCCAATTTGGTTGGGCCCTTATCTTATTGAAAGCAAATGGGGGACATATTCTTATTTTCTGAAAGATTTAATTGGTGGTACTTTGGAATTGCCTGTTCATGCACAATTCCTAAAGTTTTACTTCTCTTGAAGTATCTTTTCCATGAGCAGTAGTTTAGGTTTTCCCTTGTGTAGTCATTTGTTTTTGCTTTTTGTGTGTCGAAGTTTTGAGTTGGTCTTCTCTTCCAAGAGATTCTAGCTTGCTTGTTGTATCTATAGGAGATACGTGTCCCCGAGTATGAGCCATTGTTAGCATGTGCAAAATTTTTATGGCTCTAGCCCTTTTCCCTTGGTCTTTGTAGTTGTTTTTAGGCCTCTTCCTTTAGCCCTAGTTCAAATTTTTGAAAATGTAGCCATTACATGCAAAGCCCTTTGAAAATCCTGGCCCTTTTCTATTTTGATGTTACTTTTCACGGGTCACTTAAGGGTCCTATTTTGCATGTGCTTTATATTTTGGTCAGCCCTAGTGTTAACTTCTCCTAAGTTTCTACCCCGGTGGCCTTTAATATTTCCTAAAGTCCCCTGCGCCTAATATTTTTCCCGAAAGCCTAAGTCTTAGCATTTATTTTTTCTTATGTTTTGGCTTTGTATTTTCTCAGGCCCGGCTCTAACACCATCTCCATCTGATGGTGGGTGTATCTTCTCATGAGATGTGTTAGATGCATGAGATCTTAAGACCGTCATTGATTTTTCCTGATGACGTAGCCTTTCTTTTCGAGCAGGTCCATTGCCATGTTGGCACAGTTGGCATTCTCTCATTAGTCAGTGTGTTGCTGAGAGGGATCCTATCAGTGGGACCTGCAGTAAAGGCTTTTCAATCTACGGTCGGTGCATGATCTTAAGGAATATTCTTCCCCTTTGAGATCATGCACCATCTATTGATTTCAAATCCAACTCAGCATGTGTCAGTGGGACCTAATTTTTTGATGGGTCAGTGAGTCCTGACATCCATAATCCATCCAATGATGGGCGTAAGTTCTCATGGAATCTGTCAAAGGCTTGAGATCTTACACCAGCTGTTGATCTCATTTGTCTCAAACATATCTTAGGTGGTGGTCCCAGTGTTAGGTGGAGCTGATTTAGATGTTTTTTATTGGTCCACATAGTATGAGGTGGAATCCTATCAGTGGGACCTAGTTTTTGGATGTGTCAGTGGGTCCTGGTCCTGTCAGTAAATTGATGAATGACATATAATCTTATGGGTTTTGTTAGAGGCTTAAGATCTTTTGACGACCGTTGATTTTGTTTCCTGTCAGAGGGTTGTCAGAGATGGGAGGAGATTCTTAGTCTGATGGTGGGCATGAAATCTGATAGAATCTTGGAAGTCTTTGCTAACTTCAGACGGCCATCAATTTTCCTGATGTGGGCCCAGTCAAGTTTCTCAGTCTTTTGGCGGTTGGGATAAGTGTTTTAGTGGCTGACAAATTTATGAAGGGTTCGCTCATTCGCATGATAAAATGCTGATGTTCTAAAAGTCTTGGTGATTCAACGAACAAGGTCATGTAATCGCTAAATCATTTGGTGGAAGTAAAAAGTGTTCTACGAACTAGCGGAAACCTTTGTCGCCAGTTCACTAAATTTGACTGGGGCCCTTTTAAGAGATAAGTCATAAAGACCACAAAAAGGAATGATATAATGGCTATGACTTAAAGTTGGTTTGATTTCAAATGTTGATTGTCGATTTGCCACCTAAGCCATAAAGTAACCATTGTTGTTCAAATTTGAATTTCTAAGGGTTTCTCAGTGACAGCAAGGTACCAAAATTTATGGTTTTAATGGCCGGTTTCAATTGATTTGGTGGCGTTGGTTGTTACAGACTGGTCCAAGGGTCCCTGTGGTAGGTGGCATGATGTTTTTGTGCCAGGAGAACTATGGTTTTGTGCTCAAGATATGTTTGCAGGTGGCTGATTTGACTAGTTTTCATGGCATTTCCTAGTTGTTTTGTACTGTCCTCATGGATTTTGACGATTGCAAATCTATCTAAGATTCATTTTCTCTAGGTTGCTTATGTTTTTTCCCCTGTAATAAATTTTGATGTAGTTTTTGGTTGGTATAGCGGTTGTAACCCTAACCCTAGTCACCCTAAGCTTCATGCAATCTCTTTGAGATTCCCAAGGTGGCTAGTGGTATAAGTTGTTAGTTTTTGATATAGTCAGGGTTTGAATTTTAATCAGTCCAAAGGTTCTGATCTTGATTAGTTCCAGGGAGTTGTAGCAGGCGGTATCATATTGTATTAGATTGAATAGAATTTCCTTGTAGTCTTTTGCAGGTTATTGAAGTGGTTTTCTCTCTTCTCTGCTTTGAACATGTACATGATTCATTATACTTAATACAATTATTTCAAGCTTTCAAGTCTCTCCTTGGTGTCAATCTAGTGAATTTTAGATTTTCTAATCTATTGCATAGGATTACCTTTGTGTATGTTCTAGTCTTCAATTCTTGATCTAGGACCAAGTGAAATATACTTTGGATAGGACATAGATTCACTTTGATTTGTCTACAGAAGGATGTTATAAGTAGTGGATGGGCTGGAATGTTTGTATTTATGGCTATGAGTCTTAGATAGTAGTTGGTTCATGTTCAATGTCTGTATTTGAGATTTTCCCAATGGATAATGGCACTGATCAGGGATTAGTATATTCAGTTGAGTTCAATGCTTGATTGGCTCTTGTTTACTTCTTTCCATCTTCATATATCAACACCTTTTCAAGTTTTAACTATATTTGGTTGATAGTAGTAACACCCTATAGTAATGGAGAGTCAAAGAATGTGAGGTTAGCATTTAGCACTTTCTTACTATTCAATCCGTTGTTTGGACCCAATCTTTGGTGTGTCAAGTATAGTTTTCACTAGGTTAGGTGTACCCACCTTGGTTTTGCAAAGCCAGAAGTGAAGAGGGAAGTCTTGTCCCTATAGTTGGTCTAGTTACCCTAAGATCCTTGTACATTTTGGAACTAACCAATCCTAAAATCAACCTGAGGGTATATTGGTAGCCTGAGAGCATAAGCGTCCATTTTGAACACCAACATGTGGTTGGACAAGGTAAAGAGCATCACTTTTATGTTCTTTAAAGTATTTAAATGCTTGTAACAATTATGATAATATGTTTTTAAATTAACCCTAATTATAATAATATATTTTAAATTTAACCCTTTTATTTGTTATTGCAGAGGACCCACCTTTTCAAAGGACAATGAGATCACATGCACAGGTGAGAAGATAGGATGATGGTGAGATGAAAATGCCTATGCAACAATTTAGGGAAACTAAAAAAAATAAAAAGTCAAAAAAGAAATGATTCTCATTTATGCAACTTATTTGATAATGACTGATGTTTATATCTAGATGTTTTCATATTATGTGTTAATGAATGTTATAATGTTTTAATGAATGCTAATGAATGTTATGAATGCCAATGAATGCGTGTTAATGAATGCTAATTAATCTTAGGATTAGGTAATACTGAGAGGGGGGTGAATCAGTATTAAAGAACTTTGATTTCAAATTAAAAAAATTATAAACAATCCAAAGAAATGTAGAAATGAAAAGAACATATACGCATAACACATTACTCATGACAACATGATTTGTTCTCGAAGAAACCCTAGCCAAGGGAAAACCCTGGTGGGGATGGTACCCACAAATATGCACTAAAATATAATATCCCTGTTAGGAGCTCTAGCCCTATTAGGAGTTGATTGTTACATAGTACATTTCCTTTTTAGAGAAATAAAAAACCCTATTAGGGGTATACAAAACACCTGGTTAAAGGTGGTGAGCACACTTTCTCTTACAATCAAAATTGTCTCAAAAGAGTTCTCCAAAATGTGAACAATAGAAGAACTTATCTTTATTAGATAGTTCCAGTTATAACTCAGCCTCTTATTGATCTCGCATCTGATCTCTGCTCTTAGATTCACAATCTTTCTTCATCATCATAACATAGCCATTAATTTTCTTTCACAAAAACATTCTATACTTATACAAAATCAGCCTTCAAGTCAGCTTCACAAATACCATATAAAACATAATAATAACTTATGCAAATGATAATTATGGAGTCATCAATCTTATATTACCAAAGAGTCAGCAATATAATCTATTCACTTTTCTTAGCCCATTACCATATCCACTATAATCTCCTTGATCTTTGCAACTATTCATGTACGTTGTTATATTGTTTTAC
Organism: Chamaecyparis obtusa; assembly: GCA_027943335.1. Lineage (NCBI taxonomy): Eukaryota > Viridiplantae > Streptophyta > Pinopsida > Cupressales > Cupressaceae > Chamaecyparis > Chamaecyparis obtusa. The sequence continues at coordinate 183,687 of BSBK01005366.1, read as the reverse complement.
TGTCTTTGCATACCTTCCAAAAACTATATCTTATAGGTATAGTCACCAAAACTAATGTGCTCTTAACTAAAGCATATATACATCCAAAAATACCTTTAGTTAACTTCACAAGGCCTAATACCTCATATATCTTCATCGCTGACCAAAACTATAACACTCTACCCTATTATCCTGATTTTGGACATAGTCATTTTCATGACCGTGACTCTAGTGGAAATCTTCTCAACATGCGATCACTCCAATCCTAAGTGTTTCTATAAATGACAACCCTCAAGTGATCCCTAGTGATCCAAAACATCACTTGCCAACAATCTCTCCATTTGGCATTGATGGCAACACTTAGAAAAATGACTAAGTGTCACAATACAACTCTCTTCTTTTCTTTTTGTCTTTTTAACTTTTTTTTAGTTTCTTTTTGACATATTTTCTTTATTATTTTCTCCTCTACATTCTACTCTCTCATATTTCTTTCTCTTCCTCTCCCTTTGACATCAATGGAAAAGGTACATTCAAAATTACAAAACTTAAGCACAAAAGATTTAGGGCTTACTCACCATATTTAAGACATCTTGGAAAGAATTTTTGAAGGTCTTTACTTCCTCAACCCATGAATTAATTAGAAGCTCACTGATATGGATTAATCCATTCATTTTATATGATGCTGTCTCAGTTGCCTTAAGCTCTATAAGTGTAGATACAGTCATTGAGACTTCAACCTTTACCATCTCCAAAAGATGTGACTCAAGCATTATGATCTTAGGGGTTAATAGGCTTCTCAATAAGCCAAATCTATGTATAACTCTCCCTTTCTCTATTTCCAGTACCCCTAGCTTATCCAATATCCTTGATGTCTCTTTGTTCATTTCTCCCATATTTTGTGAAGATGATTCATAATTGTCCATAAGAATGTCAAGGGAAGCCCTATCCTTGGCTATGATCTCTTTAGTATTCTTTGTGTGTCTGTAGGGACTTATGCAGTAGTTGTATATTTTCCTACCTTATGCTACACAACTCTTGGCCTTAAGAGTAGTAGCCTTCATAATGTCTAAGTCCCATGAAATGGACTTATAGACTTCTCTCAGCTTCTTTTCCAAGAATTTATTCCTAGCCTTTTCTTCTACACTTTTTAGCAATGAATCGATATGATTATAAAAGCTATCCAATACTATACCAAGGTTCTCAGCTTCATCCTCTACTTTGAAGATAACCGGTGAGGGGAGTAGCTTGTTCACTATTTCTAAAGCCCTAACCATTACCTTAGCTCTTTTGTCACCTTTCTGAACTGATCTTTCGTTAGCTTTAGAAAAATCCATAAATGATAGTCTCATCAGCTCATCCTCATCCATGTTGTCCACATCAGAGCTTACTGGTTTGGCCATACTTGCCAACAATAAGGAGGTGTCCAAACTAACTTCGACAACATTTTTTGATTTTATCACTTCTACCTTCTTCAGCTGAGTTTCTTCCTCCTATGATTTTTCTTCTTGTTTCTCTTTTGATTTCTCTTCCTCTATTTGCTCCTGGTCTCCAACCTCCATCACACTATCCACATTATCCAAAAATGGATCATTAACATCTTGCGAAGTGTCAAGGGTCACAGGCACACCAGTGACAAAGAAATCTAGTTGCATGCTATCTTGAACACTTTCTTCCACTTCCTTGGAAATTTCTCCTAAACCCAAAGATATAGGCTTAGAAGCCTTGGGAGGTGAGGCCTTCTTTGACATATCATACATTAGAACTATTAGAATAACTGAGAGGGGGGTGAATCAGTTATCCATAGTCCCAATCTCAAAAAGTATATCATAAAACAAATTCAGCTAATTCTGCAGCTTGATAAACATAAAATACTAACCATTTGTGACTTTATCGATTACCAGTTAATTTCTCATAGTGATTACTGACCAAATCTAACATGTAATATGTAAAGTATGATATCCAAAAAATCACAACATAAACACATAACACAAGAGATTTAACATGGAAACCTTGCAAAGGGAAAAGCTACCTGGGACCGGTAACCCAAAATAATTTCACTCTTCTGAAGTGAGCTTGGTGAAGAGCCAACCTTGTTAAAGGTTACAAAACACACTGTAAGGTGTGACCTTCTTAGATGATTTAACACTGACAATTATCATCCAACCAACATTCACTATGGGGTTGACATGATAAAAAATGTACATTCTATGAATGACATTACAAGACTTTCAAGTCTACTCAGTTAAGAGATTTTATCTATTTACAATGGTTAAACTGTAACAGAAGGTGATCTACATACAATACAACTTGATTTTCAAATAATCAGATCTATCTTAAGTCCATACAAATCTTCTGATCGATATTTCTTATTCAGTTCAACAACATTCAATAACTTACTATCCCTCGATAAAACTCTCTGACGCTTGGTTAACTCTGTAGTTTAGTTCTTCTTAAACTAGTTTGATCAGGCAAGCATGAAGAAATGTTCACGCGATATCTCTATAGTCTCCTTCCTCTGACATAAGTTTCATCATGAAACCCTAGTCTCTTAAATAGACAAGTAAACAGTTTTCTTTTCATCTATCGAATTTTTCTGCTTAATCTCCTTCATTGATTTTGCCACTTAAACCTTCCTTGGCTAATGTGTCAATAACACATTTCAATTATGTCCTTTAGATCTTCTCTAAATTTTGTTAGCCATAGATCTTACAATAAACTTTATCTTTCCACTTTGATTATGAGGTACTTTCTAGCTCATCAATTTTGTTAGCTAAACTAATCATTTAGTTCTTTTGTCCATACACAGTTAACAAAGAAATGCGTCAGTGAACACAAGCTCGATTGATACTATCACTCGGTATACACTACACTAGCTTAGTGTATACTGTAATGCTTTATTAACTAACCACACTGCTTTGTAACAATTTTCTTCTAACTTCATAACAGATTAATGCAACATAATCAAGTCAACAGTATGAAGTCATAGACTCATCAATAAGTTACCAAGAGTATTCCTTATCCTCATCTATCATTTCCATCTTCCTCAATGTAGATATCTTTATTCTTCATCTCTCCTCCTCCTTTACAGATGTTTATATTTTTGCAACTACCATGATAAGTACTGCCAAAACTAGTTGACATCAATGACAACATAATGGCTGATTCAATTATCCTTCATAACAATTCAGTGCTCGATGATATCTAATCACTTGTAGTTCTTCAATCAAGTTCTTAATCAATTTTAGTTTATCAATCTCTCCCTTTGGCATTGATGGAAACTCAAGAAATATGAAATATACCATACACATACCAAACATGTATTCTACAACTCTTTAAGAAATGTTGTAAGCTCTCCCTAGCTTAATATGTTTAATCACTACATTGTATGACAACATTACATGTGCAAACTATCTTCTACAGATATGATCTTTAGCAGCTGTCATATTCCTTCTATTTATCTCTCCCTTTATCTTCTCAGATTGTCTCTCCCTTAGATAGATGTTCTAGTGATCTCCTTGGTTATCATATTATTTATCTCTCCCTTTGACAGCAATGCCAAAGAAATAAATAAACATATAGATCTACATTAGCCATGTGACTCTCTTTTGTCTGGTTCCTATTCTTTCCATGCACCAAATGTATCTCTGTATACTGATATGCAAATCTCTATTTTTTGACTCTTCAAATCTTCCACAACCTTAGATAGAATCCAAAGTGTGAACTATGTTACATCAACATGAATGATCTTCTGATAAGATTAGGCTGATGCAACCTTCAGATCACATTAGTGACTGGTAGATAGGGGATAGACCCCAAGTCTAATCCTTAAATATTCAAAAGTTTCCTTCAGTAGAGGCTTAGTAAATATGTCAGCAAGTTTCTCTTTTGATGTAACATATTCTAATTTAACTTGCTTCTCCTATACTTGTTCTCTTAAGTAGTGATACTTAATAGAGATGTGCTTGGTCTTTGAGTGCATAACATGATTCTTTGTAATGTTTATTGCACTTGTGTTATCACAGCATATAATCACATGCTCAGTGATTATCTCATTCATACCTTCCAACACTTTCTTGATATAGGCAATATTTGAACAGTTTGTAGCAGTAACAACATACTCTACTTCGACAATAGACTGATAAATACAAGGTTGTTTCTTACTTGTCCAAGTAACAAGTCTTTCACTAAAGAAAAATGCTCCTCCGGTGGTGCTTTTTCTGTCATCTATATTTCCAGCCCAATCTATGTCGGTATATACTCTTAGTTCAAACTTCCCTTCCTTAGGATACCATAATCCATAGTCCTTAGTTTTCTTCAATTATCTTAAGATTCTTTTTGTAGAAACCATGTGTGACTCTCTAGAATTTTTAGAAAATCTAGCAACTATCCCCACAACATGTGCAATGTCTGGTCTACTATGTACTATATACATCAATTTAACAATCATTGATCGGTGCAGTGTCTAGTTCACCTCTATAGTTTCATGTTCCTTAATAAGTTTGCATCTTGTGACCATTGGTGTTCCACTTGGTTTAGCATCTTCCATGCCAAATGCTCTTAGTATTTCCTTTATGTACTTGGATTGTGTGATGAATATTTCATCATTCTGCTGAATAACCTGCAAGCCTAGAAAGAACTTAATCTCTCCAAACATAGACATTTCAAATTATTTTCCCATCTCAAGAGAAAATGATTTACATATATGATCTTGTCCTCCAAAAATAATATTATCCACAAATATTTCAAAAATTAAGATAGTATCATCAATATCTCCTTTCATATATAGATTTCTATTCTCACTAGTTCTAGTAAAACCACTACTTTAAAAATAAGTATGCAGTCTTTCATACCAAGCTTTGGGTGCTTTCTTTAAACCATATAAAGATTTATGCAATCTACATACCATGTCTTTCTTTTCTAGATCGACAAACCCTTCTGGTTGTTCGATGTAGACTTCTTCTTCTAGTATCCCATTCAGAAATGCAGACTTGACATCCATTTGATAAAATTTAAATTTCTTATGTGCTGCATAGGCTAGTAACATTCAAACTCCTTCTAGTCTAGCAATAGGTGCAAAGGTTTCTCTATAATCTATTCCTTCCTCTTGTGCATACCCCTTGAAAACTAATCTGGCTTTATTCCTTGTAACCTCTCCATTTTCATTCAGCTTATTCCTGAAAATCCATTTAGTACCGATAACATTCTTATCCTTGGGTCTAGTTTTAGTTGCTATGAAGTATGATACCAATTGTTAGAATAACTGAGAGGGGGTGAATTAGTTATCCACAGTCCCAATCTCAAAATGTATATCACAAAACAAATTCAGCTAATTCTGTAGCTTAGTAAACATAAAATACTAACTGTCTGTGACTTTACCAATTACCAGTTAATTTCTCATAGTGATTACCGACCAAATATAACATGAAATATGTAAAGATGATATCCAAACAATCACAACATAAACACATAACACAAGAGATTTAATGTGGCAACCCTGCAAAGGGAAAAACCACCTGGGACTGGTAACCCAAAATACTTTCACTCTTCTGAAGTGAGCTCAGTGAAGAGCCTACCCTGTTAAAGGTTATAAAACACACTGTAAGGTGTGACCTTGTTAGAGGATTTAACACTAACAGTTATCATCCAACCAGCATTCACTATGGGGTTAACATGATAACAAATGTAAATTCTATGAATGACATTACAAGACTTTCAAGTCTACTTGGTTAAGAGATTTTATCTATTTATAATGGTTAAACTATAACAACAGGTGATCTGAATACAATAAAACTTGATTTGTAGATTATTAGATCTATCTTAAGTCCATACAAATCCTCTGATCAATATTTCTTATTCAATTCAACAACATTTAATAAGTTATTGTCTATTGGTAAAACTGTCTGGTTAACTCTGCAGTTCAATTCTTCTTCAACTAGTTTGATTAGGTAAGCATGAAGCAATATTCACATGAGATCTCCGCAGTCTCCTTCCTCTAGCATAAGTTTCATTGTGAAACCCTAGTCTCTTAAATAGACAAGTAAACTATTTTCTTTTCATCCATTAGATTTTTCCGCTTAATCTCCTTCGTTAATGTTTCCGCTTAATCTCCTTCATTAATGTTTCCGCTTAAACCTTCCTCGGCTGATGTGTCAGTAACATGTTTCAATTCTATCCTTTATGTCTTCTTTGACTTTTTTTAGCCATAGTTCTTACAACAAAATTTATCTTTCCACTCTGATTACGAGGTACTTTCTAGCTCATCAATTTTGTCGGCTAAACTAGTCATTTAGTTCTTTTGTCCATACTCGGTTAACAAAGAAATGTGTCGGTGAACACAAGCTTAGTTGATACTATCACTCTATATACACTAAAATGGCTCGATGTATACTGGAATACTTTATTTACTGACCACACTACTTTGTAACAATTTTCTTCTGACTTCATAACAGATTAATGCAACATAATCAAGTCAACAATATGAAGTCATAGACGAATCAATAAGTTACCAAGAGTATTTCCTATCCTCATCTATCATATCCATCTTCCTCAATGTAGATATCTTTGTTCCTTATCTTTTCTCCTCTACAAATGTTTAGATATTTGCAACTACCATGATAAGTGCTGTCAAAACTAGTTGACATCAATGACAACATAATGACTAATTAAATTATCCTACATAAAAATTCAGTGCTCGGTGATCTCTAATCAATTGTAGTTCTTCAATTAGGTTCTTAATCAATTGTAGTTCATCAAGAACTTGGTCTAATGCCTTTTGGGTGTCCTCAATCACCTCATCATATTTCCTAGCCATAATTTTGATAGTTTGGCCTTTGTCCTTAGTAGGGGTTTTAGTGCATTTATTATTGTTTCTCTTTCCTGTATAGATACAACCAGTAGAATATCTTCAATTTCCTTGGTCCTTATATTATCATCCCTTGAATGAGCTAATTTTTTCTTGATGTTTAGTTTGTTGTATAGGTCTTTTGGAATGCTTCCTTTGATCTACAACAAGTTCTTCTTAAAAGAAAGCAGATGCACAATGATAGCATCTTCAATGACTGCTTGGTCTTTAGAGTCATATCTCTCATAGTATCTTTTTATTGATAATAAATTTCCATGTTTGATTACTCTCTTTTGTACTAATTTAAGGTCTAGTTTCCATAAGGTTTGTGGATTCTCAACTACCTTTTCTTCCTTGTTCTTCCTCTTCCCTTTTGTCTCTTTTTACTTAGGACTATCCTGCTTACCTGTCCTTATGGATCTTCTAGGAATAACTACAGGAACAACATCTTGTGTTTCTTCCTCTTGAGAGGTTGACAAATCAACAATATCAACAGAAGGAGCTACTATCTTTTTTGTCTCCAAAGGAATAGGTGCATCGGTGGCAATGCTGGAAATGCCTCCATCTTATTTCTTATGTCTATTTACTGCCTTTTTGTGATTCCCACCTTTGCAATGATATCTTCAACAATTTTTCTTACTTTCCTTTTCCTTGTTACCTTCTCTTTCTCTTCTCCGACTTTGTCATACTTCTCCCTATATACTCCCTATCTTTCTTGGGTAGGGTCTTTTTCTATTGCCAGTACATTCTCCACTTGCATAGTTAGAGTTTCAACACTTACCTCATATCCCATAGGATAGAACCACTTCTTTCTTGGCTCAACAGCCTCAAAGAAGACACAATCAGTTTCAACCATGAAATAGATAGTGTCCTCATATTTTTCCACTAAATTCTCTCATATTCTGTACCTTTCTTTCATCTGCCTCTGTAGTATCTTAATCATACCAAATAATTCTCCATCTACCCAGTCCTTCTTCTATCTTCTATAGTACTCTGAGAACTGAAGTCTAGTGGGTTCATTATCTTTCCATTCTCTAGGATGCATGCTAGGAAACTTGTGAATGATATGAATGTACATATGAATTAGCAATGATCCAAACCTAAATGCCTTAGATTTTTCCTTCTTTATAGCTTTCACATTATCAATAAAATGTTGAGCTAGGATTTCATAGAGATTATACTTCTTGTTTTCCTTCACCATTTTGTATGCCATCATGATTACCCCAACAGATACATAATTAGGTCTACTACTGTAAAATAACTTGTAGCCTAGCAACATTGCTACCAATCTAACATCCTGCAGATAAATATCATTAACTATCATTTCCCTCTTATACCACTTTGAATGTGTTAGGGTTTCTGCTAGATTCCTTAGGTTCTTTTTTGGTATAGGTAGGGATCCTTCATTATCAAGGCTTGTGATCTAATGTATCAACTGTGTACAAATTTTCACAAATTGTTCACCAATCCACAAAAACTGGTCATGAACTCTGCTAAGAATGATCTTAACCATTCAACTTCTGTGAACTCTGTGAGTAGGGTTAACTTAAGGATTGATTGATATTTTAGGTTCTTGAATTCCTCTACCACGGATCCATAAACTTCTACCATACTATCCAATTCACTGTAGATGTTAACCTCAACAATGATTTCATACTTGTAGTGTATGTATGCCCTAATATCTTCTACATGCAACACACCTACGAGGGTTTGTGAAAATGCTCCTTCCAGATCATCCTCATAGGATTTGAATGGATGCCTCTTGAACTTATACCTAGGTCTTCCTACAACATCATAAACTACTAGTGCATCCATGACTTCTCTAAGAGATTAGGTCTAAATACCTTAAAAATGCCTGAATTTGACACTTTGCTTCACGCGATCATGTTATCACTCTACCCGATAACTAATAATCTTCTTTTCTATGTTATCCTTAAGTTTTGATAAAAAAATGGTATAGATTTGAATTCTTTTAAGTCCTTTTATCCATCACAAGTTGAGTATGTGTATTAAACATGGGTAACTCAACTTTGCATGATGTCCAATCAATACAAAACTCATGAACACATAAGATGAATCTCCAAGTGTTGTGCTCTTAGCCACAGACCCCTCAGTGTTTGTACACATCATTCATAAGCTTGCATGAGCTTACTCCACATATACAGGGGCTAGATATTTTCTGTTTACTGTATCCAATGCACCCCATAAGGCCATGTGGCCTTCTAGGTCGATGCCTCAAAGAACTCATCATACAAAGACACAGTATCATCAACTATCTCTCCCTGAACCACTACTTTGTTTAAAAATTTCACCTTCCATATCTAATCATCTTCCTTGCTCTCTGATTTCTTGAAATAATTCCCAAATTCATCCATGTACTCGTTAAGACTCTTACCACTATCACCAACATTTTTCCTTATAACCACAGGAGGTGGTCCTCTTGGTTCACTAGATCTTCTTGGTCATCTTCTATTGTCTTCTCCATTATATATGCAAAACTTCACAATGTGACCTATATTGTTACATTTGTAACAAGTAGGTGGTCTCCTTTTATCTTTATTAGTCTACAACTTATAATACCTTGCTGTATGTCCAAAGTTATTACATTTTTGACATGTAATCTTGGCCATTGTTTCTTCTCTAATATAGTCTTTCTTAGACCTGGACGGACCAAGTTTTGTACAATTTTCTTTCTTGTGTCTGTATTCATAGCAATTAAAACAATAACTAGTAAAGAGCTTAGAATTACCTTTACTTTTACAATCTCTTTTCATGTGTTCAACTTTGTTGCATCCGAAACATCTACCTCTGAAAGGTATGAACTATTCTCTAGGTTCTTCACGAGTAGGTTTCTCTTCAGGATTAGGTTTTTCTTCATTATTTTCTTCATTTGATTCTTCTTGAATTTTTTAACTTTCTACTTCATTGAATCCAACTCCAGTTATATCTCCTTTAGGCTTTTGTCTTGCTCTTTGTTCATCAATCTTGTCACTGCTCATCTACAACTTCTCAATGTGTAATTTGGCTCGAGTGAGTTCACCTTTAAGGATTTGATTACATTTTTCCAATTCCTGATATTTGTCTTTGTATTGGTCAAGTTTAGTCTTCATTTGACTTATCTACATATTACCTACATTAAGTGACTCTTCAACTTTGTTTCTTTCATCCTTTTCATGCTAAATTTTTTTAATCATTCAAAGATTGATTTGTTTTTTTCTTGCTCCAACTTCTTCACTTTGTTTGATGTGTCACTATCTAAATCTTCTTTGATCTTCTCCATAAGGTCTTGTCTCTAAATTTTTGCAATCTCAAGCTGTTCTCTTAGTTTCCTAATGAAACCATCTGCTCTTCTTAATTTGAATTTTAAATCTCCATTCTCAGCCTTCATTTTATCCAGATCTTCAAGTTCAGCTTCAAAGTTCTCTTGAAAATCTCCTGAATCCATTCTGATCTCCCTTAAGCTGTTAGGCTTTCTCTACAAGGTCTAATAGATCTGATACCAATTGTTAGGATTAGGTAATACTGAGACAGGGGGTGAATCAGTATTACAAAACTTTTATTTCAACTTTAAACAATTATAAACAATCCAAAGCAATGCAGAAATGAAAAGAACATATACACATAACATATTACTCATGACACCATGATTTGTTCTCGAGGAAACCCTGGCCAAGGGAAAACCCCGGTGGAGATGGTACCCACAAATATGCACTAAAATATAATATCCCTATTAGGAGATCCAACGCTATTAGGAGATAATTGTTATATAGTACATTTCCATGTTAGAGGAATACAAAACCTTGTTAGGGGTATACAAAACACCTATTTAAAGGTGATGAGCACACTTTCTCTTACAATCAAAACTATCTCAAAGGAGTTCTCCAAAATGTGAACAATACAAGCACTTATCTTTCTTAGATAGATCCAGTTATAGGTCAACCTCTTACTGATCTCACATCTGATCTCTGCTCTCAGATTTGTAATCTTTCTTCATCATCATAACATAACCATTACTTCACTTTCAAAAAAACATTCTATACTTATACAAAATCAGCCTTCAAGTTGGCTTCACAAATACCATATAAAACATAATAATAACTTATGCAAATGATAATTATGGAGTTGATGATCTTATATTACCAAAGAGTCAGCAATATACTCTATTCACCTATCTTAGTACATTACCATATCAACTATATTCTCCTTGATCTTCACAACTATTCATATACCTTGTTATACTATTTTACTGTCTTCGCATACCTTTCGAACACTGTATCTCACAAGTCTGGTCACCAAAACTCATGTGCTCTTAACTAAAGCATGTATACATAAAAAAATACCTTTAGTTAACTTCAAAAGGCCTAATACCTCATATATCTTCATCTCCAACCAAAACTGTAGCACTGTATCCTATTATCTTGATTCTCAACTTAGTCATTTTCATGACTGTGACTCCAGTGGCAATCTTCTCAATATGCGATCACTCCAATCATAAGTTTTTCCATAAATGACAACTCTCAAGTGATCCCTAGTGCTCCAAAATATCACTTGCCAACAAATAATGTATGTCTAGATGTTTTAATCTTATGTGTTAATGAATGTTATGATGTGTTAATGAATGCTAATGAATCTTATGAATGTCAATGAATGTGTGTTAATGAATGCTAATTAATCTTATGTGTTAATGAATGTTTTGATAATTCATGAATGTTACATTTTATAATAGATGAATGAATGAATGAATTTTAGATGTTAACAGGGAATTTAGAGTGATGTTCGGGGGGGAAATGAGCTTCCACCTTCACGTGGTCGACCCAAATTAGTAGAGAATATTAAACTATTCTTAAAACCAAGTGAATCTCAACATTAACCTATGATTGCATGACAACTTTATAACTCCACCTAGGAATCTAACCTTTTTAGGAAAATACATCTAGGAGACTCCTCTTATCTAAAATACCTAACCCTACAACCAAATACTTGTTTTTTCACACCTTAATTTTGGGCATCACAACTTTCTAACTCCACCTATATTTGCATGCATGTGCATCTCCAATGTATATATATTTGGAAGCATGTACATATACTTGTGTGTGTGTGTTTTCAACAAATTAATTTTGTGCATATCCCACACTTATGGCTTGCCACAAGATCACATTTCTTCGAGGCATTCTATAAAATAGTTCACATGTCTTGCCTATGTAATTTCAATAGGTATGTAATAGTAAATAAATTGACATCATTACTTTTTTAATAGTAAATATTTAAAGGTTTATTTTTTACTTGTATTTCAATAGGAATGTAGTAGTAAATATGAGCTAGTTTTAGATGTTAATTGTGAAAATCTCTTGGCTTTAGGAAATGCAGAAGGAGGAGCCTAGTTCAATATGCAATCTCAATTCATATGCATAGGACATTAGGTGGAGCTAAAAAATGCAACAGGTTTGCATTTTTAATAGAGGTCTTTAATTAGGTATTTTAAGTTATAGACCATTGCGAACATTATAATTTTGGCTCTTATAGGTGAGGGTAATGTCCTTAGCATGCAATAAAATAAAGACTTTTTATTTGCTAGCTTGTTGAGGACATTCTCTCGCCCATATCTGCTAGAGTTGTAATGTTCACGATGATCTACAAATTAAAAAACTTATAGACCTATTAAAAAAATTTAAACATGGTGCATTTTTTTAGCTCCACCTATTATCCATGCATATTATATGCAATTGCACATACATTATCGATTTAGATTGGGAAAATCTTATTTTGGATGTGAGGGAGAGAAGCCAAAGACATAAAAAACATGCACATAAACATGACAACTGAGAAACATAAATGTAGATATCACAACAACTAAGAAACATAAATGTAGATATCATGGTCACAATCTTTTGGGGACAACATAATTGCGTGGTATACCCAGACGATGCAACACAACCACTACTCCTCTGATTCAAAGTTGACACTACAGGATCCAAAAACTATAGATAAGGAATAAATTTAGAGAGCGGAGGAGGGCCATAACAACCAAAATAATTCAGGGTCCCTATGTTATTTTGGTCGGTATGGCCCTTCTCCTCCACTCTCTAAATTTATTCCTTATCTATGGTTTTTGGATCTTGTAATGTCAACTTGGAACCATAAGAGTAGTGGTTGCATTGCATCATCTAAGTATACAACTCAATTATGTTGTGTCTCCAAAAAATTGTGACCATGATGCCTACATTTATGTTTCTTAGCTGTTGTGTCCTAGGACCCCTTATGACCCCTTATGATCCTTTATGATCCCTAAGAATACATCTTAGAGGTCTTAAAGTGTCGTAAAGGGTCATAAGAGGCTCCTAGGAGGGGCCATATGAGCTTCCACCTTCATGTGGTTGGCCCAATTAAGTAGAGAATGTTAAACTATTCTCTAAACAAAGAGAAGCTCAATATTTTAAGGTCTCACTCCATGCATGGTAAATATATATATTTTTCAAAATACAACATACCATCGCAATTACGAAGGTCATTAGAGAACGACTGATAGAAAAGCACTGGACACAATGGCTATCTGTCAAAATTCTCTAACAGGTTGACGTTGCATGTACAACATATCCATTGTAAGAAATTTATACTTGCGACACCCATAATAAGGACTCGACGATAATCAAATGACAACCGATGGCTATCTGTCAGAACTATCCGATGGGAAGCCATTGCTTATATAGCATCTCTGTCGCACAAACATTATAATTCTGATAGTAATAATGAGTCCTAATGGCATGTTGACCATCTTTGACCATGTTGGTAGGCCCTTTTACTATGCATATTGCGATGATCATGTTTGTCATAATTACAATGGACATCCTAGTCATTGGTAATTTTGACACCAAAACTACAATAATGGTTAGTGTCACTTGGTTGACAAGTTGATGTCAGAATTGCAACAAATAGCCATTGGAAAAAGGACTCAAATGTACTAGTGAAACAACAAAGGAACTAGAACGAGATTGCAAAATAGAGAAGAAAGGTCATAATATACAAATGCCATCTACTTGATCTCTCAAGTAGAGCCACAGTCCAAAGATGAGGCATGTAGAGATGAATCATGGAACAAAGCCATGAAGGAATAACTGGAGTAGATTTAGAAAAAAAACACTTGGGAATAGGTTCTAAGGCCTAAAGACAAAAATGTAATTGGAGCCAAGTGGGTATATAGAAACAAGATGAATGAAGAAGGTATTGTTGTTAGAAACAAAGAAAGATTGGTATGTAAAGGATATTCACAACAAGAAGGAATTGATTTTGAAGAAACCTTCTCACCTATTGCTAGAATTTAGGTAGTCAGATTATTCCTAGCTTATGCTTCTTATATAGATTTCAAACTATATCAGATGGATGTAAAATTATCTTTTCTTAATGGAGATTTGGAAAATGAAGTACATAGTGATCAACCAAATGGATTTCATTTATCAGGGAATGGATATCTAGTTTTGACATTGAAGAAGACTCTTTATGGATTGAAACAAGCACCAAGAGCTTGCTATGCAAGATTGGATAAGTATCTAATTCAGTTGAGATTCAAGAAAGGCCATGCTGACAACAATTTATATCTAAGAATCACTAAAGAAGGTATCTTGATTATTGAAGTCTTTTTTGATGATATTATCTTTGGAGAAAATGATGAAATGAGAAACAAGTTTGCATATGAGATGAAAAGTGAATTTGAAATGTCTATGATTGGGGAGATGAAATTCTTCCTTGGATTGCAGACCAGTCAAAGTAAAGAAGGGATATTCATATCTTAGACCAAATATCCTAAAGAACTATTGAATTTTTTTGGCATAGATGATAGTAAACCTGTTGGAACCCCTATGGTAACTGGAACAAAGTTGTCTTTGGAAGATGAAGAAAATAATGTACCTCAAACAAGGTATAGATCAATGATTGGAGGTCTTTAGTATCTGACACACACTAGACGTGATATTGCTAATGTTTTTGGAATTGTTGCAAGATTTCAAGTAGATCCTAAGGAATCTCATCTTATGGCAGTAAAAAGGATATTCAGATATCTAAAGGGCACAATTGAATTTGGTCTATGGTATGATAGATCACATGACTTTATATTTCATGCTGTCACTGATGTTGATTGGGTAGGGAATACATATGACATAAAAAGTACTAGTGGAGGAGCATTCATCCTTGGTAAAAGATAGGTCTCTTGGCTTAGCAAAAAGAAGGATTGCATTGCTCAGTCTACAATAGAATCAGAATATGTTGTAAAAACAACAATTATACATAGATCATATGGATGAAGTAAATGTCGAAGGACATTGGACTATGTCTTAAAGACTTAGTTAATATCCATTGTGACACTAATAGCATGGTAAATATGTCAAAGATCCCTGTTATGCATTCAAAGACAAAACATATAGTAATAAATTATCATTTCTTGAGAGATAAAGTAGCAGAGAAATAATTAAAGTTAGAATATGTGAGTACAAAGGAGAAAATAATAGATATTTTCACAAAACCTCTGCCTAAGGATACATTTGAGTATTTAAGAGGTATGCTAGGGGTCATTCTCCATCCTACTCATGAGTAATTGATGCAGGAACTACATTAGTCCAGAAATATTAGAGCACTATTTCATTCTCTAGACTACATGCTTGATACTTCTCCTATGGGGGAGTATATGTATTTGAGATGAGTTACTAAGAACTCTTGGAAAAAAATATCACCTTTGACATTGATGTCAATGGGGGAGAGAATGACACATGAAAAATATTATGAAAGGATCATCCTTTGGAGGATTTGATGATTGATGAAGAGGATTTGATAAGATGCTGATATAGATAGAGTATAGGCACGTTTTTGGTATTTATGGAACTTAGATTTTTTTCATCTATGTTTGCATCAATGCCAAAGGGGGAGATTTTTAGCATGAATTTTGATGGTATTCCTATGGGGGAGTATCCTACTAATGGTAGAGGTATGCTACATTGGTTGTGTGTTGCATTCATGACAAAGTTTTTCATTGATGACAACATATTAATGAACTCCAACTGATTAAGAACCTGAATGAATAATTTGTGATTAAAGATCACTAAGGAGTTGTTGATTTGATATGTAAGATGATTAAATTAGTATTATGTTTTCATTGATGTCAACTAGCTTGACATTTTTTGGGTTGCCGGTCCCAGGTGGTTTTTCCCTTCACAGGGTTTCCACGTTAAATCTCTTATGTTATGTGTTGATATTTTTTTGTTATCATACTTTGCATATTACATGTTAGATTTGATCGGTAACTACTATAAGTTTTAGACTGATAATAGGTAAAAGCACAGATAGTGAAAGTATTTTATGTTTACCGAGTAGCATACATTGAAGAATTTGTTTTGGATTATATATTTTGTTTTGGGACACTGGATAAATGATTCAGCCCCCTCTCAGTTATTCTAACAATTGGTATCAGAGCTGTGGTTGCTTAGAATAGAGTTTTAAGGACTCCAACACAAAGATCTCAAAATGTATAAGAGGGAAGTGCCAAAGCTAAACAAAGAGAACTTCACAGTATGGAAAAGCTGGATGAAGTTGCACATATCTAGAATTGGGAATTCTACACTAGAACTGATGGAGAATGGCTACATTGAACCGACATCTGGTCCATTAACCCTTTATCAACTAAAAGATAGGCATGAACACAATATTACTATGATGGAACTTGCTGCTACCTATACTGATGCTGAATTTGAAGACATTAAGGGATGCACTACTGCCAAAGCCATGTGGGATAAACTAACTCTAATATACAGTGGAGATTTGAATGTTAAAAGAGCCAGAGCAGAAAGCCTAAGAGGTTGATTTGATGATATGAAGATGAAAGAAGGTGAGAACATTTTGCAATACTCAAATAGAATAAAAGAGGTAGTACATGCTATTAGAGCATCAGATGGAATTATTGATGATGAAATAGTGATAAGCAAGATTCTCATAACTTTACTGCTAGTTTATGCAATCAGGATCTCTACAATTCATGGAACAAGAGCTACATCCAACCTTACTCTTGACACACTGATTGGTAAGCTTACAACCTTTGAATTGAATAAATTTGACAATAGCATTGTACCTTTTGTTGAATCGGCTTTCATGTCTTCTTTGAAGATTTGTATGTCTAGTAGCAGGAATAATAGAAATAATGATAGTGATAGTAATACCGATAATGAACTTGATGAGCTTGAAGCTCTTATGGCCAGAAGGTTGCCGAAAGGTAAAGGAAGTTATAAAGGTAAGATACCTTTGGCATGCTTTAATTGTAAAGAAGTTGGCCACATCGCTGCTAGATGTCCAAATAAGAAAGATGATGATAGATCCAAAGACCGATCTGAAGGAAGCTATGGGAGAAGAGTCAACAGAGGCTACCGACATAACAAAAGAGACAACTAAGATAGCTATGACAAAGGGAAAAAGGTATGTTACATAGATGAAGATATTGAATCTGAATCTTATATTAATGATGATGATGATGTAGAAGTAGTATTTGTTGCTATGAAAGATGACTCAAAGGAAGAAGAGAAACATGAAGAAACAAAATTGATCTCTAAAGTAAGCAGAAATGATACATGGATCATACACAATGGTTGCACACATCATATGACTGGTGATGTAGAGAAATTTGATCTACTTGATGAATATGATGAAGGATCTGTTAGGATGGGAAATGATGCACCTTGTATGGTAAGAGGTAAAGGTTCATTGATGATTAATGATAGAATAAAATGTGAAAATGCATACTGGATAGATGCACTGAACTATAATTTGTTAAGTGTGGCATAGCTGAATAATTCAGGCCATTGACTTGCTTTTGAGAGCAAAAAGGTAAAAATCTATGATGATGGAGGAAGACTTGTCAGAATCGGTACACAATCCAGAGGTAATCTATTTTATCTTGATATTGATCAGTCTTCTTGTTTATTAATGAAGGATGAAGATGCATGGTTGTGGCATAAAAGGTTATTCCATGTAAACTTTGATAACATGATTAAGATTAGTAAGAAGAAAAGAGTTAGAGGGTTGCCTAACTTGTCAAAACCTGATCATGCTATGTGTCATGAATGTCAGAAAGGTAAGATGACTAAGTCTAGTTTTAAAAGAAAAAACTACTCAACAAAGAAGATACTTGAGTTGGTTCATACTGACCTATGTGGTCCTATGAGAACTCAAATTTATTATGGTGATAGATACTTTATTCTTTTTGTTGATGACTCTACTAGATTGATGACAGTTATGTTCTTAAAAGAAAAATTTGAAGCATTTAAGATGTTTAAGTGGTATAAGGAAAAGGTAGAAAAAGATACTGGAAAAGAATTAAAATGCTTAAGATTTGATAGAGGAGGTGAATTTATCTCTAATGAATTTACTAATTTCTGTAATGAGCATGGTATCAAAAGATAGGTCTTTGCACCGAGAACACCTCAGCAGAATGGGATTGCTAAAAGAAGGAACAGGTCAATAATTGATTGTGCAAGAACACTAATGATGCAAAAGAATATCTTTCAAACATACTGGAGGGAATTTTTCTGTACATCTGTATATGTGCTTAACTGAGTACAACTGAAGAAAAACACCAACTGGACACCCTATGAGCTATGGTTTGGACACAAATCTATTGTAAGTTATTTCAAGATTTTTGGAAGCAAATGTTTTATTTTGAAAGATGAGAGAAATGGGAAATTTGATTCTAAAGGCGATGAAGGAATATTCTTAGGATATTCTACTAAGAGTAAAGCATATAAATTTCTAAATAAGGTTACAAATAAGATAATTGAAAGTACTAATGTCTATGTTGATGAGTTTGATGACAAGAACATAGAGGAAAGCAAAAAGGAACTGAAAGACTATGGTAGATTCACTTACATTGAACATCCTGATTATTTGTTGAAGTTGCAACCTGTGATAATCGGTCAGTAGGAAAATAACCTCGAGGAACAGGAAAGGGAAACCAATGAACAAGATGGAGCTATCGAGCAAGCACATGAACCTGAATAGGATGAACAAGAAAGAAGAAACTGAGTACTGGCTAGATTTTTCAAGAGATATCATCTTGAGACACAAATTATTGGAGATAGACAAGCTGGCATGCAGACAAGAAGCAAAGCAATACAAGGTACATGTCTAGTTTGTGAATTTGAACCAAAAATGTGAAAGTTGCATTAGAGAATGAAGAATGGGTTAATGCAATGAAAGAGGAAATAGAACAAATAGAGAATAAAAAAACCTAGTCCTTAGTACCCTAACCTAAAGATAAGAATGTTATCAGTACTAAGTGGATATTCAAGAATAAACTGAATGAAAATGGTGAGGTGACAACAAATAAAGCTAGATTGGTATGCAAGGGATATACACAGGAAGAAGGCATTGATTATGGTGAGACATTTGCACCTGTTGCTAGATTGGAAGGATTTATAATGCTACTTGCATATGCTGGACACAAAAAATTCAAAGTTTATCAAATGGATGTGAAGTCAGCATTTCTGAATGGTATACTCGAAGAAGAGGTCTACATAGAACAACCTAAAGGATTTGTTGATCCAGACAACAAAGACATGGTATGTAGATTACATAAATATTTATATGGTTTGAAGCAACCACTAAGAGACTGGTATGAAAGGCTGCATGCTTACTTGTTAAGTATTGGATTTGTTAGAACTAGTGAGAACAACCATTTGTACATGAAAGGTGATACTGATGACACTATTATTATTGCTGAGATATTTGTTGATGATATTACTTTTGGAGGTCAAGATCATGTATGTAAATATTTTTCTAATGAGATGAGAAAAGAGTTTGAGATGTCTATGTTCAGAGACATCAAATTCTTTCTAGGACTACAAGTGATTCAGCAAAGTGATGGGATATTCATCTCACAATCTAAATACATAAAGGAAGTCTTGAAGATAGTTGGCATGGAATATGCTAAACCTGTGGGAATACCAATGGCTACTAGATGTAAACTAACAAAGGAAGATGAAACTACAAAGGTAAACTAGACACTTTACCGATCCATGATTGGTAAGCTAATGTATGTAGTTCACAGTAGACCAAATATAGCACATGCTGTGGGAATTGTTGCTAGAGTTTCTGATAACCCTAGATAATCACACATGATTGCTACTAAAAGAATCTTAAGATACCTAAAAAAGATAGAGGATTATGGATTATGGTATCCTAAGGAAGATAAGTTTGAACTGAAGGTCTATACTGATGCTGATTGGGATGGAAATGCAGATGACAGAAAAAGCACCACCGAAGGAGCATTCTTCTTTGGTGAAAGACTTGTAACCTAGACAAGTAAAAAGAAAGATTTTATTTCTTAGTCTATAGCTAAAGTAGAGTATTTTGCTGCTGCTACTAATTGCTCAAACATTGCATATATTAAGCAAGTATTGGAAGGAATGAATGAGGTAATCACTGACCCGGTGATTATATACTGTGACAACACCAGTGCTATTAATATTTCAAAGAATCCAGTAATGCACTCTAAGACAAAGCATATATCAATTAAGTATCACTACTTAAGATAAAAAGTGCAAGAGAAGCAAGTGAAGTTAGAATTTGTTACATCTAAAGAAAAACTTGCATATATCTTTACAAAGCCTCTACCGAAGGACACATTTGAATACTTGAGGACTAGACTTGGGGTCCATCCCCTATCTACCAGTCACTAATGTGATTTGGATGTTGCATCAGCTTAATCTTATCAAAAGATCACACATGTTGATGCAACATAGTTCACACTTTGGATAATGTTCAAGGTTGTGATTAAGTTTGAAGAACTGAAATAGATTGGGATATCAGTATACAGATATATAGAGACTGTATTGGACACCAGAGTGTTGGAAATTTGGCTAATGTGGATGCATAGATGTTTTCATTATGGAAACATATGATCTCTACTAAGAGTGCAGAATCTGGAATGCAAGTATGGCAAGTTGAAGGAAGAAATTGTCTAAGTATGGATACAGTGATCCTGACAGAACACCCGATGAAGATTTAGTTGGTGACGTCCACTGGAGAAATATTTTTGTTTGCGTAGTTAAATAAAGCTTCTACAAAGTATGAGGATACCCCATCTCAGTGCACATAAAGTTTGGAGCAGTACAGACGAAGTTATTCGAAGTTTACCGAAGATAGTTTTTGCAAACAGAACAGTTTTGGAGATAGTATTAGCGAAAGAGTTAAGGGATTATTTTTGCTTGTCAAAATAATGAATTAACATTATGAAGGGATGAAATCTTAGATGTTTAATCTTGGATAAAGATTTTGGAAGCTGACCATATAAAGTTATTAGCTCTAATAACTCATATATTAGGCATACTTGAAATGTAATGATAATGATGTGTTGTGTGAAAAGAAAGAAAAGGATAACTTGTGAAAGTTGTATATTGTGATAGCAGCAAAGGCTATTGATGTGAAGTTGTAAGCAGTACCATACTATAGTCAGAAACATTTTGTATTACCTATTTGGGCAGTGAGCTCAGCTGGTGATCAGGTTTTATAATCTACCTCCTAACAGGGTTAAGGCTTCTAACAAGGCCTAAAGTCCTTTAACCAGGACATATCTACTATATATTATAAATTGACTCTTAACAGGGTCCAATATCCCTAACAAGATACTTTTGATTAGTGATCTTTGTGGGTACCATCCCCACTGGGGTTTTCCCTTGGCCAGGGTTTCCTCGAGAACATATGATGTGTTATGAGTTCTTTCTATTTACTACTATGTTTTTTAATCAGCTTGATAATCTTTGTATGCACTAAAGTAATCTGTTATATCCATAAGTGGGAAAAAGTTAAAGTTTTTGAAATATTGATTCACCCCTCCCTCTCAGTATTTCCTATTTCTAACAATTGGTATCAGAGCACAGTTACTCAGAGAAGGAACATTCAAGGAAAGCTTAGCAGCTTGAGTAAGATCTCTATGGATATGGATCAACTTCAGAAGAATCTTGAAGAAGCTCTTGAACAGATTGATATGCTTATTGATGAAAGAAACTCCTTAAGAAGAAAGTATGAAGATGCAAAGAATGCTATTGACAAATTAAAAGGCAAGATTGAAGATCTGAAATCTGAAAAGAAATTTGATATTCTTGTTGAAGATTGTGATGAATTAGAAAAAGAAAATGAGATCCTTAAGCATGAGCTGAAGATAGTAAATCTGAAGCTTAGTATGAAAGATGGAAATTTGAGATCTAATAATGAAAAATTGAAAATTGAGAATGAAGATCTGAGATCAAGACTTGAAAAGGTAACATCCGAATCTGAAAAAGTAAAAGTGCAGTATGTGGAACTTGAGAAGTATAATAAAATTGTGAAAGGTGAATTAACTCAATCTAAAAAACAACTTGAAAGGCTATATTCAAATAGTGATAGGACTAAAAAACAAATTTCTTTTGGAGAACCATTCTTTGATAAGACTGGATTTGGATTTAGTATGTTTAGAACAAATCATGAAAGTAAGAAGCCATATCTGAAGACATCTGAAAGTATGGAGGAAATGAAGCTAGATGAGAACACATTGGAAGATCCACCTAAAGAAGAACCACCTAGAGAGAAAGAAGAATCAAAGAAAGAAGAATCAAAATAGGAAGAATCATCTAAAGGTATGCAAAGAGAATTCAAAGGTAGATGTTTTTCTTGTAATACTATTGGGCACATGAAGAGAGATTGCATAGGTAAGCAATTTAAACCTCTTAATGGACATTGTTATAATTGTCATGGTTTTGGACATAGAGCTAATGAATGTAGAAGACCTAAATTAATTTTGAATTATTATGATAATAGAATGATTGGGAATACTAACAATGCAGATAAGAGATCTATTGAAGAAATGAATAAAAGAAAAGTGGTAGTATGTTTTAGATGCAACAAAGTAGGACATATTGCTAGAAATTGCAGGTCACAGATTAACCAAAAAGGGCAGAGATTTGGAAACAATGGAATCATTTGTCAGATATGCAACAAGTTTGGACACTCATCAAGAGTTTTCAGAATGAACAATGGAGGTTATCATCATAACCCTAACCCTAGGAACAATGCAAGAAGGAATGAAAATGCAGGAAACAAAGAGAAAGGTTGTTGTAGCAATAAAGATGAAGTAAAATTTGATAAAGGCATAGATCAAGGAGGTATATTCAGCACTAAAAGTAGTCAGGAAGGTAATGTAACTAATGGTAAGGATGAATCTTTACCTGACCCTTCTTTAAGTACTTAAATTATGTAAGTTTCTATAGTTTAGGACTTAGGATTAGTGTAGATTAGGAATTTGAATGAGTTAAGTTTTGTGTAGTTAGATATAGGTTTGTTATGTTGTACTAATGCTATGGTTAAGTGCACAAAAGAAAATATTGTGTTTTGTGAGGTCGCAAAAAGGTTTTATGGTTGGAGGTTTGCAGAATCAGCTTTTTGAGGTTTTAGTGGCAAAATGAATGAATACGATGTCATATCTAGTTAATGTGAAGTGTTATAAGGT
Source organism: Chamaecyparis obtusa (assembly GCA_027943335.1). Lineage (NCBI taxonomy): Eukaryota > Viridiplantae > Streptophyta > Pinopsida > Cupressales > Cupressaceae > Chamaecyparis > Chamaecyparis obtusa. Next base: position 160,357 of record BSBK01005366.1, on the reverse strand, counting down.
TGAAATCAAAGTTATCACAATTAAAAAGGGATTGAAAAGAGATTTAAAAGAAGAAAAAGTGAGTTGAGGATGATTTCAAGAAGTTTGGAAGCAGTTTGCTGTGTCGATCATACCGAAACCCTAGATTTGCAAAGTTGAGATATTTTTTGATCTTTAATCAGTTGATAAGATGGATATTTCTATGGTTCATAATGTTAAGGATAAGAATAGACCTAAGATTAAGAAAGAACTAGTAGAACCAGCTGAAATTGATAACAGACTAGCACTATCATCCATACCAGATGGAGTATTACACATTGAGAATGTTAAAGGATATTTAGGTTGCAAGTTTGAAACTTTGGGAGATGCAGATTTTAGTGATGATTACAGGAAATTGTATAATCAAGACATGTCAGTTAAACCAGTTTATGGGCACCTAGAGAACAATGAAATTATCAATTATTCCATGAAGTATGAATTTAATGATGAGGAATGTACCAAGATCATTTTAAGTAGAATCCACAATGGGAAATTCCAGATGGAGGATAGAGTTATTGATATAACTGCCAACCTAATTCATGATGTTACTGGATTATCAAAAGTTGGAGAGATTCCACTAAATGAAAAGAACATGAGAAAGATTGTCTTAGACAACACTGGATCTAGTTCTAATGGTAGAGGAATTGCGATAAGTAAGATTAAGCAAGATGATGTTAGGTACCTTTGCAAGATCCTAACAACTAAATTCTTTGGCAATTCAAGGGAAGATGACATGGTTGCAGGAATGGTTCATGTAGCTTATCTTATGTGTATTGAGAAGAAACAAGTAGACCTATGTGAAATTTTGAAAATTCAGTTATTTGAGAATTTAGAAAAGATTAAGAAGGCTAAGTACACATAGTTTAGGTTTTCATCTATGATAACCTATATGTTTTTCCATATTTTGTGAAGATTTCCTTACACAGTTGACTGGAGTGACAATGTGAACACAATGGAAAGAATAAACCCAGTCTACATGAAGCACCTAATTGATAAAGTCAATGACAGTGTGAAGCTTGTATTGATGACTTTTCAGAATATTGTTAAGAACAGATCAAGGATTCCTCAATCCTTAGTTGAAAAGCATAAAGATGACTATTTGTTTTATGGTAGACACTGATTTCACCTACATTGAAGTAGCTGAGCCTAGAATAGAATTCATAGACCCTCTTGGCTATGAAATCTCTGAAGCAGAAATAGTAGGATATGTGAATAGATTGTTAAAGTGTGAGTTGGATGGTCATGCAAATAGGTTTGGAACCTATGAAGAGAATTTCAAATCTGCAATAATTTTGAAAGAAAAGAAGCAATCTAATAGGAGAGTTGAATCTACTATGAAGAAAATACTGAAAGAATGAGGTATGTTAAATAATGAGTTTGACATAGCTAAGAAGACTACAGAAGGCTTGAAGCAAAGTCAAAATCTTGTAGTTCCACCTGTGGCATCTAGTGCAGACCCTGTTGATCCTATTGTAGTAAAGGTAAAAGTTGAAGTACATGAAAAAGATGAAGGAGAAAAATCCTTTTCTCCTATTCCTAGCAAAAGAGTAAAAGTGAGTGCAATAGGACCTGGCAAGAGACAGAAAGTGATTGTACCACCTGTACCTAGAAAACTAGTAGTAATTAAAGATGATGATGAAGTTTCAATCAAGAAGAAAACTTGGAAACCAAGAATTGAAAGAGTTAATGAAGATATATTGTAGCATGGAGACTTCACTAAGATAAATAAATTCTATGATCTATATGGATCATTTGACAGATTGAATTTTGAAAATGCAATGATTACACATATGATTTTGATAGATAAGAAACTTAGCACTATTCATGGTAAGATCCTAGAAGATTTGTATAACAGACTTGTGAATAGAAAATAGAGAGCACAAGAAGAGGACATAAAGATGAGAGAACATGTAATCAGACAGTTTTGTGAAGTTGAGGATGAAGATCATTTGAAGAGAATCTTGAAGCCTCTTGGAACTTTATTGAGAACTAAGAGAAGAACAATTCTTATAATGGGAGGCAAAAGGGAGGAAGTACAAAAAGAGACTGAGCAAGCAGTAATGCAAGTTCTTGCAGATATAGTTGTAGGAAAGCATGTTGAATCAGATCCTCAGCAAAAGCAATCAGAGGAACCGTATGCAGAGGAAGTTGGTATTGAAGAAGTCCCATGTTCTTCGCATATCAATATTGGCAAAGAATCAATGGACATTGAAGGAACCAAAGTGACAATAGAGTCAGATGATGCAGTATTTCATGATCTAGGAAACATTGTTGACAATTTGGCTTTATAAGAGCAAGAGAAGGTTACATAATCAAAAAAGGATACAGAGGCAGTGGAAGCACCAACTATATTAGAATCAGTTCCAGCCGAGCAGATAGTTAAAGGTAAACAAATTTTGACAAAGGTCACTACCCCTAGTGCACCTGACAATAAGAAGAGACAAATTGGTTCAATTTTTGAAGACCTTGGAAAAGAGGTTGAAGATGATGATCATCTTGAGTTCATCACATCTCTTAATAAAATTATTGGAAAGAATAAGAAGGTGAAGGACCTTGAAGGCAAAGTTAGAGTTTTGACAGAGAAACTTGAGAGTGTGATCGGCACTAAGGTATTTGAATCAGATCCACTTGAGAAAGATAAAATGGTAATAAACTCTTTTGACTCTGAATTTTCTAACTTAAAGGATATTGCTAGAATAAAAGTTCAGGAAGCCTTTGAAGCAGAAATGCAACAAAATTTAAGTGTAAATATTCAAAATGATATTGGTAATTTGGATGTATGCATAAAGAATTTGAGGAAACATTTTGAGACTGGAAAGAGTTTGTATATACAATGCACAAAATCAGAAATCCTAACAGCTGAAGAAGATAAGAAGATCAGAGAGAAGATAGATGCAATTACAACTGAAACAAACACCTTGACAAGCCCAAATGTAAAGATAAGTTCTGTGGAGAAGAACATAAGGAAGTTAAATGATGAAATCAAAATGTTAGCAGAGGAGAAGAATAGAAAGATGATCAGGATTAACATCTTGAGAGAGTATATCTCAATCAAGACCTCAATTGTTGAAGACCAAATTGAGTAGTGTCTTTCAGCAAAGACATCTTTTCAGAAGTTTAGCTTTAATTCCCTACAAGCTTGTCAGACAACAACATATGGATTGAGTACTCTACTCAATGTTGTTGAATCCATCAGGAAGATATTGGAGAAAGATTTTGAATCATGGAAGTCAGAGTTTGGTGACTATGTTGCAAGCCTACCAGCTTTGCAATAGTTGATAACAAGGTATCAAGTTTTTTATTGAAATTTTTGTACACCCTATCTTTGTCATTGTTGTCAAAGGGGGAGAGAGAAAAAAATTGATAATATGTTGATGAAGGATACTCATAGGGGGAGCTATTCTATGGAGTACAATATTGTATATGTGTTGTATAACATTTGGCCACAATTTTGTGTAAGTGTTTTAAAGTTTTGTTTGCACACTTAGCCAATTTTCCCATATGTTGCCACCAATGACAAAGGGGGAGATCGTTGGCAATTTGGCTAATGTGGATGCATAGATGTTGTCATTATGGAAACATATGATCTCTACTGAGAGCATAGAATCTGGAATGCAAGTATGGCAAGTTGAAGGAAGAAATTGTCTAAGTATGGATACAGTGATCCTGACAAAGCACCCGATGAAGATTTAGTTGGTGACGTCCACTGGAGAAATATTTTTGTTTGCACAGTTAGCTAAAGCTTCTATAGAGTATGAGGATACCCCATCTTAGTGTGCATAAATTTTGGAGCAGTACGGATGAAGTTATTCAAAGTTTACTGAAGACAGTTTTTGCAGACAGAACAGTTTTGGAGACAGTATTAGCGAAAGAGTTAAGGGATTATTTTTGCTTGTCAAAATAATGAATTAACATTATGAAGGGATGACATCCTAGATGTTTACTCTTGGATAAAGATTTTGGAAGCTGACCATATAAATTTATTAGCTCTAATAACTCATATATTAGGCATACTTGAAATGTAATGATAATGATGCTTTGTGTGAAAAGAAAGAAAAGGATAACTTGCGAAAGTTGTATATTGTGATAGAAGCAAAGGCTATTGATGCAAAGTTGTAAGTAGTACCATACTATAGTTAGAAACATTTTGTATTACTTGTTTGGGCAGTGAGCTCAGCTGGTGATCAGGTTTTGTAATCTAACTCCTAACAGGGTTAAGGCTTCTAACAAGGCCTAAAGTCCTTTAACCAGGACAGATCTACTATATATTGTAAATTGACTCTTAACAGGGTCCAATATCCCTAACAAGATACTTTTGATTAGTGATCTTTGTGGGTACCATCCCCACTAGGGTTTTCCCTTGGCCAGGGTTTCCTCGAGAACATATGATGTGTTATGAGTTCTTTCTATTTACTACTATGTTTGTTAATCAACTTGATAATCTTTGTATGCACTAAAGTAATCTGTTATATCCATAAGTGGGCAAAAGTAAAAGTTTTTCAAATACTGATTCACCCCCCCCCCCTCTCAGTATTTCCTATTTCTAACATAGAGAGTTACTTAGCTACTACAGAGCTGATTATTTATTTGTTTCTTTGGCATTGTTGTTAAAGGGAGAGATAAATAATATGAAAGAAAAGTTAAACATGTACCGATGTGAACTATCTAAGGGAGATATAATCTGAAAGAAACAAAACATTGAATATTAGTTACAAAGACCAGAAACAGGAACCTGAGAGCTAAAAAGATCATATCTACAGAATGAAAAAGTTATATTTTATAATTTTGTTTAGTAACTTAGTGATTAAACATATTAAGCTAGGGAGAGCTTGCACAACATTTTTTCAGAGAGTTGTAGAATACATGTTTGGTATGTGTATGGTACACTTCATATTACTTGAGTTGCCATCAATGCCAAAGGGAGATATTGATGAAATACAACTGATTCAGAACTTGAATGAAGAATCTATTAAAGATCACTAAGGAGTTGCTGATTAGATATGTAAGATGATTAAATAAGTATTATGTTGTCATTGATGTCAACTATCTTGATAGTATTTATCTTGTAAGTTACTATACCGAAACATCTGAAGAAAGGTGAAAGAGATGAAGAACAAAGGTATCTACATGAGGAAGATGTATATGTCAGATGAGGATAAGGAATACACTGAGTAACTTGTTGATGAGTCTATGACTTGATGATATTGACTTTATTATGTTGCATTCATCTATGATGAAGAATAGAGCTAAAAGACACAAAGCAATGTTGTCGATAAATGAAGCATTCCAGTATACACCAATGGAGTGTAGTGTATATCGAGCATAGTGTTAATCAAGATTATGTTCATCGATGCATTTCTTTGTTAACCGAGTAGAACAAAAAGGAATTAAATGATTAGTTTAGCCGATAAGATTGATGAGCTGGAAAGTGTATGAAATCTAGGTAAAAGATAAGGTTTGTTATGAAGATCGACAGCTAGCATAATTCAAGGAAGATTTAATGTAGCAAATTGAAATGTGTTACTAACACATCTACCGAAGAAGGTTAAAGTAGAAAAATTAATGAATGAGATTAAGCGGCAAAATTTGATGGACAAAAAGAAAATGATTTACTCCTCTATATAAGAGACATTGGTTTCATTGTTGAAACTATGCCAAAGGAAGAAGATATTGCAAAATTATCACATGAACAAGTTTTCATGCATTCTGATCATATTGGTTAGTGAGAACCAAACTCTAGAATAATTACCGAGCTACAGAGAGTAATTACCAATGGATACTAAGTTGATAGTGTTGAATCTGAAGTGATATATTGATCAGAAATATTTGTATGAGCTGAATATTGATCTGTAAACTGCAATTGAAGTTGTATCAAGGCATCTACTATTACATATTTAACCATTGTACATAGTCAAATCTCTTAACCGAGTGGACTAAGAAAGTCTTTTTATGTTTCATTCATAGAGTGAACATTGTTATCCTGTCAACCCCGGAGTGACTATTGGTTGGACAATAACTATTGGTCTAAAATCCTCTAACAAGGTCACACCTAATAGTGTGCTTGTAACCTTTAACAAGGTTGGGTCTTCACCGAACTTACTTCAGAAGAGTGAACATTTTTTGGGTTTCTGGTCCCAGGTGGTTTTTCCCTTCACAGGGTTTCCATGTTAAATCTCTTGTATTATGTGTTGATATTTGTTTGTTATCATACTTTGCATATTACATGTTAGATTTGATCAGTAACTATTATAAATTTTAAACTAATAATTGGTAAAAGAACAAATAGTGAAAGTATTTTATGTTTACCAAGTAGCAGAAGTTGAAGAATTTGTTTTGGATTATACATTTTGTTTTGGGACACTGGATAACTGATTCAGCCCCCTCTCAGTTATTCTAACACATATTCTATTGATTGGTAGTTTAAGAGTTTGCAGAACAAGTTGTAGAGAATTTTAGGAACACCATACATAAAATCAGGATGTGCGCACTGAGAGAGAGAGACTCCTAATGATGTCTTGGGTCATGATCCATGATCACACATTCTTATGAGTTGATTAGATAGAGTTATGACAAGTTTACTGGCAACTATTTTTCAAAAGATGGAAACTATGTTTTCATAGAGTTGATTACAAAACTTTGTCGATAACACTCATGGTTGTTTAAGTTATGATGTGCAAACATAGGTTCGCATTGGACACTGGTTGAATAGCTTATTGTGATCATATGGAGTTTTGATCATACAAGTGACATCAGCTATGACATGTGCATTGGAGAAGACCTATTTGGAGGCTGACTTGGAACATGTTTCAAGTAATATGATATGCACGATTAATCAATGGATCTAAATGATTAATTGATGTAACTACTACATTATAACATTGTAAGAGGCTCCACATGCATCTTTGCATGGGTTCACTTTGTATTTTTTAAATATGATTTATCCTATGAAGGCCGCCTTGGATGTAATTATTGTAACTTGTATTTAAGGATTGAAATCCTTGGAAAATTGTGTGGGATTGCATATGTGAAATGTAGAGGTGAATGGGAGCTTAAGGATACATTGGATACTATTGGAAGAACAATAGTTGTGAACTTAGTCACTAGATGGAGCTTTCTTGGCATTAATTGAAGACTGGAAGTAGTTTTAGAACAAAATTATCTCATACTTATTATTGCGAGGTTTGGAGAACCTGATGGTGGCTTTAACTCTCAAATTTATTGATTAGGTTGATTTATTTTACACCCCTAACAATTTAATTGCCTTTAAAAGGGTTGGACTCCTAGCAGGTTTGATTCCATAATTGGGATCAAATTGTAAAAGGCTCCTAACATGGCTTGTCCTTTAATTACAACCTACCTATTGTAATACTCAGCCCCTAATAGGATCAGAACTCTTAACATGATTATTATACCTATAGTGTAGATATTTTTGGGTTCCATCCACACTAGGGTTTTTCCCTTAACATGGTTTTCCTTGAGAACAAGTCTTGGTGTCTATGTGTATGCTGCATTCATTTTTTAGTTCAGTATTTTGTTATAAGAAATATGTTGGAAGTTAAAGTTAAAGTACTCTATAATGGCATCAACTGATTCACCCCCCCCTCTTAGTTGATTGGGACACTATTATTCTAACACTTGCATACATGGGTAAGTTTGATCTTCCTTTTGCATCTCCACTCCTTATGGATTTAGCAAACTTAGCCATCCTTGGATCTTCCAGATCTAATTGTTTTTCTTCTCTCAAAGGGATTTCCTCTTCCCCTTGGTCTTCATATTCATCAACTTCTTCTATTTTTATCTTTCCTCTCTTCTCTAGTATTTTCAACCTTACAATCAAGGACCTCATCTCCTTTTCCTTCTCAATCTTCTCCCTTCTCTCTTGCTTAAGGGATTCTCTCATTCTTTTATTCTCTTCCGTATGCCCCTTTAAAATCTTGGCAAGTTCAGCATTTGTGACCCTCTAAGGGATCCCATCATCTTCTCCTTCTATCATCTCCAATGCAAAGATCAAGTTTGGAACATTCAAGGAGGAAATGGACACTCCAAGGCCTCAACAAAGCATCAAATACACCAAAGACCCCAAAAGAAACTCTCAACTTCCTCACCTAGGATGCTCCTAAGCTCTGATACCAATTGATGAAGAGGGTAAGGGTTTTGGTGGAGTTACTTCTCCAAATGGTTAAGTTTTGAGAGGTTTAAGCATTCACTAGCCCTCCTAACCCCAATGTTTCCAAATGGAAAATACTACACAACTGACTCAAACACCTTACCAATCACCAAGGTAGATGTCTTGGGCCTTTTCAAGATAGATTCAACTAGTTTCAACAAGTTTAAGATTTTTAAGCAATGCCCAACACCCAAATCCTCAAAATAGTCTACTATGCCTAATTGTTTCCCTAGTAGGTCTCCAACGACACAAATGTGCAATTTAATCACAAAATTCTCAAAACACTAGAAAAAATATTTTCAATTCCTGATACCCTTTTCAACATTTTTTAACATACCAAAATCTTACCATAGGTTATTTTGGACCAACATACCCATCCTCAGATTGTGCCCTTGTTTCAAGCACAAAAGTTGGTCAATTTACAAAGCAAGTGTAAGTTCTACTTAGTTCCAAATATTAAGACTCTCAATTGTCTCTCCAAATTTCTTCAAAACCAATATTATCAAGTCAATTTGGACCTCAGACCCTTGCAAATGCAAAAGCCCCAAAATGGCTTCCTACAAGCCCTCAAAATAAGGGTTTTCCAAATGTGCACCCTCCATGCCTTTGAAAAATCATCCATTGATGGATTCACCATTCAATAAACATATCTAGGCACTTTCAATCATAACAAGTACCCCTCATGAAGGTGGATAGTCTACTACAATACCCATGCCCTCATATTCATCCTCTTTAATGGTGCAATATTCAGTCAAATACGATGATCACCTTGCAACCAAATGATATTGCATCATGAAATGTTAGTTTAGTATGATAAAAGGATAGGATTCATCCCCTAATCATAGAGACCATAAAATGAGGATGAATTTCAATTCATGCTTCAAAAACCATACAAAATCCTGATATGTCACGACACGGTCAGACTTTTAAACACACAATTCAATCACTATGCTTTAAAATGGATTCAAATAAGTCTCTAACACATCTAGCGATAGCATCCATTGTTAGATTCAATGAGACATCAAAAGAATCAGTAGATTTGAAAGAAAAAATCTCTATTTTCTCAAAACCTTGTACAGTTTACACAATGTTTTTACTAGTCTATACAACTCCTTCTCTCTCCAAACAAGAACTTGAAACAACTGTATATAAGTGTGTATTAACTTCCCAAATTGATCCCATTTGGTTGGAAGTTATTAGACTCACAAAACACAACTAAAACACTAATTCCCTCCCATTCCTAACTAACTATTAGGATTTGAAAATTTAAATTCCTAACTTACAATGTATTACATTTTAAGCCTTAAAACTCATCCAAATTCATGGATTTAAACTTCACTGGATCAAACAGCCTATCTAAGACCCTAATCAATCATTTGAACCTCATGGAGCACTAATGGCTCTTTTTACATCACATTTCTTCTAAGGTCCTTATCAGGCCCTTTGGGAGTTTTACTATTTTCAACAAATTGATTATTGCACATAGCCATGATTGGCTCAATATCTCCCAATTGACTTGGAGAGATGTTGTCTTTATGTCCTTCATGCTCTAGCCATTAGGTGTCTTCATTCTCCTAGGTGTCTTCATGGATGTTCCAGTTTCATTGTAGAACTTAGATTTTTGCATTTTTGGATACCCTTTTGGACGCTTTGTCAAGTTTAGTCATTATAGTAAGCCAATCAAATTGAAAAAACAAAAAAAATTCTAATTTTTTTAAAAAAATTTGAAACAATTTACACCAACTTGGAGAAGGCATAACTTTTGACTTGGTGCTTGAAATTGCGAACCATTTTCATCATTAGAAAGCTAATCAAGAAATATAATTTTAGTCTCAAAAATAGGGTGCCTTTGGCAACCTAATTTTTGAGACCGACAAAAGTTTCACCTTTATGAAATGAGCAGAAGACCTCTGAAAAGCCAAATTACTAAAACATAGAAAAATACTAAAAAAATATGAAAAATTTAGATTTTAATTTTTCTTCTATTCTATCCCTTTGGTCTTCTCAATATAATCAAACATTAAAACAAGGTGTTAAATCTTCTCATTCATTGTCTAATCAAGAAAATCAAAAAAATCATGATATGGATGATCAATCTATCTTCATCCTCATTGAGCAATGTCAAGCTTTGCAATCAGAAATTTGAGAAATGAAGAAAGAAAAGGAGACCCCATCAGACAAGTATTCTTTATCATCAATATGCCCTTTTCTCTTTGAGAATGATATCCACATGTCTTCATCTCCTTAAAAAATGGAGACACCATTGTATGACTGCCCAATCTTTGATCAAGAGGCTATGCCACAATCTAATAATAATCCTATCTTTGATCAAGAAAATGAAGAAATAGATATATTGTATTCACTTGAGAGTCTTCTCTATCTGCAAGAACATCAAGAAGAACCTAATCATCCCTTAGAGAGAATCTTTACTCCTTTGGGACAATCTTATCATCCCTTAGAGAGAATATTTACTCCTTTGGGATAATCTTATGAATCAACATTGCAAGAACTTCTTGAACGCAATCTCATCATGTTGCCTCAAATCACTTCACATAGTTTTGTATTCTTGAAAAACTATTTTACCTATCATAAAAATAATGAAGATGAGACTTCAGATTGCATGGAGTTGAAACATAGAATCCAATATCTCATTGATGATAACATCATTGAAGTTGAAAATCCTAATGAATCATCTAATAAAGAACAAGATACTATTCTCAAGAAAGACCTAAATCATGAACCTATGATTAGTATTGGTTCTCATGCAGGCTTCATTTCTTTTGTCATGCATTAATAATCTAAAGAAGAAAAGATATCTAAAGTCCCTCCATCAAACAAAGAACGTAATGCTTTTCATACTGACTATGTCTACCCTAAAGGGATACCTCTAAAAGAAATCCAATCTCATTTGCATCTAGCTGAAAATATTTTCAATTCTTCCAAAATGAAACATCCCTAACCCTCATCTGATGCCATGCCTACCATGCATACTCCAAGTAGTTCTTCATCATCCCTTCAAGAATCTCTCATGCAGATCGAAACTCGTACCTCATCCTTAAAAGTGGATCCATGTCAACAGGATAATTCAAAGTGTGAAGAAATGAATATCTATAATGATCAAGGTCAATGTGCCATCCTTCCTCATCCAAAATTTGACCAAAGTCCCATATCTCATGATGATCTTTTCATACCCTTTTATTCCTTCCAAGATGAAACCTTTCCATCTCAAAAGCCACATAGCCCTCCATATCCTAAGAAAGATCAAGGTATTCCTTTTATCATCTCTAATGAGTTTATTGAAAATCAAGAGAAAAACACTTTTCCTATGCTATATAAAGATCCTTATCAAGATTAGAGTATTCCCTCACACTCTTGTCATACTCCTCCATATCCACCTCAAAAATCTCCCATTCTTCTTAATCCTTGGAATAAGAATAAATCTCATCACACTTTTGTTTCTCCTATCAAAGCTACTCATGCACCTATTGATATAAAGATGAATCCTAAAGAGAAGAGTCTTTATCATTAAGCTCATTCTAAATATGTTGACATCCCTTCCACATCTTATCTCCGTCCATTCACAAATAAGAATGAAACTTCCCTATCCTCCAAATCCATCCTTGGTCCTTATATCCTTCCAACCATCATGCCTATCACTCCTAAATTGGCATCCACTTACCCTATCTCTCCCCAAGATCAACAAAGACATGCATTATTGAACCCTCCATGTCAACACATCCATATGAAGCCACCATATCAGCCCTATTCTCATCCACAATTCCCACATCTTTTGGAAGCAATTTAGATGTCAAACAAAGAAATAAAAAATTCAAGAATCCACTTATATATGAAGATCACTATGTCCAGTCTAATTGACATGTGAATACAAAGAAAAAATAAATATTCAAAAGACCACAAAGGTCCAATAAGGAAAGAAAGAAATCAATGAAGATCTGGGTTCCTAAATCCATCATTGAAGAAGTATATGCTAAAGAATCCAAAAGAAAAGAAAATTCAAAAAGTATGTGGATTCCCAAGTCACTTTCAAAGGACTTGGATACAAAAGAAAAATTAGAGTTGACATCCAATCTTCCAAATACTTTTCCTTCCTATCCTTCCATCTACTATTCCCCCATCATTCCACTACCCTACAAGGTGTGTGTCTATCCACCTGCCCTTATGAAAACCTTTCAATAGCCTATCCAATATCCAACACCTAACTACTATCCTTCCATCCCTTATTCTTTTATTCCTCTTATCCAATCCATCACCTAAATCCTTGGCTACCATCTCCCTTATCCTCCATATCATTCCTTACCATCACCCTATCAACATCTTTGAGCATACCTTTCAGCGACCTCGACCCATCAAAGAATATCCTTAAAGGGATAATTATCAAAAGAGTAAGAACCTTGATTTTTTTCCAAAAATTAGAAAAGAAAAAAAATTGAAAAAAAAAGAAGAGAAAAAGTGCCTTAGTGAAAACTAGGTAAACAAGTTCCTTGGTAGAAAAAGTAAAGAGAAATAAATTATTCCTATAGTGAAAACCATTCTTATGGCGCTTTGGACAAGTACCATGATGAAAACTTGGCAAATAGGCATCATGTGTAATTCCTTCTTTTGGTAATCTATCCTTGGAGACAAGTTCCATCCATGATATTTTATCCACCATAGCCTCCATCATCCATCTATCCATCATTCATCCATATTCCCTCTTTCACCTTTGATCTTGACAAGGTTGATTTATCCATGAGCATCATGCTTCTTGAAATTTGTTATCCTTGCACCCATTGGCTTATTAATGTGTTACATTCATGCTACCTTATCATGATCTTTCTTATCTCAAGCCAATCCTCATTATCCTAAGCATCATTTCCATAATTTCCTCATAGCCTTCATTCACCCCTTATCCTAATTTTTCTATCCTATCCATATCCTACCTGATTGACCTCTTGGTCTTGATCAAAATGAAGAACATAAAATAAAAAATAGTTTCTCAAAAAAAAAATCTTGACATGTCCATTCTTTTGGACCACCTGCTTTCATGACATTAGGTCATTATCCTATATGATATTTGGCACTACATCATTTGCTTTCATTTCTATTCCAAAACATGCTTCACATTGCTATATCATTTTTGTCTAGCTTGGGTAATCTTGAGGAGACTGTCCTTGAGGATCACATTCATGTACTCCATCCATCATGACCTATTCTCTTTTGTTTGATCAGCTTGCTCATCCATCTGTAAATGTCCTACACCTTGCTAGACATTGGGGGCATTTCAATGTGGACTTGCTTGAGAAATGGTAAAACCTCTACAAATCTAAAAAATGAAAAATGTTCCTAAAATAATCCAAAAACATTATAAATATTTTAAAAATCCAAAAAAAACTTAAAATTTTTAATAATCTAATTTTTTTAAAATATCTTAAAAATCCAAAAAAAAATAAAAATTTAAAAATCCAAAAGAATCTTAATATTTATAAAAATCCAAATAAATCAGAAAATCCAAAATCCAAGAATTGTTTATCAAATTCTCAACATTTGCATTTGCATATATCCTCATGACTTGTACATATCTTGTATATTCTTTGCATCTTGGTGCATAGCTCAGTTAGTTTGGTGTCCTATCATCCTAGCCTTGAATTAGTCCACATCTCATCTTTACAAAAATTCTATCTAGCTGGGGGCAATATCCTAGTCATCCTATGGAGTCATTTCCTAGTCAGCACCAAACATTCTTCTAGATTAGAGTTAGCCACGTTGTCTATTAACCATCAGGTGTTCGTTTAATAAACATAGAATGGTGTTTCTCAATACTACTCAGTACACAATGATGTTTCTAAACATCCATGCACTCAAACATTAGTGTTTGTCAACACTCATCAATGAAACAAAGATCTTAAATGAAAAGATAAAATTAAAATTGCACAATGGTGTTTCTAACATCCATGCACTCAAGCAATAGTGTTTCTCAACACTCATTAAATAAATAATGATCATAAAGAAAAAGGAAAAAAAAACACAATCAATCAAATATGTTTCTCAACACCACCTATCATAGACAAATGTATCATAACTTGTGGTAATCATGTCTCCTAAGTGACTCAATGATGTCTATGAACTAGAGGAACAAGGATAGGGGGCATGATTTTTTTTCTTTGATTGTAGTTTGTAGGAACACTTTCCTTGTTTGTTTTCATTGAGAAATTTCTTATTATTGTGTAAATCAGAAAAATATGCCCAAGGATATGAATGATAAAGGGTCATTTTTGGTACATCAAAAAAGTTAGTCCAAGGATATGAACATATGGGTAATTTCGAACAACAATATCATTACACAAGAATAGAAAGAACTCTTGTTTGTTTTATTTCTTGTAACTAATACTAACATCACTAAGTACTCTGGTTCATCATCAACTTTGAAAGTCATCGATGTTTGTACTTACTACTAACAAAAGATCTATGATGAGAAAAAATATAACAAAAAGATCAAAAGAATGACACTCATGGAAGATTGCATATCATTCTAGGGGCATTAATTTTCATTCTTTCATTCATATGACTTGATCAAAATCACCTCAAGGGAAATATATATTCAACATGGTTGAGTATCACATCTAAGATCCTTGCTTTCATTATTGATCACAATCTTTGCAATATCATTATCAAGGGCTCAATCAAAATCTCTTCTAAATCAATATTCCTCCTCAATGCTACATCAATCCAATCTTCTAAATCAAATCAAAATTATTATAAACTATCATCCAACATCATTCAATATTTTTTTACCAAATTTTGATCTCACACCGGAGGGGGCATCATATATCATAATCTTTTAATCTAGACCATCAAAAATCTTGTCAACCAAATCTGATGTATCAAATTTTTTTCAAAATCACCTATCAAGCTTAAAATTAAATCATCATTGAATCAAACATAATCATATTGCCAGGGGCATCTTAACTTTATTAAGTTCCATATCAAGTTGAATTTTCCTAATCTATCCAAATCTTCTATCGGCCTTTTCTCATTCAAGCTCGAAGTTGGTATGATGTTGGTGCAGACAATTAGTTTAGCTAGACCATTTTGAGGTGATTATAGAGAGTATGTCCCATTCATACTCATGTGAATTAGTATGGTTGTCATCAGACCTACCTAGGTATTGTGCAAGGGTCATGGGTGGTTGTTCATCCTCACCTAGATTGTTTCTCTCTTATTGTATACCCTCTTGGATAGGTCTTACCCTTTCATCTTCTTGTGCTGATATAGGTGATCCATTGGGATCGATAATGTGAGGTAGATCTAGCACATGTGATATGGTTACTAGTTTCCCCTGATTAGGGTGTCTATCATCTGATCCTTGGTTCATCTCATTCTCTTCTATAGTAGATGCTAGATCCTGCTCATGTTGAGCTATCAAGGGTTCTTCTTCCAGTGGACTTGGTGGAATTGGGTCAAGGAGATTTCTATACCATTGTGGAAGACATGGTTCCACGTGATAATTAGGATCATTTTTTCTGATGTGTAGTAGCCTTTCAAAGGGTATATTTTTAATTTCAGCTTCTTCCTCACTTTCTGAATCGAATATGGGTCCTCTCTAATCAACTATAGGATGAAACTTGGCTTCAATAAAACTAATATTAGTTTTATCTCTTGGATTCCTGAATTCTTCATGAAGTAGTTCAATAAGTCCTATCTCATTCATCCCTAAGGGAGCCTTCCCTTTATAACCCATTTGTTTCACCAGGTCATACCCCTTATTGTATTTTTTAGGGGATATTTCACAATGTTTGATCTCATTACCTTTGGGTGCTTTATAGAGCCATGCCAGAACTACCTTTTCTTCATTTTCATCTTCAAGAGGTACAGTTGCCTGAATGAAGCTACCACCATAGTTGATTTGAGATGGTGTATTAAATGGTTTCATTACCTATGAAGGTTTCCCATAAGATCTAGAGGATGTGGTTAGTGATGTCAATGACATAAAAATCTCTATCATGTATCCACCCATCCCTATATCTATGATCTTTACCTTCTTTTCTATCTCTTTCATCATGTTTCTTCCAGACTCGGAGGTAGAAGTTTCCTTGTTGTGTGGGATAAGGGTATCAACGGATTGTTTTAGTACATTGCAAACATAGCTGGTATCATAAGGAACAATGACTTCAACACTGTTGAAAGGGAACTTGATGCACTGGTGATACATGGATGGGATAGCTTGCATATTATGGATCCATGGTCATCCCAAAAAAATATTATACGCAAGTGGGAGATCTAGTAACTAACATATGACCTCTCTTTCAATAGGTCCCACTCTAATAGGAAGACATAAGAGACCTTTGGAAGATCTCTCTTATTCATCATGTGATTTTATTGTGATCTTCTTCTTTGGATCAATAGAAGATTCTAAAAAGCCCAACTGTTTAATCAATTTGTAGGTACATATTTTCAACCATGCACCTCCATCTATCAAAATGTTGGATTTTCAGAATAAAATATGATTTTCTTAACCTCCTTAATTGAATTTTTTAAATGATAAAGTTTAAATCTGATTTTTTGTGTGGACTTTGAGAGATAAGTTCAAATCAAATTTTGGGGAAATCTGATGTCTTCTTTGGACTTCCAATTTCTTCTTTTGGAAAAATTTTTTTCTATAAAGGGAAGAATGTCTTTATTCTTCCACATATAATAAATGTAAGAAGTTCATTTTTGTATGTAGCAGCAAGAGATTAAGTTTTTTGTAATACTCTATTTTTTATCAGAGAAGTTTTTCAACAACATTTGTAAATGATTATTTTGTTATGAAGTGATTGATTCAGATAATCTTATAAGAGTCTTGAGAAGCCCTAAGAAGTTTGTATGCAGCACCAGATAGCTGCAAGTTTATTTTTCTTATTATAGAAGTGATTTCTGTTTAAATAGAAGCAAGAAGAAGCTTGCATATTTATCCAACTCTTTGTTTATATTTTTTCTCTACCCTGTTTTGGGGATTTTGAATTTATTCATTTCTGAAATAGAGCATCATTCCTCTGTGTTTCTAGAATATAGTGTTACTCTATATTCTTTACATGGTATCAGAGCTGATTGACCCTCAATCCTTGTGAGTTTGGGCATTTATTTTTTTTGGGTATTTGTTTATCTTGCACAGGAGATATGGCTGGAGATGTAGGAAAGATTTGGCAACAATCACTATCCTTCAAAGGACAAAATTATGATGTTTGGACAAAGAAGATGAGGATTGTTATGACTGATAATGACTTGTGGGAGCTTGTGGTCAATGGATTTACGGATGTGATTGACCCAACTCTATTTTCTACCATCACAAATAATCAAAAGACTTAGTTGAAGGAGTCAAGGAGGAAAGATGCAAAATCTTTGAGCTTGATAGAAACTGCCTTGACAGAGGCAATCTTTCCTAGAATAGAAACAACTGATTATTCCAAAGAAGCTTGGGATATTCCTCACACAAGTCTTAAAGGGACTGAAAAAGTTTGTTTAGTGAAGCTCCAAATGCTTCAAAGAGAGTTTGAGACTCTTCTCATCAAGGACAATGAGTCCATTTTAGATTTTAGCTCAAGACTCTCTGGTTTGATAGACCAGTTGAGAACCAATGGAGAAACCATGGAGGAGAAAAGAATAGTAGAGAAAGTTTTGAGAAGTCTTGCCTTAAAATTTGATAATCTAGTAATTGCCATGGAAGAGGAAAATGATCTCTCATTAATGACTATTGATGAGTTAATGGGTTCTCTCCAAACCCATGAGCATCGCATTAATAGGTTTGCAAATTCTTCTCAAGACAAAGCTTTCAAAGCTTAAGCCAATGCAAGAGGCAGGGGAAGAGGAAGAAACAACTCTAGACAAGGTTCAAGAGGCAAAGGTCATGGTAACTCTGGACAACAAAATACTGGAGGCAAAAGCTTAGAATGAAAAACCACAAATGAGGGAGCTAACAACTCTTAGAATAATTCCAGAGGAGGCAAGAAGAAAAATAGCTTGAACAAGAGTAATATCGAATGTTATTATTGTCATAAATTTGGGCATTATGCTAGTGAATGCTGGAAAAATCAAAGTGATCAGTCAAAGCCAAGTGAAAATGTGGCTAATATAAAATTAGGTGATGGAAATAATCCAATAGCCTTCATCATGTGCAATGTTGGTGAAGAAGGCAGCCCTGAAGTCTAGTATTTAGATAGTGGTTGTAGTAACCACATGAGTGGTAATGAAAGTCTTTTTTCTTTCACTAATAAAAATATAAAGTTTGAAATTAAAATGGGGAACAATGGAATTGTTCCACTCATGGGAAAATGATCTATTATAATCCGCCCCAAGAAAGGTGAGAAACAAGAAATTCAAAATATTTACTTTGCCCCGGGTATAAAGCACTCATGGGAAAATGATCTATTATGATCCCCCCCAAGAAAGGTGAGAAACAAGAAATTCAGAATATTTACTTTGCCCCAGGTATAAAGCACAATTTGATGAGTGTTGGACAAATCACTTAAAATGGTTATAAATTGATGATGGAGAATGACCAATGTGTCATTTATGAGAAGGATGGGAGTAAGAAAATTGTTGCAGCAGTTCAAATGAAAAAGAATCAAATTTTTCCATTGAAGGTAGAGATGTTTTTCTCTTCACAATCAATAATTGTACCTCCCAAAAATGTACAACAGTACAATAATCATCTTTCAAGAGCGTGATTGAAGACCCCTTCAAGCTATGACATTTAAGGTATGGACATCTTGGCTATGTTGGTTTAAATTTATTGTCCAAGAAAAGAATGATATATGATTTTCCATGTATTAAAGAGTTCAGTAGCAAGTGTGAGGCTTGTATTTTGGGTACACAACATAGGCTACCCTTTAATTTTGGAAACTCTAGAAGGGAAAGCGCGCCATTAGAGTTGGTGCATACTAATTTAGTTGGACCTATGCAAATCACTTCCATTGGGGGGAGTACTTATTTTATGACTTTCATAGATGATTTCAATTGTAGAACATGGGTTAATTTTATGAAAAATAAATATGAAGCTTTTGATAAATTTTTAGAGTTTAAAGCCCAGGCTGAAAATGAAAGTGGACAAAATCTTAAAGTCCTAAGGTCAGATAGAGGGGGGGAATATACCTCCAATATTTTTTTAAAGTTTTGCATGAAGAATGACATAAAGAAGGAGCTAGTAGTTAGTTATACTCCGCAAAAAAATGGAGTGGCTAAAAGAATAAATAGAACCATCATTGAGATGACAAGGAGCATGATGAAAGAAAAAGGACTCCCAATTGAATATTGGGGAGAAGCTGTAGCAACATCAGTCTTTTTAATAAATAGAAGTCCTACAAAAGTAGTCTGTGACAAGATTCCATTGGAAGCATGGACAAAGCATAGATGAACAGTTGAACACTTGAGAGTGTTTGGGTATGTAGCATATGCACACATGCCAAAGGAGAAAAGGAAAAATTTGGATGACAAGGGTCTGAAGTGTATTTTCATGGGATATAGTCTTGATTCAAAGACATATAGATTGTATAATCCAATCACCAAAAAGATCATCACTTCAAGAGACTTGGAGTTCATTGAGAATGAATCATGGGATGGCTTGGTGGACATGTCTTCAAGAACTTTAAATAAAGTGCCTATTATTGTTGAAGATGATGAGTTTAATGATCAAAAAAATGATATAACAGTAGATATAGAAGGCTACATATTGGCCCCACAGAGAACAACATCAGTAATATTGAGAGCTATGATCCCACTCTTGCCTCCCTAGTGCCAAGAAAGACCAAGAGTCTAAGGGAGATATACCAAGATGAAAGGTATGAAAATGAATTTGATGAAAATATCAATTTTGCATTATTTTTTCATAGTGATCCAATTTATTTTGAGGATGCTGAAAAAGAAGAAAAATGGTGTAAGACCATGGATGCAATAAAAAGAAATGAAACTTGGGAGCTCACTAATTTACCTCCCAACAAGAAAATTATTGGAGTTAAATGGGTTTACAAGACCAAGAGCAATGCTAAAGGAAAAATAGATAGGTGTAAGGCTCGATTGGTGGTCAAGGGGTACAAACAAAAATTTGGTAGAGATTATGATGAGACCTATGCCCCTGTTGCTAGAATGGAAACCATGTGTGTTGTCATAGCAATTGCATTCTAGCACAAATGGAAGGTATATCAAATGGATTTGAAGTCCACCTTCTTGAATGGAATATTGAAAGAAGAGGTTTATGTGGAGCATCCACCTATTTATGAAGTTTCGGGCCATGAAAGTAAAGTGTATAGGCTGAAGAAGGCTCTTTATGGGCTTAAGAAAGCTCCACAAGCATGGTATAACATAATTGACTCATATTTGATGAGCAATGGATTTTGTAAAAGTGATGGTGAGCCCACTCTTTACATCAAGGCAAATAATGGTAATATTTTAATTTTTTTCTTGTATGTTGATGATTTAATCTTTACTGGGGATAATGATTTCCTCATTGCTGATTTCAAAGAGGCCATGAAAAGTGAGTTTGAAATGTCAAACTTAGGTCTCTTGAGATATTTTCTAGGCATAGAAGTAAAACAAATGCATGATGGTATTTTTATCTCTCAAGAAATATATGCAAATCAAATCTTGGAGAGATTTAAAATGAAAAGTAGCAAGTCTACCCCAACACCAACTTCAGTAGGTTTAAATTTAAGCAAGCAAGATTGCAGCAACAATGTGAATCTAACTTTATATAAAAGTTTAGTTGGAAGTTTGATATATTTAATAGCTACTAGGCTAGACATTATGCATGTAGTAAGTTTGATTTCCAGATTTATGGAAACTCCAAAGGACTACCATTGGCAAGCGCGAAAGAGAATCTGTCATGCCCATATTTCTACGAGCAAAAACACACCAATTTTTTTAAGGGTTAAATTAATAGTGTATAAGGTTAGTAGTTTTCAAACTATCATGATGAATATAATTATTTAATGTATAAAATAATTTAGGTGTGATCAGCTTACTATAATGCAATTATTAATTTATCGTAGTAGTCTTCTAGGTGCTAGCATAAATTTGAGTATTACAATTATCATAAGAATTGAATTTACTAAAATTAAGATCTCTGATTAGAAAGATGTCACATGACAATGTCGTAACAATCCCATATATTGACAATAATTAAATAACTATAGTTAGGGAGATTAATAATTTCTATTTACAAAAGTAATTAATATTCCAGTCCAAGGATTTCTTTTTAAATAAGAAAATGTAATTTACTTTAACGACTAACAAGCAAGTAATAAAATTTATTTGATAAATTAAATCACCTACCCAAGATTTTATAAAATTAATAGCCTTATCAAATAATTTAACATAATAGTAACTTAGAATAAATTCTCTATTTAGAATTTATTCATTTTAATTAAGAATAAAAAAAATAGTAATTTCGTTTGGAGTATTTGGACAAATAATCTTACTCCAAATATTAAGGAACTACTTACGTAAAAAGAATAAATTTAATAGACCACAATGTTAGTTAAGTATAAACATTATTATCTTATAAAGATTTGGCAAAATTAAAACACTCACTAACTTTAGATAATTAAAAGTTAGCTAAAACAAAATACCAAATCTTATTATATTTAAGGTTCATACTTTCAATAAAATTAGAAGTTAAGCCAAAAAGCAAATAACAATAACAAAATAAAATAAAGGGGAAGTGGGGGGGAAAGTTAATTTTAAAAGAGAGTTGACTTTCCTTGCCCTAACCCTAATCCCGAAATTAGGGTTAGAGGGCCAAAGACAAGTTTTCAAAAAACTCGCAAAAACTCCATTTCTTCTTCTAAAACTTCCCACCCAAAATCTTAAAGGCAAAACTCTTTTTTTTTTTTCTTCTCTTCTTTTCTGCCTTGGTTGTTTCTTCTAGGTTTATGAAGAAGTCAAAGAAATGGAGATGACTCAAATGTATGTGGTATATTCATAATCATACATACTTGCTGTGTATATGCTTATGAATATACAACTTACATATTACTCAAAATTTAACCAGCAAATGCAATGGAGGACTTCTCTAATACTAGTATACTAATCTTCTTCTTTTTTGTTGCACAAAATGTATATTTCGAAAAGGGCACAACCCCTAAATTTTTTTGTGATTTTTTTTTTTAAAACCTTGTTATTTTCATTTTGTTTTTTTTAATTAAAAAAATATATGGTTTTTTTTTGGAGGGGGAGCTGAAGCTCTACCTGGCTCCCTTCCGCTGCCCATGGCAGCTGTGGTCGGCTACCAAGCCATGGTGCTTTGCCATGGCCATGGCAACATAGTCGCGAGCCACAATCGCGGCTGTGCTGCCACGGTCGTGGCAGAGCCACGGCCGTAGCAGCCTACTGCGTGGAGGGTTTGGGGGGGTTCGGCTATGCCGGCCCCCCAATTTTTTTATTAATAATTTTTTTATTAATTTTTTTTTTTAAACACACAATATAATTCATTAAGCAAAATGACGATAGTAGATTTTTTTTTTTATAACAGAGAACAATTTCTTTTTAAATTTAATTTAGTCTTTTTTCTTAAAATGCTCTAATAAATGTTTATATGTTTAATTTTTTTTAGGAAATGAAATAAGGTGAGAATGCACATGCATATATATATAGATATATATATATTACAAAAATCAAAATAGTGTTTTCATTTATTTATAAAATAAATAAACACGAATTAGAAACAAAGTGAAATAAACATATATTTTTTAAAAAAAAACAACATCTTTTCATTCTGGTTTTAAATAAACTAAACTTAGAAAATACAACAGTAATTAAAAATTAATTTTGCTCTATCTCTTTTTTTTTTCCTTTTGGTTTAGTTTAAATGCTAAAGTTTAATCTCTTAGATTGAAAACTAAGGAGGGGCAATAAATTATTTTTGAAGGATCATTTAACTAAAAGAAGAACTATTTTAAATGTAACTACTGTTATTTCAAACAGTATTAATTAAAATGATAGAATCTGAAACTTATACAAACATTAATGCTGTACTTAATTTCTATACATACAAGGATCAATATTTAATCTTTTACACACATTGCAACTTTAAATGAAATCGAGGTGAACCCCCCCCCCCCCCCCCCCCCACCCCCCTTTTTTTACATTTAATATCAGATTTCATTCAAACCATAACAAAGAACTTATAACATAATAAAACTCTTCTATATACAGGTTTTTATAAACAAGAAATACATCTTCCTAACAACATAATAAAATGCCAAATAAAAAATCCTTTATACAAGCTTATTCATTTACAAGAAACACATGGGATCCTTAAGATCCCTTTTACAATAAGTAACTTATTTTACATCTAAGGAGAGAAATAATCCTTCTTTGAATACATTCACTAGCTTCCTTCATCAAGTATCAAGGCTCCAAATCCTGTAATGCAAACATGGATGGACCATGAGAAAGCTCACCTCCCAACCAAGGCCTCTAAGAGGCCACCCCCGTGCTAGGGGAACCATCACATAGATTGGATAGCATACATGCATAACCAAATAATAACAACAACACAACAAGCACATAAAACTCTCAACCAAGGATATGAACAATGGGTCTCACATTGACCCTATTCTTGGGGTGAAGGTGGACTAAGTACAAATGGGGAGAAAGCCCATTTCAAAAGTAAGAGACAAGCCTACACATGGCCTTCGAAAACTCATCTCAACTAAATTTTTAAAGGCCCAAAAAAAATCCTTATGACCCCTAAGGCATCAATCCATACAAATCCCTTATGTCCCCCAATATAACAAGAAAAGAAATGGCTACATGGAGCCCATACTTCCATGCTTTTTCCTTCTCCCTTAAAAGGAGAGACTCTACACCCATGACTATCCCAAAGAAAATATCCCTTCACCCCCAAGGCTACTCTTCCCCCCATGGGTGAGTGTGGCCTTGAGACTCCCATGCAAACATCACAAAACAAGGGATCTAAATCATAAAACTTCACATTTACAACACAAAAAATAACTTGCACAAAAATAAGCACAAAACTTACATATACATCTACTAACATGCAAGAACAACATAATCTCAACACAAGATCATGGAGAACAAAAAATATCATAATACATATAAAATTTCATCTACATGAGATTTCAAGTGGAGCCACCAACCTAAGTCCAAGCAATAATGGCAAGAGTTGAAGTGAGATCCTTTTGTCCAAGCTTTCTCTTATCCAAGCTCCTCCAATTTTGTCTAGTCTCTAAGTTAGAGAGTGGGTGTTCAAACTCTTCCAAAAGAAGAGTCCCCTCTAAAAAGGCCTCCACATATCTTCCCACAAACCCCTAGGGATAAGGTTTCCTTCCCATTGGGTGGTTTTCCCTAGGCTCCTTACAGGGTTACTATAAATGGCCTCTTACAAAGGTAAGCTAAAAAGGTGGGAATAGGACTACCATTCTAATGGATGGTGTTCTTACCAAAATTTGGTCCCAAAAGTTGATTTTCGGCCATCTTGAAAAACCAACTTTTGGATGGGTCTTTTGGTCAACTATGGGTTGTCCTATGGTGAAAAATGTCCCTTACCTATAGGTATACCAAGTGGGCTAACTAAAAATAGCCTAAACACACCCCTAGGCACCTTTTTGACCCCCCAAAACCTCATGATAAGTTCAAATTCGAAATCCATGAAAATACACTACCTCAAGCTCCCTAACCAAGGGATTCACATGGGGATCCTCAAGGGTACTATCCTAGGTTGATGGGCATCCAATCCACAAGCCACAAGTACACTTACAAGTGTCAATTGACACAACATGAATTACACATTAGAAGCCATGTGGCATATCCACTTGGACATTCACAAAACAATTTACATTTACAATTAAACATATTAATTAAATACATACATGCTCATTACTTTCTCAAATAAAACATTATACAATGAGGTTTTGTCTCTTATTAGGTGCAACCTTGGCTAACTGAATTAACATAGGTCTATGCTTTGGTTCCCTGAATTTAACCATGGTCTAATTCCCTGCACACTAAAGTCCAACATTAGTAGTCCAAGGAAATATACATATAAATTCATAACATACATGATCAAAATAATTCATCTGCAATATCCTTAAATAAGTCATAATTCACATGGCATAATAATTCATCGATGACATACACATAACTCATCTTGTAATAAACAATTTCATCACTTAATTAATCTCATAACATCATCATTGCATCATTAATTCATTTGCAAAATTAAATATCATCATGACATCATAACATTTATAAAACCGAGTTAATCACACATGTAGAACCATAATGATATCATAGTAATCACTAGAATAAACATAAAATAATATGCATCTAGCTTCTAAGGTGATAAAATCCATCCTCTAGGGTGATAAAATCCATAAAATAAAGTTTTTGAAAACCATAATGCATCAAAATATAGTGTCAAATAAGTCTATCTCAAGTGCAGAAACTAAAAGACTATGACGGGCTCGGGGTGAGGCCTCACTGAATCCAAAGGTATGTGCATGACACTAAGGGATATGGTATTTTGTATACTATAGAAAATGTTTTTGGTCTTATTGGCTACACAGATAGTGATTGGGTAGGGAGTTTGGATGATAGGAAGAGCACTTCCGAATATGTCTTTCACATGAGTTTAGGTGTAATCTCATGGGCTTCTAAGAAGAAACTCATAGTTGCTCAATTTATAGCAAATGATGAATATATAGAAGCAAATGCAACAACATGTCAAGCTATCTGGCTGAGAAGAATCTTGGCAGATTTGAAGGAAGAACAAGAGGATGGAACCATAATATTTCCTCAATAGATTTGTCGAAGAATCCAGTGTTTCATGGAAGAAGAAAGCACATTGAAATCAGATATCATTTTAATAGAGAATTAGTTGATAATGATGAAATAAAAAATGGAGTTTTGTAGGTCAGAGCACCATCTAGCAGACATTTTCACCAAGCCATTAGGCATTGCAAGTTTTGAGCACCTAAGGAGAAATCTAGGCACAATTAGTTTGGATCAAGCATGATCTTGCTTGTCGGCTTAAGACAATGGGGGAGTGTTGGATTTTCAAAATAAAATCTGATTGTCTTAGCCTCCTTATTTGACTTCTTTAAATGATAAATTTTAAATCTATTTTTTTGTGTGAACTTTCAGAGATAAGTTCAAATCAGATTTTGGGGAAATTTGATTTCTTCTTTGGACTTCCAATTTCTTCTTTTGGATAGAAAATTTTCTATCAAGGGAAGAATGTCTTTATTCTTCCACATATAATAAATGTAAGAAGCTCATTTTTGTATGCAGCAACAAGAGATTAAATTTTTTGTAATACTCTATTTTTTATTAGAGAAGTTGTTCAACAACAGTTGTAAATAATTATTTTGTTAAGAAATGATTGCTTTAGATAATCTTGTAAGAGTTTCGAGAAGCTCTAAGAAGTTTGTATGCAGCCTTAGATAGCTGCAAGTTTATTTTTCCTATTGTACAAGTGATTTTAGTTTAAATAGAAGCAAGAAGAAGCTTGCATATTTCTCCAACTCTCTGTTTATGTTTTGTCTCTGTCCTATTTTGGGGATTTTGAATTTATTAATTGCTGAAATAGAGCATCATTCTTGTGTGTTTCTAGAATATAGTGTTACTCTATATTCTTTACACAAAACTCATTTGACCCGATGCGTGGGGATCATACATTCAATGTGCAAGGGGTGATTATGTAGGTGACTCAAAGAATTATCATCTTCTTCTAAAAATGATAGGTAATGTGGTGAGGTCAAATGAGCCACCATGGATTGGAACCGATCTAAGTCCAAGTCCTGAGGGACATTGGTAGTTGAAAAGGCTTTATCCAGGATCTCTCTATGATTTGGAGATATTTTAAGAAATTCAAAGATTGATATTTGAGAATTCATCTTTTGTAGTTGCTCAACAATGCTTTAGTCAGTAGCATGTGATGAAACCAACTGTTTGGAATTTGATGACTTAGATATAGTTGTAGTTGTTTATTTGTTTGATGTGGAGGGTTTTGATGATGATGATTGATTACCAAAGTTGGAAGGTTCTTCTCCTCCTAGGGTGACCTCTTGTTCTCGAGTCACAATGTTAACAATTCTAGACTCTCTTCTTTCTTAATGATAATGACATTGCAATTTTTAGAAGGAACCACCTAAAGAATATGAATGAAATTGTTATCACTGGTACCATATGTATTATCAATCCAAGCATTATCCTTTGTTTTTTTAACTTTCCCCCTTTTCATACTTGGGTAAGGGGTCTTTAAATGCCTTGTGATCAGTATTTATGGTGTGGTTGTCAATCACATCATTATTAATGAGATCTTGGATCTCATTCTTGAGTCACATAAATTTCTCAGTCTTATATCCCTTATTTCTATGAAAGTCATAGTAATCATTATCATTCCACCATTTTGGTTTCACTTCCAGTTCATATGATCTAGAATTATCTCAAAACGTGATTAGTTGGTTTGTCAGGAGAGTCTTGACTATTGATTCGTATGACTCACGTAGAGGAGTGAAGTTATACTTAGGCTTAACTCGGGGTTTCTCTTTTAGAAGATTACTTGTCCCTTTTGAAGGGGCCTTAGTGGCGATCTCAGAAGCTTTGAGGGCCTTTGTGCTACTTTTCAGGTTGAAGACTACTGGTTTTGATTCAAGAATAACATGGTTAGTCACCCCATCATTTACCACACTTTTATTCTCATTCCAATACTTTTTATTGTCTTTGGAACTGAAATTATATTTGTTTTCCTTGCAAAGGGTGATCTCGCCCTTTCAAACAAGAATGCCTTCTATTTTGAGTGCATTCTTTACTAACCCGCCAAAGGTATCTGGGTCTTGCAATTGGATGGGGAAACTCAAATCAAGGATCAACACACTAGTGAATATATCCATCTTCTCAAATTCTGGTATGAGGCTCGGATATCAAGAAAAAACTATCCTCCATCGCTAGATAAATGTCAGAAAAGGATCTCCTTTTTGTTTCTTGGTATTACAAAAAAAAGTCATTGTCATGGGATGCTTGATGTTGTAAGAATAGTGTTGCAAAAACCACTTGATTAACTTGTCAAAAGTTTTGATTCCAGTGGGTAAATTTAAAAACCACTCGATAGCCTGACCACCTAGACTCTGGGGAAAGAGATGCATAAGATGTCTTTCCATGCATAAACTCCATACACTAGGCATAGAATTCTCAAATGTGATCTTGCGGATCAGAATTTCCAAGGTACTTGTCAAATTTTGGGATCTCAACTCCACATGGTAATAGAGGTAAATACAAGTCCTTATCAAAAGGAAATGGAGAAACAGAGTCTATAGAATATTTTGTGGTTGACTTCTCTTGATTCTTCTTCATCTCTTGTAAATCTATTTTCAAGGCTTGTAATTTCTTGGTTACCAGGGTGAAAGGAGTTTCTTCCTCTTTGGAAATGGCATTCTCAACTTTGTATTGAGGAAGTTGTGCTCCTTGTTTTGCTAACTCGAGAAAGTATTTCTCTTTCTCCTAAGACATAATGATTTTCAACATTTTGAGAAAGTCTTTGTCATCTTTACATCTAGCGATACTAGCCTCATCGAGATCATGTTCTCTTGAGGAACTCTCACTATCTGTAGCATGAGCACTGACACTATGATGCATATGTCTAAAATCCTCATGTCCTTTTTCTCTTCTAGACATGTTTGGGTCAAGAGATCTATCTTGGTGATGGGTTAATCTCCTAGAAGTTTTTGGTTGTTCCCTAAAAAGAGGATTTTATTTAAACAAAAAGGGTCTCTCCTCTTCTCCTAGATATCATCTAAAAGAGATTCTAGTTTTTATAGGCATAACTCAACTGGTCATCAAACAGGTGTTGTAGTAATTATAGCCGTATTGAACAAGTCCAAGGTAGATGATGATGCGGAAAAGATAACGTCCACTCAAGAAGGAGATGAAAATGACTTAGATCTGAGTCAAGGTTAGGAAACCTAGATGATAATGCACTCATACCTCAAAGAAGGATAGTTGATAAGGAAGATTGAAGATGATGGTGATGGAATTGATCAAATGAATGGATCAACAAGACCAAACTCACAATAGTGGGAATCTAAATGACCAAATTAAGGTTAGGATTGATTATGAAAAGATCACAACCTCAGAGGTATATATGTATAACATAGGACAAATTTGACCAGGTATATGAAGAAATATTAATGAGACTTTGGGATTTTGCCAAATGTTTTGTCAATTTTATGAAAAGGATTGTCATTTGATTCTTCTTTCGTGATTCTATTTTCAATTTGTTTAGAAGGTTTTGATATCATGTGTTTCAAGGTACACAAACATAGCAAGCACATGTGAAAAAGTAGAGATTCCTAAACTGTATAGTCAATTTGGCTAAGTGAGAAAATCCTTGATCATTGACTTAGGTACACACCCAATAGCTAATCAAAATCCGACCACCACCAACCATGAAATGGGTATAATGATGTTGTATTATTTGACTCCAAATACTAATGGGGACATGATATGATTGTCTTGGGGGATTTACTATCTCCCTTGCAATTGTCCAAGTAGGCTGCTAATCTATGGAATCTAGTAAGGGTTTCTATTCAAATACATTCTTTGTGTCCGTAGAAGCACGATTTAGGCCTATAGTCCTAGAAAGTGCCTTTTCACCAATAGTCATGTAAATGTAATTTAGACCCTAAGACAATATTATGTGGTCAGGAAAGAGCCGAGTATAAGCTCAAATTAAATATAACTTTTGAGGCTTTGGCCTCAAATAAGTAATTTGTTTAACATGAGTTGGAGTGGTGTGGCTAACACCTTGTTCTCATGTGGGTTGTTCTCCAATGGTGAGTACTTTTTTCCTACTTGGACAAGCCCATCTAAAGAAATGCAAGACAAGAAAAAGAATAGCTAAGAGGGTCTAGATTTATGATTTTCCCTCAAGGAGAAAAGAGCATAATATCCTATCCTTTTCACTATTCCCAAACACACCAAGAAGTTATTCTTTTAAAAATTTCTTGCATGTGAGGTTCCTAAGAAAAAGATTAACACAAAAAAATGTTTGGTTGTTTCCTTCATAGGCAACCTGCACAAAATGCATTAGTAGTCTTTTTTGTTTTTATCTTTGGCACACATCCTACACAAAACAAAATCTTGAAAATGTATAAAATACCCTGCACAAATATGTTAGGCTACCAAAAGAAAGCCACATAAAAAAAAATGAGAACCAACTTCTTAAAATTAGAAAATAATCAATTATAGAAACCAAAGAAACAAAGAGAAATTTTCTGTTTATAACAAAATCAAAGTATATTCTTGTATGATAATCTATAGAGCCCAGTACAAGTATCTGCTCAAACTCATATTGTGTTGTGAGAATACTCTTATTGTCCTATGAGAATTCTCTTACAAGAAAATCGGGCCTGCGTATGGACATAATCTTGATATTTTGCAAAAAAATGTAGTGGTGAAGACATAAATTAATTTAGAGCAATTTTTTGTTTATAACAAAAAGCAAAGTAGATTCTTGTATGAGAATCTCTAGAGCCGAGTACAAGTATCTGTTCAAACTCATATAGTCTTGTGATAATACTCGTATAGTTCTGTAAGAATGCTCTTATGAGAAAATAGGGTTAGAGTATGGCCATAATCTTGATATTTTGCAAAACAATGTAGTGGTGAAGACATAAATTAACTTTTTGTGCCACGATGGTGATGAACTACAATTGATTGAGAACCTGATTGATGAAGTACAACTAATTAGAGATCCCTGAGCACTGAAGTGTTATGTAAGATAATTGAATCAGTCATTATGTTGTCATTGATGTTAACTAGCTTTGACAGTACTTATCATGGTAGTTGCAAATATCTAGACATCTATAGAAAGGAGAGAAAAGATGAAGAATTGAGATATCTACATGGAGGAAGATGAATATGAAAGATGAGGATAAGGAATACTATTGGTAACTTATTGATGATTCCATGACTTCATATTGTTGACTTGATTATGTTGCATTAATCTGTTATGAAGATAGAAGAAAAATGTTGCAAATCAGTGTGGTTGGTTAATAAAGTATTCTAGTATACACCAAGTTAGTGTAGTGTATATTGAGTGATAGTATCAACTAAGCTTGTGTTCACCGACACATTTCTTTGTTAACCAAGTATGGAAAAAAGAACTAAATGATTAGTTTAGCCAACAAAATTGATGAGCTATAAAGTGTATGATTACGAGGTGGAAAGATAAAGTTTGTTGTAAGATCTACGACTAAAAAAATTCAAATAAGATCTAAAGGATGGAATTAAAACTTTATATCAACACAACTGCTGACGAAGGTTTAAGTGGAAAAATCAATGAAGGAGATTAAGCGGCAAAATCTAATGGATGAAAAGAAAATGGCTTACTTGTCTATTTAAGAGACTAGGGTTTCTCAGTGAAACAAATGCCAAAAGAAGGAGACTACATAGATATTGCATGAACAAGCTTCATGCATGCCTAATCATACTGGTTGAAGAAGAACCGAACTATAGAACAGTACCAAGCATCAGAAAACTTTACTGGGGCATAGCAAGTTATTGAATGTTGATGAACTGAATAGAAATATTGATCAGAGGATTGTATGGACTTAGAATAGATCTGAATATCTGCAAATCAAGTTGTATTGTAATCAGATCACCTACTGTTTCAGTTTAACCATTGTAAATAGATAAATCTCTTAACTGAGTGGACTTGAAAGTCTTATTATGTCATTCATAGAATGTACATTGTTATCCTATCAACCCCATAGTGAATTTTGGTTGGATGATAACTGTTAGTATTAAATCCTCTAATAAGGTCACACCTTACAGTGTGTTTTGTAACCTTTAACAAGGTTGGCTCTTCACTGAGCTCACTTCAAAAGAGTGAAAATGTTTTGGGTTACTAGTCCTAGGTGGTTTTTCCCTTTGCAGGGTTTCCACATTAAATCTTTTATGTTATGTGTTTATGTGGTGATTGTTTGGTTATCATACTTTACATGTTGCATATTTGATTTGGTCGGTAATCACTATGAGCAATTACCTATTAATCAGTAATTACATAGACAGTTAGTATTTTATGTTTACCGAACTGCAAAATTAGCTAAATTTCTTTTAAGTGATACATTTTGTATTTGGGACTATGGATAACTGATTCACCCCCCATCTTAGTTATTCTAACAATTTGTATCATAACATATTGGTTGCTTGGAACACATTTTTAAGGACTTCAGTAGAAAGATCACAAAATGTATAAGAGGGAAGTGCCAAAGCTGAATAAGGACAACTTTACAATATGGCAAAGCTGAATGAGACTTCATATATCTGGGATTGGCAACTCTACCCTCACCCTATTGGATATTGGCTACTTAGCACTGCCTACAAGACCTTTGACTCTTGACCAATTGAGAGATAGACATGAGCATAATGTTACTATGATGGAGATTACTGCTACTCTATCAGACATCAAGTTTGAAGATGTCAAGGACTACCTTACCTCAAAGGAAATGTGCAATAAACTTACTCAAGTTTATAATGGTGATACAAATGTTAGAAGAGCCAAAACTGAAAGTTTAAGAGTAAGATTCGATGATATGAACATGAAAGAAGGAGAAAACATAGTTCAATATACAAACTGAATAAATGAGGTAGTTAATGCTATCAAAGGATTTGGTGGTGTCATTGATGAAGATACAGTGGTAAGAAAAATTCTAAGGACTTTATTGCCTGTTTATGCAATCCAAATATCTGCAATACATGAAAATAGGTCTGTACCTGGTAGTACTCCCACTCTTGATAATCTAATTGGTAAGAAAACAAATTTTGAACTGAAAAACTATGATAATAGTGTTGTACCATATGTTGATTCTTCTTTCATGACTTCTCTAAAGATTGGTAAGTCTAGTAGTAGAAGTAATAATGATGATGTTGGAGATTTGCTAGCAAGCCAATGTTGACTGTACATTTGTCATTGATGACAACATATGGTAAGTATCATGTATGGAAGACTTATGCAGTAAGATTTAAGTCTATGTAGTATGGACATGTTATTAGCATGGTATCATGGACACCAAGGTTAACTGTTAGTACAGATAGTTATATAGTAGCTTGTGTCAGTAGTGTTCCTAATAGCGTAACATGTAGTGTTCTATGAATGATTGTCCATACAATTATCATGGAGCCTTGTGCATTTAGATATGTGATGGAGACATGTTAGTGATGTTACATTCATGGATGTAGAGTTTGATGGTTAGTAGAAGTGAAGTTATGAAGTCGCTATTCACAAGTAATAGTTTCTTGTGTTTATTCAGAAGAACCAACATAGATTATATTGGTTCAGGAGTTGCGCCTATCATTTCGGTATGCACCCTTGGATTAGTGCTTGGAGAAGAGCTAGTAATGTTTGGTTAAGAGTGCATGATGTAATTCAGCTTGAGGAGAAAGATCCAGTTATTTTGGTAGAGCCAACAGTGTGTAGCGCGTGTCTACAATTATCATTATTGGACAGGTCCCAGAATGTGTTACATGCTTAGTAGAGCTAACTAAATTATTATTGGAGTTTTTTATGGCTTCTCTAATATGATTTCAAGCTAGTTCTAATAGGATGAATTGATTATATCATTTAGAGGAAAGATATTTATAGGCAGTCATTTGTGATTGCTAGAGTGTGGTTCATAGTTGATTGTGAAGAGCAGAGTAGAGTGTGAAAAGTTTTGAGCCATCAGAAGAAAGTCTATGTGACCAAGTAAAGTATTTGTGCTATACATTAGAATTGATCCACATAGCAGGTCAAAGCACAGCTCACCAAAATCTAGATATAGTGTGTATCTGTTATTCAGAAGGTTGTAGCCTTCACCCATTTGAGCAGTGTGCTCTCAGACAGTGCGTCATCACCCCTAATAGGGTTAATTGTAAAAGACTCCTAACATGGTCCAACCCTTGACCAGGTCTACTGTACTAAATACATTGTAAAGCAACTCCTAGCAGGGTTAAGGATCTTCTAGAAAGGATCATAAAACACTAGTACATATTATTAGTGGGTGTCAATTCCTACCAGGGTTTTTACCTATTTGGGTTTCCCTGTAACCAAAACATTGGTGTTGTTTTCAAGTGTTCTTTCATTGTGTTTATGCTTTATGTTTAAGTATACTTAATTGGATGAAGAATTGAAACTTGTAGATAACTGATTCAACCCCCCCCCCCCCCCCCCCCCCCCCGCTCTCAGTTATCTCTTGGGACTATTCCTAACAATTGGTATCAGATCCAAGTGTCTTAGAGAGAAATTTTAATAGCTTGAGGTTGATTAGATGGATTTCTTTAGAAAAGATAGTCCTAAGTTTGATGGAGAGAACTATCTTAATTGGAAGAAAAAGATGATGACACATTTACAGTGCATTGCTTTTGATGTTTTTGAAGTGGCTATCAAGGAAGTTTAGATCCCCTCTCTAGCAGGTCTTGCAAAGGAAGATCCTACTAGCCAATAGAAGTATTTGTTCCATTAGAATGCAATAGAAAGAGAAGCCCTTATCAGCGCCCTATTTGATAGTGAGTTTTTAGAGATAAAGAAATTAGATACAACCCACAAGATATGGAAGCACCTAGAAGACATATTTGAAGGAGACAAACAAGAAAAGGATGTGCACAAAAAAACTTGGGAGAAAAGATACAATGCATTAGAGATGCTATCGAAAGAGAAAATCAAAGCTTACAACCAAAGGATTAATGAAGTAGTTGCAAGAATCTGGAACAATGGTGGAGAGATCTCAGAAGAAGACATTATGGATAAGTTGATGACCAATCTCATAGTAGAGTATGAAAACAAGATAAACATCCTTGATGAGACCATCTGGCTTACATCAAATTTCAAAAGAGAAACCTTGATCAACAAAATTTTAGCTTTTGAGATTTCAAAATTGAAGACAAAACCTAAAAGTGAAACAACCTTCAAAGCATCAGTCCATGGTAAGAAATCTGCAAGCACTTTTGGTAATTTTGATGATGACGATGAAGAGAAAACATTAGATAATTTCATTGCTATGATTGCTAAAAGAGAAAAGAAAGGAAAAGGGAAACGTGAAGGTCAATTGCCATTTAAATGCTTTTCATGTAATAAGATTGGCCATTTCGCATCTAAGTTTCCTACAAGAGTTAAAAGGTACCAGAATAACTACAAACCTAAGTATACAAAGGAATGCTATTATGATGAAGATGGAGTATCAGATGAGGAATCAACATAAGAAGAAATTGGATTTATTGCTCTTGAAGATGAAAAGAATTCACAAGAGTTAGCACTGATTTCACAAGCTGACATCAAGACATATTGGATCATTGATAGTGGGCACTCACATCATATGACATGAGACAAAGATAGACTTATTCATTTGGACTAATACAAAGGAGGCATGGTTAGATTTGGAGATAACACTCCTAAAACCATCATTGGAAGAGGAGCCATCAACTTGGATGGAAAGAATAGTACTGATGATGTTCTTTATGTTGATGGTTTGAAACATAACCTACAAAGTGTTGGGCAGTTACTTGAAAAAGGTTACATATTGGAATTCATTGGAAATAAGTACATTATTAACAACAAAGAAGGAGAAATGGTTGCATCAGGATCAAAGACCAAAGGTAATGTTTTCCAGCTTAATCTAGAAGCAAGTTGTTTTTTTTCTAAAGTAGATGACAGTTGGTTATGGCACAAAAGACTATATCATATCAATTTTGATAACATAGTAAAGATTAGTAATGTTAAGGTAGTAAGAGACCTACCTAGAGTAGCAAAGCTGGTTGACACTATATGCATGGAATGTGTAATGGGAAAGTATGTAAGGAATTCATTCAGAAGAAAGCATAACTCAACAAAGAACAAGTTGGATCTGATTCATATAGACCTATGTGGACCAACTCAAACAAGATCATACTATGGTGAAAGGTATTTCATTTTGTTTGTAGATGATTATTCTAGAATGAAGTGGGTTGTGTTCTTGAAAGACAAGTTAGAAGCATTTGAGAAGTTCAAAATATTCAACGCTAAGGTTGAGAATGAATTTGGACTAAAGATAAAATGTCTAAGATCAGATAGAGGAGGAGAATTCACCTTTGACAGATTTTATGAGTACTGTGAAGAACATGGAATAAAAATAAAGTTAAGTGCACCTCGAACCCCTCAGAAAAATGAGATTGTAGAAAAAAGGAATAGGATCATCCTTGACATAGCGCGCACCATCATGATTGAAGGAAAAGTTGTGCACACCTATTGGAGAGATGTAGTTAATATAGCATTCTATACCATCAATAGAATTCAATTACGAGCTGGCGCATACAAGACACCTTATGAGCTATGGTTTAGTAATGTTCCCACAGTAAAATACTTCAAAATATTTGGAAGCAAGTGATACATCAAGAGGGATGAAGCAGTAGGTAAGTTTGATGCAAGAAGTGATGAAGGTATTTTCTTTGGTTACTTCACTAAAAGCAAAGCTTATAGATGTTTCAATTTAAGATTGAAAAAGATCATTGAAAGTGCTCATGTTAAGATTGATGAAAATTTTATGGTTCAAGAAAGATATCATGACTACTCACCTATGATTGAAGAAGAAACTAGACCTTCCACTAGTGAGACAATTGTTGAAGAAATGTTTGATAGTATTGATGTGTTATTCAATGACCCTGAGACAAGTGAAGAAGAAACTCCAAATGCAGATGAGTCAGTATCACCTAAGGCTCCAAAGTTTACATATAGATATCATTCTAAGGATGACATCATTGGAGATCACAGTAGCAAAGTTACAACAAGATCAAAAGCTAAGAGTTCTGTAGGCAATGAGGTGGTATGTTTACTATCTCAAATTGAACCCTTAAGTGTTGAAGATGGATGCAATGATTCAGAGTGGCATGATGCTATAAAAGAAGAACTAGATTGGATTATCAAGAAAGATACTTGGGAACTAGTCCCAAGACCTAGCAATAAGAATGTGATTAGAACAAAGTGAATATTCAGAAACAAGATGAATGAAGATGGTATAGTAGTGAGAAATAAAGAAAGGTTGGTATGTAAGGGATATGCACAAGGAGAAGGTATTGATTATTTAGACACTTTTGCACCAGTAAGAAGATTAGAAGCTATTAAGTTATTTTTAGCTTTTGCAACATTCAAAAACTTCAAAGTTTATCAGACGGATGTTAAGTCAGTATTCTTTAATGGAGAGCTAAAAGAAGTGTACATTGAGAAGCCAAAAGGATTCACCCTATCAGACAAACCTGATATGGTATGTAGATTGAAGAAATCCCTCTATGGACTTAAGCAAGCCCCTAGAGCATGGTATGAGAGACTTGATGGATATCTAACAAAGATTGGATTCAAGAAAGGAGAAGCAGATTGTAATCTATTCATAAGAGAGACATCTAAAGGACTACTACTTGTGGCTATATTTTTTGATGACATTATCTTTGGGGGTAATGACAAACTAAGTGTAGAATTTGTTAAAGAAATACAGAGTGAGTTTGAGATGAGTATGATTGGACCTATCAAATACTTTTTGGGACTAAATGTGCAACAAACCGTGAAAGGTATTTTCATTAATCGGTCCAAGTATGTGAAAGAGATACTAAAGAAATTCAAGATGGATGATTTCAAGCTAGGAGGCACACCTATGATAACAAGATGAAAACTTACAAAAGATGATGATTTTGTAGTAGTAGATACAACATTGTACAAATCTATGATTGGTAAACTCATATATCTTACTCAAACTAGACCTGATATTTCCAATGCATTTGGCATAGTTGGAAGATTTGCAGTAGAGCCTAAACAAAGTCACCTCATGGAAGTAAAGAGAATATTTAGATATTTATAGGGAATTATAGATTATGGTCTATGATATCCTAATTCATAAAATGTTGAGTTTCATGTATATATTGATTCTAATTGGGTAGGATGTGTTGATGATAGAAAGAGTACATTAGGTGGAGCAGTGTTTCTTGGTGACAGACTTATCACTTGGACAAGCAAGAAAGAAAATTGTATCTCTCAGTCAATAGCAGAAGTAGAGTATGTTGCAGTAGCCCTAAATTACTCTACAATTGTTTGGATCAATAAAATGATAAAGGATTTTGGGATTCAGATTGATTATCCTATTGTTATTCACTATGATAACACTAGCACTATTGACATGTCAAAGAACCCTATGATGCATGCAAAGACAAAGCACATTGAGATCAAGTATCACTTCCTAAGAGAGAAAGTGGCAGAGAAAGAAGTCAAGTTGGACTATTTGAGTAATTAAGATCAGTTGGTAGACATATTCACAAAGCCCTTGCCAAAAGACACTTTTGAGTATCTTAGGGAGAAGTTGGGAGTAATTCCCTTCCCTGATTTTGCTTAGAAGAAAGAAGAAAGTGCATCAGTCCTCGGGGACTGATGGATGGTTGACTACTCTACTTCAGGAGTAGTACCATTGCTTAAACTGATTGGCACCATTTTCCATTGATGTCAAAGGGGGAGCAGTATACATTTATGAAAAATAGTAATAAAGGAGTAATATACTAAGGGGGAGTAACATTTAGTCATGAAAGTAGTTTAGTTGAGGAAATAGAGAATATTGGAAAATATTGTAGTGGATGGAGGATTCATCCTTGGGGGAGCTTTTTATGAGGAAATGGAGAATGTTATAAAATAATTTTCATTTGGGTCGATGTTGTTTTTCATTCCATATGTTGCCATCAATGCCAAAGGGGGAGATTGTTGGAGATTTACCAACAAGCCAGTGCTGACTGTATGTTTGTCATTGATGACAACATATGGTAAGTAGCATGTGTGGAAGACTTATGCAATAAGATTTAAGTATGTGTAGCATGGACATGTGATCAACATGATATCATGGACACTGAGGTTAACTATTAGTATAGACAATTATATAGCAACTTGTGTCAGCAGTGTTCCTAACATAATAACATGCAATGTTCTATGAATGATTGTCCATATAGTTATCATGGAGCCTTACACATTTGGCTATTTGATGGAGACATGTTAGTGATGTTACATTCATGGACGTAGAGTCTAATGATTAGTAGAAGTGAAGTTATGAAGTCGCTATTCACAAGTAGCAGTTTCAAGTGTTTATTTAGAAGATCCAACAAAGATTATATTGGTTCAGGAGTTGTGCCTATCATTTCGGTATGCACCCTTGGATTATTTCTTGGAGAAGAGCTATTAATTTTTGGTTAAGAGCACATGATTTAATTCATCTTGAGGAGAAAGATCCAGTTATTTTGGTAGAGCCGACAGTGTGTAGCGTGCGTCTATAATTATCATTATTGGACAGGTCCCAGAATGTGTTGCGTGCTTAGTAGAGCCAACTAAATTATTATTGGAGTTTGTTATGGCTTCTCTAATATGATTTCAAGGTGGTTCTAATAGGCCAACTTGATTATATCATTTAGAGGAAAGATATTTATAGGCAATCATTTGTGATTTCTAGAGTGTGGTTCATAGTTGATTGTGAAGAGCATAGTAGAGTGTGCGAAGTATTGAGCCATCAGAAGAAGGTCTATCTAACCAAGTAAAGTATTTTTGCTATACATTGGAACTAATCCAAATAGTAGGTCAAAGTGCAGTTCACCAAAATCTAGATATAGTGTATATATGTTATTCAGAAGGTTGTAGCCTTCACCCATTTGAGCAGTGTGCTCTCCGATAGTGCATCCTCACCCCTAATAGGGTTAATTGTAAAAGACTCCTAACAGGGTCCAACCCTTGACCAAGTCTACTATACTAAATATATTGTAAACAAACTCCTAACAAGGTTAAGGATCTTCTGACAAGGATCATAAAACACTAGTATAGATTATTAGTGGGTGTCAATTCCCACTGGGGTTTTTACCTATTTGGGTTTCCCTATAACCAAAACATTGGTGTTGGGTTCAAGTGTTCTTTCATTGTGTTTATGCTTTATGTTTAAGTATACTTAATTGGATGAAGAATTGAAACTTGTAGATAATTGATTCACCCCTCCCCCCCTCTCAGTTATCTCTTGGGACTATTCCTAACAGATGATAATGATAGTACTATTGATGATGAGCTTGATGAGGTTGAAGCTCTTATGGCTAGGAGGTTACCTAAAGGTAAATGTAGATATAGGGGAAAATTATCTTTAGCATGTTTTAACTACAAAGAAGTTGGTGATATTGTTGCTAGATGCTCAAACAAGAAAGAAGATGATAGAAACAAGGATCGATCTGGTGAAGGAAGCTATGGGAGGAGAAAAAAGAGAAGTTATCGAAACTAAAAAATATATAACCAAGACAACAATGATAAAGGAAAAAAGGTATGTTACATTACTGAAGAGAATGATACCGAGACCAACACAGATGATGATGTTGAAGTAGTTTTTATTGCGATGAAGGATGATTCTAAGGAAGAAGAAAGGTATCTAGAAACAACACTCATTTCTAAGGTAAATAAAAAAGATACATGGATCATTGATAGTGCCTGTACCCATCACATGACTGGCGATGAAGAAAAATTTGATCATCTTGAGCAATTTAATGGAGGATCTATAAAAATGGGTAATGATACACCTTGTATGGTTAGAGGAAAGGGATCTTTACTGATAAATGATAAAATCAAATGTGATAATGCTTATTGGGTAGAAGGACTAAATTATAATTTTCTAAGTGTGGCATAGCTTAACAAATTAGGTCACCGAGTAGCTTTTGAGAGAAAAAAGGTTAAGATATTTGATGGTGGAGGAAAACTTGTTGGAACAGGAGCACAAATGAAAGGTAACTTTTTTTATCTTGATAATGATAAGTCTTCTTGTTTAATAATGAAAAATGAGGATGCATGGTTGTGGCATAAAAGGTTATGTCAAGTAAAAT
Organism: Chamaecyparis obtusa; assembly: GCA_027943335.1. Classification (NCBI taxonomy): domain Eukaryota; kingdom Viridiplantae; phylum Streptophyta; class Pinopsida; order Cupressales; family Cupressaceae; genus Chamaecyparis; species Chamaecyparis obtusa. Next base: position 119,298 of record BSBK01005366.1, on the reverse strand, counting down.
TTGATAACATGATTAAAATTAGTAGAAAGAAAAAGGTTAGAGGTTTGCCTAGCCTAGCAACGCCAGATCATGTTATATGTCATGAATGTCAAAAGGGTAAAATGACAAAATCTAGTTTTAAGAGTAAAGACTATTCAACAAAGAGAATTTTGGAGCTAGTTCACACCGACCTATGTGGTCCCATGAGAACATAGAGCTATTATGGAGATAGATATCTCATTCTGTTTGTTGATGATTACACAAGATTAATGACTGTGATGTTTTTAAAAGAGAAATCAGAGGCATTTAAGATTTTTAAATGGTATAAAGAAAATGTAGAGAAATAAACTGGGAAGGAACTAAAATGCTTGAGATTTGATAGAGGTGGTGAATTTATTTCTGATGAATTTGCTAACTATTGTAATGAGCATGGTATAAAAAGATAGGTTTTAGCACCAAGAACACCTCAGCAGAATGGGATTGTTGAAAGGAGGAATAGATCAATTGTTGATTGTGCAAGGACATTGATGTTGCAAAAGAATGTTTCTTATACATACTAGAGAGAAGTAGTCAGCATAGCTATTTATGTTCTAAATAGAGTACAATTGAAGAAGGACATAAACAAAACACCCTACGAGTTATGGTTTGGTCACAAACTGACTATAAGTTACTTCATAATTTTTGGTAGCAAATGTTTTATTCTTAAAGATGAAAGAAATGGAAAGTTTGACTCTAAAGGGGATGAAGGGATATTTCTTGGATATTTCACTAAAAGCAAAGCCTACAGGTGTCTGAACAAAGTTACAAATAAAATGATTGAAAGTACTAATGTTAGGGTTGATGAATTTGATACTAAGAACAGTGAAGAAAGCACTAGGGAGCCAAAAGATTATGGTAGATTCACTTACATTGAACAACTAAAGTACCTACCGAAGCCGCAGACTGTGTCAATCGGTCATTAGGAAAACAGCATCGAGGAACAACAAAGAGAAACTGACGATCATGAAGGACCTAGACCGAGCAAGCACATGAACCTGAACAAGATGAACAACAAAGAAGAGATCAAGTACTAGATTTGTCAGAAGACATCATCCTCAGAACTAAATCATTGGTGACAAGCAAGTTGGCATGATGACAAGAAGTAAGTTGAGATAAGGTACATGCTTAGTTTGCGAGTTTGAACCGAAAAATGTTAAGGTTGCACTAGAGAATGAAGAATGGGTAAATGAAATGAATGAAGAGATAGGATAGATACAGAAGAATAAGACATGGAATTTAGTACTTAGGCCTAAGGATAATAATGTTATCAGTACTAAATGGATTTTCAGAAACAAGATGAATGAAAATGGAGAGGTTACAAGGAATAAAGCTAGACTTGTATGCAAGGGGTATGCATAGGAGGAAGGCATAAATTATGGTGAGACTTTTGCACCTATTTCTAGACTAGAAAGATTCATAATGTTACTTGCATATGCAGCACATAAGAATTTTAAAGTTTATCAAATGGATGTTAAGTCTACATTTGTGAATGGGATACTAGAAGAGGAGGTCTACATCGAACAACCAGAAGGGTTTTTTGATCCAAACAAGAAAGATATGGTATGTAGAATACATAAAGCTTTATATGGCTTAAAGAAAGCACCTAGAGCCTAGTATGAAAGGTTGCATACTTATTTGTTAAGTATTGGTTTTGTTAGAACTAGTGAGAACAACAATTTGTATATGAAAGGAGATATTGATGATACTATTTTTATTGTTGAAATATTTGTGGATGATATTATTTTTGGAGGACAAGATCATATCTGTAAATCATTTGCTGATGAGATGTGCAAAGAATTTGAAATATCTATGTTTGGAGAGATTAAGTTCTTTCTAGGCTTGCAGGTTATTCAGCAGAATGATGGACTATTCATCACACAATCAAAGTATATAAAGGAAGTACTTAGAAAATTTGGCATGGTAGATGCTACACCAGTTGGAACACCAATGCTCATAGGCTAAAAACTAACTAAAGATGATGAAACTATAAAGGTGAACCAGATACTATACCGATCTATGATTGGTAAGTTGATGTATGTAGTGCATAGTAGACCAGATATTGCACATGCTATGGGAATTATTGCTAGACTTTTTGAAAATCCAAAGGAGTCACACATGATTGCAACTAAAATAATCTTAAGATACCTAAAGAAAATAGAGTACTATGGATTATGGTATCCTAAGGAAGGGAAGTTTGAACTAAGAGTCTACATTGATGCATATTGGGCTGGAAATATAGATGATAGGAAAAGTACCACCGGAGGAGCATTCTTCTTTGGTGAAAGACTTGTTACTTGGACAAGTAAGAAACAACCTTGTATTTCTCAGTCTACTACCAAAGTAGAGTATGTTGTTACTGCTACAAACTATTCAAATATTGCTTACATCAAGCAAGTGTTGGAAGGGATGAACGAGGTAATCACCGAGCCGGTGATTATATACTATGATAACACAAGTGCAATAAAAATTTCTAAGAATCTTGTAATGCACTCAAAGACCAAGCACATCTCTATTAAGTATCACTATTTAAGAGGACAAGTACAGGAGAAGCAAGTAAAACTGGAATATGTTACATCAAAAGACCAACTTGTTGACATATTTACCAAGCCTCTACTGAAGGAAACTTTTGAATACTTGAGGACTAGACTTAGGGTCCGTCCCCTATCTACCAGTCACTAATGTGATTTGTAGGTTGCATTAGCCTAATCTTATCAGAAGATCATTCGTGTTGATGCAACTTAGCTCACACTTTGGATTCTATCTAAGGTTGTGAAAGATTTCAGGAACAACTATTTGCATATTGGTATACTAACACTAGTAAATTTTAGCCTATTTTTTGATGAGGATTAGTCAAAATTTTGATACCAATTGGTCGACCAAACATCCAAACTGTCATAGAAATTTTTATCATCAATTATATGACAGGAAAAATCATCATCAAAATTTTGACATTTATAGTGGTTGAATTATCGACCGAATCATCGTCGAAGCGATTGCTTCAACTTGGATCATACCTTTTATCTATGTGACCAAATCCCATCGCAATTTTGACATGTGGTCGGAATAGATATCTAATACATAGCATCCTCGTCAAAATGCCAAAGAGAGTTTGTCTAAAGTTTGATGACATTGGGTCGGAATAGACGCCGAACACATAGCATTCTTGTCAAAAGAACTATTATTTATATGTCAAAAAATTGACCATAAATAATTTTTGGTTAATATATATATATATATATATATATATATATATATATATATATATATATATATATATATATATATATATATATATATATATATATATATATATATATATATATATATATATATATATTATCAAATTAAGCATACCAATATTATCACATAAAACATTATGAAATTATGAAATTGTCGTATTATACCAAATACAAATTATGAAATTGTTCATCCTCGTGACTATTTATTCACCCTCTCTAAAATTCTACTAGATATTGTTATCGTTCCTTCTAGCTAGGAACTTGGTTCATGATAATCATTAGAAAGAAAAGGAATATCCTCAAATATTTCATCATCATCTTTTTCATGTATGTCTATGAAAAGATGCATATAAAATATCAAAGCATATTAAGTATACAATCCATTTGTCAAACCCTACAATAGAATGGAAGATTTTTCAATTTTGAATTTGTAAAATATTTCATATCACAAAAAACTAACCAAAGACAGATTATTAAATTGTTCATACCTATGAATAATTATTCCTCATGTCTAAAATTCTCTTAGACATTGCTAGCTTTCCTTTTGGATAGGTCTTTTGGTTCCACATGCTTCTTTCTATTTTAAATCTAGAAACAAACAAAAGAAGATAAAAACAAGAAAAACATACTCCATGTCAATAATTTCATTAATTTCATTTAATGAAGGATTCAAGTTTCATTAATTTCCTTGATATAACTAATGAAGTTTCCAATAATGTTATTAATCTAATTGAGAAAACTAATCATAAGTGTGAATCCTATATTAATTGAAAAGATTAAAGATAATCTCTCTTAAGGAGTGCTCATAGATCCAACATGCATTGTGAAAGTTATTATTGAAGAATGCCTCTATACACAAAAATTTGATCATGATACATATGATAAATCTAATGTTGTGATTAAGGTGCATGATAGTTTCACTTGTCCCATCCTAGGTTCGGTCACCCTTATTGTCAAAGTTGGTTTTAAGTCCTTAGATGTTACCCTTTCTATTATCCCTACCTTGGACTTATTTTGTGTGAAATTAGGACATCCTTGGCTCAATGGCATGAAAACTATTCCTTCTATCATCAATAAGTGTTTAAAGTTTCCCCACAACGAGCAAGTTATAACAATAAATTAGTCTCTTTAGCCCTTAACTAATCATGGGAATCTAACACTTGATTACTTTTTGCAATCATGGGAATTCAACAATATTTTGAAGATTCTAAATTATAAGTGGTTATTTTCTATGGTCATATGGATTGATAAGCCATTTAGTGTCAATTTGGATGTAACCGGTTGGGTACTCTTAGTATTTTTAATGGTTGTTACGAATCAGGTAGAGGCAAATGTTTTGATATAATAAAAAGTTGTAATCATCATATAAAGTGATCTTGTAAAAAGCTAAGTGTCAAGTCTTACGAATGAAGGAATTGGGTTATAGAGTGATCCCACAATTGAAGATAGTAGATTTCTCTTGAACTGTGAGTAATCAAGCCTCTATGACTACTGATTTGGATGTTACCAGAGATTCTGGTGTTGGTGCTCGGCATTTGGAAGTGAAAAGAGGTGGCTAAGTTATTTATGTTGTGTGAAGCCAAGAAACTTATGGTGACAGTCACATTCAACAGAACCGAATGGTGCCACAATACACATCAATTACTTAAAATTGAAGGGAGTGAGTTTCTAATCACCAAGAGGATCAAGAACTATAGAAGAAAGTGTTCACATATGTACTGGGTATCATGATAGCTAGGAGGACCTGTGAGCACATGTTTGCAGCAAGGGGTGATGTTGTTGATGTTCTCATCATTGAGATATCACAAGATTATAAATCTCTTTCAGCATCCATACAATCGGCTATCACAACAAAATCTATGATGAATGAAAGTTCAGGTTATTAAATCTGATTGGGCTTATTCACCTTTAGTTGTCAAGCTCTGCATCACTCCAAGTCTCAATTAACACTATGAATTATGATCTATGATACCACTTATAAATGTTAAGCTTATCCAATTGATAAGATATATATGACAATATCATTGCTATCTCTAATTTGACAATTGGATATATGCAAGGTGATTAGGTCTATATATAGGTAATGCTAAGATTATCTAGATTAATATTTATAATCTACAAATAATAATGTGGATATGATATTAAATCACAATTGTATCTGATGACTTTAGGAATTATGCAAAGTTAAGATATTCCAATTTGTAGATATTCATAGAGATCTCTACTCTTCCTGAAGTATCGATATAAGCTATACAATGAACCTCCCTTTGATGATAGCAATGATGTTATATAGTGTTGTGTCTGATATGTTGATATAATTATGCAATTATGAATATGAGGCTCTACTTGATATGGCAATATCATAGTACAAGCATGAAATACCCAAGTTTTGCTTTTGGCATTGAAATACGAGCATGACAAGACTTCACAAATAGAATGAATTGGAAACTTAAGATAGATCATGTAATGCAATGAACCTTTGGAAATATAAAATAAGAAACTGAGTGTTGAAAAGGGCATACATACTAGTAACAAAAATTGCCCTCACATCATTTCTTCTCATTGCCTCATCATACTTTTCCCCAAGTGCACCAAGGACTACAAAGAAACAAGATAAACAGATCACAAGCATATAGTGATGTTAGAATAGTAAAAGAATACTTTGACATAAGAAAAAAATTACACAATATTAAAACATGACATTGTGCTTTAAACACTAAAAAGGTAATAATATGAGACCATTCATTAATTAGTTGTTTAAATTTTCATTAGTTGAGAATTGATAGTCATTGTCAAAAGGACAAGAAACTCATTAATGTCCTCGTCATTCCCATGGTTTAATGTCTAAAGGACAGTGACATATACAAACAAATCAGTGTTTATAGATGGATTGACAATGAACAAAGAGGTTTAAAAAAATAGTGATGTGTACACTGTCAAAGAACATTGTGGTATTCACAATCAAAGAACAAAGATGTGCTCAAGGTTATAAAATAGTGATTTGTTTTAGAATGTGAAGAGTGCAGTAAGAATGATAGTAAGTAATGTTGCAATAACAATGAATGTAGGACAAAGATGTAATGGAAGTGAAAAAATAGTGATTTTTCAACGGTTTTTCTATACAAAGCCAATGGTGAACAAACATTGATACAAAATAATGAAATGATAGGATCCATGAGGAAGATGAGTTGTTCACCATTCTTGATGTAGAAAAGTCAACAAGATCGGTCGAAGGCCATAAAAAAAATCAATCACAATTATCTAGGAACTATGTTAAAGCACTGTCCCAAGAAATGATGAAGACATTTTTTCAAGAACAGAGATGGAGTCTTTGTTTTGATAGAGGGGTCACATTTTAGAGAGGGATGACAAGAACCATAATATAGAGGTATCATTTTATTATTTTTTCATCATGAATATATAACATGGTGAGTTTGTAAATGATTGTCATAAAGAGCAAAAAAAGATACCTAATAGGAACACAGTAAAGTATCATATGGGGCAAATTAGAGGCCAAAAGGACATCAAGTGACATTCACAAGAACCTTATTGCAAAAATAATGGTCGAGTGGGCTTAAAGATAGTGCTCCTATAATGCATTAGCAATACATAACAGTGATTAGTAAAGTGTGCAAAAAAATAGTGATAGAGTGTTGATATGCATAGAGGTCATAACAGTAATAAATGTTTATAACAGTGCTTTTAATAATGCTCCAAACATTGAGAATGCAAGATACCTGTAATGATGAACTTCATTTCAACTTGCTAATTGGTTGTCACTATTAACTCTAAGCTTATCTTTAAAGTTTGAGCTTCACTTGGTTTTGAGAATAGTTTAATATTCTCTACTTAAAAAGGCCAACCACATGAAGGTGTAAGCTCATTTTGCCCCTCCCCCCCCCTAACATCACTTTAAATTCTCCATTAACATCTAATAACATTCATTCATCCATTTTTGAAATATAACACTCAATCATTATAATCACATGATAACATTCATTAACACATAAAATTCATTAACAAACAACATTCATGAATAATTCATTAACACATAAAATTCATTAACACACAACATTCATGAATAATTCATTAACACATCATTCATCAACATTACTAGTACAAAATTACATCCATTAAGACAACATTCTTTCATTACCAAAAAATGTTAATTATAATCATTTCTTTTTGGGTTTCTTGTTTTTTTTTTTTCATGTAATTTCTAAAAGGAAGATTAATGTCCTCATCATTCCCCTCCTCTACTGATTCTAATGGAAATGCACGTATCCTCCTCATCTATTCAAGAACAGAAGGCCACTGCGCCAAACGTGGGTTTGCTGAAATAAAAACTACGTCATGAGTTAAATTCACTCATAATTAATTTAAAAGAACAAAACATAGATTTTCTTTACCTGAATGTGCCACATGATCTACATGGTGATCACTCTGAACATCCTCCAGCACTTGTTCAGGATGACATTCTGTATCCTCTAAAATATACACAAAAAATGTTACACCAAGTTCAATTTAGGATGTTAAATTATATTAATAATTACATAATTAATTTTAAATAGAAAATGAGCACCTCCATCGACACTATGATTCACATCAGGGGCTTCATCATGTGGCGTATGATCTGTGTTATGATTAAGAGGCTGCATTGTAATGTCATGCACATTATTATTAAATAGATTGTTGCTCAAGTATTCAATTTCTAATATATTTTTTAGCATATTTACCTATTCACATGATGCAAGAGACTCTTGGGTTGGGCCAATGGAAGTTGGGCGTAGGCATTCAGCCACAACTTGATAGCCTTCCTTGAAGACAATTTTTTTTTGTTCTTCCGTGGCCTCTAAATTAAATTCAGAGCCTTGCATTTTTTGATTAAACAAAATTATTTGCATTTTATAAATAATTTTTCTCTGCAATTCATTTACTGCTACTTACAATTCATGCTTTAATTTTGGAATATCCACCAGAGCCAAGTTTGTCCTGCCCAATCTTTTGTAGCTTGGCCTTTGTTGCCTTTGATGTGTCCTACAACCTATGAAAAGTTTGAAATATGTTAGATGATATAGATATAAAGATCACTAATTAGTGCATTATTACCTTGTATTAGTAGTTAATACTATTGCATACCTTCTTCTCTCATTTGGTGGTGTAATTCTTCTTTGAGCATCCCCTTTCTCCTTTGCATCCAAAATGAACTCATTCCAATCCCTCACTAGAATAAAGGGAGGACGCTCATACTTTGGGTTCTGGATGAGACTCCTATATGAGTCCCTCACAGTCTTAAGATGTTTGCAAGATTTTTCTAAAATTTTCTTCTCCTCAAAAAGATTACTACCAAACTCATGCTCTAAATCTTTAATGAGCTGATCTTTTAATTTTTTGTCTTGCAAGTTCCACCTTTTAAGAAAAAACACAAAATTGTTAGATAGAAAAATTAACTAAAGTTGTGTACCTTGAATATAGTAAAAGAAAAGATCCGAATGAAAGGAAAAATACTGTACCAATTAATGATATAAAAAAAAATTAGTGGGATAGGGTTAGTTCACTTATGATGTTCCACCTTGTACGTATGGTGGGCCTGAATATCCTTAGTGTGAGGTCATAAAGTGTCTTATAAAATGAATCATTTCCTACAAAAAATGTCATGGGATAATCAATCCAAAACTTGTTATGAATAGGTAAATGCATATTACAATATAAAAAATAATAATTTTAAAGTACGTGGAAGCTTAGGACATTTTAAAGGCATCAATTCATTATCATCAATCAACAATGATGTCTGCATAACTCCCGTGCTAGATTGATGGGTAGATCTAGGAAATGATGGTGAATTATCACCAATACATGTAGTCTGATCGGTATCTGGCATAGAAGACTGCACTGGTGTATCTCCTACTCCACAAAATTAATCCACTATGTGATGCACCCAAGATTAAAGTACAAATTATCAAGTCATAATTAACACAAAACCAAATATAGAAAAACAAGGATTTACCAAGCATAGACCGTGAAGGCGTCGATGTTTGCATGCTCCTTGTTGCCAACATTGCACTCAGCAATCTCTGATGGATGTTCATCAACCTCCTAGGAGGAGTCACCTGCACTTGATGACCTAAATAATACATTGTTAGCAAAGACATTCTAAAATAATAAAAGTAAGAGTTAACTTAAGAAGTTTTTGAATGTTGCAAAGAAAATATTTATTGTAACTTGTCAACTAAAGGATTATTTTACTTGAGGTGGTCAGAGCTCTGCTACTACCAGCCTCACCACATTGTCCTTGACCAAGTACTTGAGTTTCCAAAAAATCCTGTAACAAGAACACATATTACATATTTTACTTCACAACATAAAAGAGTATAAAATATAAACCTTTATTGAAATTTTGTCACTACTACATTTGGGGTCAAATTCTGATGGCCATTTGTTGGATTTGCAACGCTAATTTGTTGACATTTTGACAAATGGGTCTATCACCATTTTTGCGTAGGAAATTGTGACAGAAGATGTTACCTTCTATTTACCGACACCATATCACGTCAGAAACTTGCATTTCAGCAATAGCTTCGTTATGGCATTTTCTACAGTTTATCCATCAAAATTCTAACACAATACTATTAACTATCGAAAAGATATATTTTTCAACATTATAACTATTGGCATAGCGACAGTTTCCACTTAATTCTGACAAATATACCCGTCAGTGATATGGAATTAATGTCGAACCATCTATCAAAAAAATTCTATTTGCGACACTTGAAATGTCGAAAGAGCGATAGTCCTTCATTATTTCTCTGACAGATTCCCTGTCAAACATATAGCATTACTGTCGGAACTATTGTTGTAAATTAGGTTTCTCTAACATTTTATCTGTCGAATGTGTAGCACTTCTGTCGAAATTAATGATTAAGTGTCAAAAAACTGATGGATATGCACATTAAAGATAAAACAGCTCAAGAGACCATCATAGGTTCTCTCTTTCTTTGGTCTATATTATTGATAGAATGTTTTACCTTTCATTAGCTCATCAAATCTGGGGATTTGAAAGAATTTAATAGAATATTTTCATGACAACGTATATTATTTATGTTGATGTTGCACGAATTTATCTACTTCACGCACTTGTAGACTATGAGGATGGCGATAAAGAAGCATGGCCATGACCATACTTCTTTATCACCGTCCTCATAGTCTACAAGTGTGCGAAGTAGATAAATTCATGCAATGTCAACTTAAATAATATACGTTGTCATGAAAATATTCTATTAAATTCTTTCAAATCCTTGAATTTGATGAGCTAATGAAAGGTAAAATATTCTGTCAATAATATAGACCAAAGAAAGAGAGAACCTATGCTGGTCTCTTGAGCTATTTTATCTTTAGTCCTAGCGACTGTCCTAGCTACCTGTCGATCATCGAGAATAATCACCTCCTTGCATTTATGTACACTGCACAAATTGATCCCAGTCTTGCAAAAACATTTTACACTTGTACATCTCATTAATACAAGAGGCCTAAAGTAATTTTATACAATCACTAGCACATTTCATGCATGGATGAGAAACAGTATCCAAAGTTTCTAGATAACCATTTTTGAGAAGAGGAATGAGTGCAGGCCAAAGAAGGGATAATTCCACAATAGAAAGGAAGACATCTTTTTAGCCTGGGTCTCGATCCTACCCCAATTGTCAAAGGATCTAGGGCCAGTCTAGAAAGATGTCTTCCCATTTTGTCTGCAACATTGTGTCCATCCATGATCTCAGGAATATCATCGTCTTTCTACTCTTCATTTTCCAAAATATATCGCTTCTTCAAGCTTGCAGAGTAATCTTATTAATAAAAGAACTCTTGCCAACATTAGGGTACCCACATATCAAAATAGTTGATGTTATTGGTGCTTGTGCTCAAGGATATCAATTCAATATTTTGAAATGGCCAAATCATTTTTATTTCATTTGTAGAGAAAAGGAGTGGAAGAAAATGAGCGGGTGAAAGTTGATCGAGCATGAGAGAAGGCATTGCATTTTATTTGATCATGAATGCTCTCTAAAATAACCAATCATATTTTCTATTTGATTTTTTTTGGTGTTTTTTTTTCCCATATTCAGTAGATAAAAATCATGGCGGCAGCCACTTAGCCATCTTTTTGATGTTCCAGGTATTTTACAAAGATACAAGTATGTGGATTTATCATTCATTTGCTTGCAGTTATTGGTCAAATGCAAATATTTTGTCAAGTTGAAAGGGTAAGATATCAGTTTGGTGTTTTTGGTTTATGTTAAAAGTTGATTTGGTAAAATCCTCAAAAAACACACTACATGTTCTAAAATGTAAAGCGGTTGAATGTTAAATGTAAGATATATATCTCATCCATAGTAATCAAAAGAAAGGGCATGAAACTTATAAGGAGATTTACCAATCCAAAAATATAAGAAAATAGGAAACATGATTGGTACCTTATGAATTGGTTTTTGAGGTGCACAATCTTCATCAATCTCCTGAGAACAAGACCCCTCCTCATGAAAAATGCATTTAATGGATTAAACAAATCTACAAAACTAAACCAATGGCATGTTTAGAACAAAGAAATAGATTGATAATAATATGCTGAAAATTCTATTATGTTTAATACACGCAAAAGTAATAGTCCCAACAATTCTAAAACATACTTTATCTGATATGATAATAACATGCTAATTAAACTGATAAAGGTGTTATATGCATTTAATCTACCAATTACTAATTACACAAAAAACAAATTACAAAACTAAACCAATGGCATGTTATTTGTGTGGTACAAGGAAGATTTGGCTATGAAAAAAAAAAGTGAAATGGCCTCATCATTTTTATTTCGATTGGATAGAGGAGTGAAAGCTGAGCACGAGAGAAGGTATGTGATTTCTTCATCTTTCGAGCATCTGGTATCATATTCGACTGCAAATTTCAAATGCATTGCATTTTATTTGATTATGAATGCTCTCTGAAATGACTGCATTCTACTGGTGTCGTGCCCTAGCCCGTGCTTTATCTCCATTATTTGATATTATTGGTGCTTGTGCTCAAGGATATCGATTCACTATTTTCAAATATTTGGATCATTTAGACAGTTACATTTCGTGACTGTTCCTTTAGTACATAGTCAAGAAATGTAACTGTCCAATGATTATATGTAATGTTGAATGGATTAAATGCTTTATTCTTGGTAGAATTTAATGGAAGGAATAGTGTGTATTAAATATAATCCAGTCACTTATTGAATGCTTTGAAGACTACTGGTTTGACTATCCATGCACTACCAGTGATTGAGATTCATTAAAGGATACAAAACCCTTCATTTTGGGGTTATTGTGTGTGGATTCAAATGTAGGTTTGATTTGGTTAATGTTTAGAAGAGATCAATAAAGTATTTAAAGACAATCTTACATGTTTGGAGAGGTTTGAGAGGCACTTATCATGATCGTACCCTCACAAACATCGGCATAGACTAGTTTTACTAAGTTTCCTTTCTCTATTTTGAGGTTTCTTTTCTCTGCCGTAGGGGTACAGTCAAAGGGTTCATTGACAAAATGATCCTTCAAATGGTTATTATGAATATGAATGATTTGATATAGCATATTGCTCATTTTACTTGAAGTTTGGAATAGCTTGTGCAAGGGTGAAAGTAGTTTTGATCATTCTGGTCATGACTGTTCCTCTACACAGTCAGGAAATGTAACTATCTAATGATTATATGTAATGTTGAATGGATTAAATGCTTTATTCTTGGTAGAAGTGAATGGAAGGAATAGTGTTGGTGTTAGGTTTCATTTATTATTTAATTCAATGGTTTCCAAGATGTGTTGAGGAGTTTGCTCCTTGTTTAATGTTAACTGTTCCTGCACAATCCACTCATACAACAGTGAAGTCACAAAACTAAACTGATGGCATGTTTAAAACAAAGAAATAGAATGATAATAATATGTTGAAAATTCTATTATGTTTAATACATGCCAAAGGACCGCATTCTAAATTGCTGTCACTGAAATGACCGCATTCTACTAGTGTCATGCCCTAGCCCATGCTTTAACTCCATTATTTGATGTTATTGGTGCTTGTGCTCAAGGATATCTATTTTTTTGAAATGTTGATTGTGGTTATCAAATGGATAGACTGTGAGCTTCTAGCTAGGTGCCATTTGTATTGATAGCTTAGGGCATCAAATGTATTGTATCATTGATAGTTGATACTTTGTTAAAAGGAAATAAGACAAAGAATGATTTTTATTTATTTTCTCTATTTTGATCCCTAAGTGGCTTACAACCCTAGAGAAGTATATGCAGATTTACGGATGTAGTTGTAGGATACATAGCAGCAGATAATTCACAATAAATCCATGCATCTAATTTGAATAGCAATTAATACAAAGAACTAGGGTCCTGCAATGGCCCAATCATCTAGACCTTGACTGTCCTCTCAACCAGTGACCCTTCAAAACTAGGTTATCATGCAATCAGTGAGTGATCCTTCATTCTCTTGGTGAGCTTCTAGGTAGGTGCCATTTGTATATTTGATAGCATAGGGCATCAAATGTATCTTGTATCATTGATAGTTGAGACTTTGCTAGTATCAGTTTCTGGGTTCGATTGTGTATAATTTTTTCCATCAACATTTTGGATCATACTACATGATCCATCATCAAGATGCTAGAGAGAAAAGAACATGATATAATCGATCGTGTAGTATGATCTGAAATGTTGATGGAAAAAATTATACACAATCAAACCCAAAAACTGATACTAGCATTAATATGGATTGTGGAAATCTAATAGATCTAGTTGAGACTTTGTTAAAAGGAAATAGGACAAAGAATGATTTTGATTTAGTTTCTCTATTTTGATCTCTAAGTGTCTTACAACTATAGAGAAGTATATGCATATTTATGGATGTAGTTGCAGGATACATAGCAGTGGATAATTCACAAGAAATCCATGCATCCAATTTGAATAGCAATTACTACAAAGAAATAGGGTCCTCCAATGGCCCAATCATGGGGACCTTAACTGTCCCCTCAACTAGTGACCCTTCAAAACTGGGTTATCATGCAATCGGTGAGTGATCCTTCATTCTCCTGGTCTGCCCTACAACCAAACATATTGGAAATACACAATACAATGATAACAACTCTTTCACAATCCCCCTTCCCTCAAGGAACATTATCAACCATCCCTTCCACATAGCATTTCACTATTTTATGAGTGGATTGTGCACGAATAGTTAACACTAAACAAGGAGAAAACTCCTCAACACATCTTGGAAACCATTGAATTCAATAATAAATGAAACCTAACACTAACACTATTCCTTCCATAGTTGTAGGATACATAGAAGTCAATAATTCACAAGAAATCCATGCATCAAATTTTTATAAGGATATCCTACTAATCAATAGGAATTTTCTTGAGATGACCAATGATTATGCATTTTGATGGCAGTGTGCTAGTTCAAAAGGATAATATAAATTTGAAATAATTTTTTCTGATTTTTTCAAACTATAAATGTCGCTAAAGGGAAAATATTATGGCCCCTACACTGTGGTTGTTAGCCTAACTAAAGACAGGCCTACCTTTGCATATAATAAGAGGCCAACATGAAACAAGCATCTAGAGGTTAGGGGGTTGTTCCCTGTCCATAATTTATTATTTAAGTGCTAAGTGATGATGGGTATATTGTGTAGTTCATACCTAGCGTGTCTCTTTCTTTCTCTCCATGTTTCACATTAGGAGTATATGTTATAAAATACTAATGAAATCAATTATAGGTCAAATCTAATCAAAATTACAATATAAAGATTAAAATAAATCTTGAAGAAATATGGGAACCATTTTTGACAGATATTGTACAAATGAAGAGAATACTCCAATGAGGAAATGCTTCAATGTGGAACAATTGAAGGACACTATTTTACTTTTATATGCACATCTGCAATGTTTTTGATATATTTCTGAGATAACAAAACCATAGAAAGAATAGCATATAGAAGAAAGTAAAGAATAATGATCATACTTTGAGATATTGTGGAAAATTAAAGGAAAGAATGCTTGGTGGGGTTATCATGCAATCAGTGAGTGATCCTTCATTCCCCTCTTCTAGTGACCCTTCAAAACCAAGTTATCATGCAATTGGTGAGTGATCCTTCATTCTCCCGGTCTGCCCTGCATCCAAACATATTGGAAATACACAATACAATGATAACAGGTCTTTCAAAATCCCCCTTCCCTCAAGGAACACTATCAACCATCCCTTCCACATAGCATTTCATTGTTGTATAAGTGGATTGTGCAGGAAAAATTAACATTAAATAAGGAGCAAACTCCTCAACACATCTTTGTTGTAAACATGCCATTGGTTCAGTTTTGTAAATTTGTTTTTTGTGTTAAATGCATTTAAATGGAACATTAAGCATAGTAATAATATGCTTAGTCTATTAGTAATTGCAGATTAAATGCCCATAACACCTTTATCAGTTTAGCATGTTATTATAAGATACTAAAGAAGACCTGCTATTTGTCAGAGAAATCTTCGTTGTCCCCCACAATGAAGACAATGAAGATTGACCTCTTTCCCCACAACAAAGAACATTGTAATAAGAATAAGATAGTGCCAAGAAACATTTTCACAAATATGAAACGTGAGGAAAAGTAATAACATTAACAATGCCAAGATTGACAACATTAAATTTCACCTGCGGATGAGTTTCTGCAGTGGGTTGCCCAGCATCAAAAATATGTTGAGTTGCATTTGAGCTATAACTAAGAGTATCATGTAGAATAGACCCTAAACTTTGAAAGCGTTCTCTAGCCTGGCAATTCAAAATTCAATCTAGGCAAGCATCAGTAAGTGAAATAAATTATAGACATCAACATCAACATCATCATAATCATTAGACATAAATTATAGACATCAACATCAACATAATCATAATCATTTGGAAGGTATTCATTTTGGTCCTTGGATTGTACTATGTTTCTTGAAAGTTCTTGTGATATGCTTCTAAACTTTAAAAACATATTTTATGGCTTAATGATAATATAGATTAGTGTTTTGTTTTCGAATGGAATGTTGTTGATCATTCATGGTCTTGAAGAAACTTTTGATTGTTTTGATTTTCAAGTCTTGACATTGTTTCTCAATGTGATATAGACTGACCACAAGATGGTTCAGTTGGTCCTCTCTTTCCATTTAATCATTTGTCTTCTTCATGGTGTAAGTGTCAATATGTTATAATCCAACATGAAGTGTGGTTCAAATGAAGTTGAACCAAATGTTGACCATGATGGCTATGATCATGATGAAGATAAATACAAATATTAAATCTAAAATATGGCTTGTAATTTGAATTTTCATTGTGAATGAAGAAACTATAGATTCAAGTTGACGCATTCTATGTAGTATATTTTTTCCCTGGATCTACCATATTATATGTGTGTAGCTTGTAAGGGACATCTTCTGCTCATCCATATATGATAGCTTGGTGAGAGTTCTTAGTAGAAAGACAAGATGTTAGTGGGAGATGGAGAAACCAATATCAGAACACCACTTGAAGCCTTGCAATGTTGAGAGTGGGATAAAAGCTACACTTGAGACCCTATATAAGGAACAAACTTATTGAGCTTCACTTTGTTTTGAGAATAGTTTTATATTCTGTACTAAACAGGGCCAACCACATGAAGGTGGAAGCTCATTTGGCCCCACCCCCCCCCCCCCCCCCCAACATCACTCTAAATTCCTCATTAACATCTAACATTCATTAATTATTTCATGCATTAATAAAATGTAACATTAATTAATTATCACACAATAACATTCATTCACACATTAATAATATGTGACATTCATTAATTATCACATGATAACATTCATTACCACATTATAAAATTTATGAACATTCACTACCACATAATTAAATTCATTGGCATATAAAAATCAGTCATTATCAATTAAGGTGCATAGATGACAATCATTTCTTTTTTTTCTTTTGATTTCTAGTTTTTAAGATATAATTGTAAGATGAGTATCAATATCTTTATCATGATTATCTACCCTCTTATTAGATCTCAATGCATGCCTAGTTCTTTGTTGATGCAAAGGGGGCTCATCTACAATAACATATAAAAGGGTTAAATTAAATTTTTTTTATTATAATTAAAAATATTTTAAACATTTTAAATTATTTTAGTACTTTATAGGCCATAATCGTATAGCTCTTTACCTAATCTAGTCACATCATCAACATCGAGGTCAGTTTGTCAATCCATGAGACTGTGTGGGATGCTTATGAAAGGAGTCTAGGTACCTACATATGTAATTCAATTATCTAATGTTAGCTAAAAAAATCATGATACATATACTCAAAACCACATAGTAAGTACATTAAAAACCATAAGCATCCCATAGTAAGTACATCATGAATTAATTAAATTAAGCATTGATTGCATAACTGCACATTTCTATCAAGAAATCAATATTAAATAGATTAAGAAGTGATCACGTAACTGTACATTTCATTCATGTCATTCATCTTCTTCATCATCCAAATAATCACCATGATCATCATTGACATCGACATCATCACCACCACCGTCATTGTCTTCATCTTCATCATCATCATCATCATCGACATCAACATCATCAGAATCATCATCATCATCATCATCATCATCAGCAACATCATCATCAACAACATCATCATCATCATCATCATCATCATCATCATCATCATCATCATCATCATCATCAGTAGCATCATCATCGTCATCATCCTCTTCTTCTTCAAGAAAAGTTGCATTGGGAACATCATCGACTAATTGTTGTTCATGATCATCATCTACATCATCTTCTAGTTGTTCGCAATCTTCTTCCATCATATTATACCTCATCGGCCTTCCTCTTGGATCATGTCTAACAAAAAATGACCAACCCAATTTATGCAAAACCTCTGAGTAAAATACATGCTTACATTGGCTTGGAAGAACATAGGGTTCATCTCCAACTGGCTCAAACCACCTTGTATTAATCATTGGAAATCTATTGTCATGTTCAATAACAGTTCTATCAGGATCATTTTGATTAAGTCGTAGCCTATACCATCTGACGACGAAGAGAACTAATCTGAAGGAATTAAAGTCACACTCAAGTATATCATCCAAAATGTCATAGTATCAATTTTTGGACTCTTGAGGATGTAAGTCATTTCTAGATGAAATATTAGTCCCCTGAAAGACTGCACTTATCCCAGAATCACAAGTTTTCTTTGTGTTATCCAACTTTTTGATGTGAAATTTATGACTATTGCAAAACATAGCCTTGTGGTGTTTGACCTACAAAAATATGTAAAACATGTATAAATTAATGCATCAAGAGTTCATAAACATACAAGTGATTAACAAATTTATATGTACCTGGAAATCTTTTAAACCATGTGCTAGATCTATTTCCCTTTGGGTAACATTTGGATCTCCATTACAATGAGCTTCATTAACCAATGAAGACACAGCTTCCCATGTTAATGTGTGACCTAAATGATGACATCGTTCATTCCATTTCATCATCCAATCTGGATTGTTTGCAATATACAAATGTATTGCATCCCACTCTCGAGCAGCTGTACAAAAAATAAATAGATGACTTACAACTGATTAATTTTGAAGATTAAGAATTAATTAACAGCTACAATAACATCTTATAATTTATTACCTCTCACTTTCCTCATTCTGCCTTCCCCCACCAAGTACTCCCCTTCAAATTTTCTAATGGTGTCGAGATCCCAAATGCGATCTATATGGATCTTTGCTACAAGCTTAGGAAGATATTCAGTAACATACATCATAGTCTGGTATACCATATATCCCTCCACCATAGAACCCTCAGGACGTTCTCTTTGCCAAACTAAAGCCTTCAAAAATTTCAAGTGCCTCTCAACCATCCACATTGACCGAGTGTATACGGGTCCACACATTTCAATCTCCTCAACTTGGTGTATGAGGTAGTGTTCTTGTGCATTGAAAAAGGTTGAAGGTAGACACTTTTTCATTTCACACATTAGAAGAGGAATTCTTCTCTTCTAGTATTTTATATCTGCTCTATGAATTTCTTTTGATGACAACCACCTACAAGACATTCAAGACATAAAAATATATAAACACGAGACTTTACAATATATATATATATACAAAAAATTGAACAAATATCATTGCTTACCTCATGTATTTTCCAAGATCATATATCACTTCTTTGATGTTATTGTCGAAGTTCTCTGGGAGAGATAGGGGTAGCACATACTGCAACAATTATAAAAATAATCATGTCATTCTTTTCTCATATAATACAATGAGAAGTACATGCAGTTTACAAATATATTGTAAATACAAAAGAACATGACTTACCTTGATGAAGGTATGTCAATCATGCATTTTCAACCATTGCCCAAATTCACCTTTCTTTAATATGGTACTGCTTATGTTTGCAGCAAATCTTGTGGGAAATCAAATTTTTCGTATGACTTCTTTTATGGCATCACCTTGTTTTTCTATTAATAACCAAGGAAGGGCACTTGTATTAATCTGTTCTCCATTTCTATTTGATTCAATGAAATTTTTCATTGCATGATTGGATTCATGAATGTTGCTACAAATTTTGACAATTTTTTCTTTGTCACGCCTTCCATCCAATATCTTCCACAATGTCTCCGTTACATTCTTTCTAATATGCATAGTATCAAACAAATGCACATCAAACAGCTTCTCGTAGTAGGGCAACCTACTAAATTGTCTGGGATAACTCTTTAGTCCCTTTGGAAGGTGCTCAGTAGTGTTGCCTTGACGACATTCACGATCATCAATCACATAATCAGCAAACAAAACATAATAAAAATATACAAATTCCAAACATAAACCATTAGGTAGAATGGTAGTACCTTGATGATTAATTCTATTATATTCCAACTTCCATAAGTGAGGTGTCATTCTCCATGGCTTAGATGTAGTCTCTTCTTTCCCATTGAAAATATGTTTTTTGGTAATTCGATAGTTATGATTTTTGTGGAGAAAGTACCTATACTCATCAAACACCTGCTTTCCTAAACTTTTTGAATAACGAGATTTCATCTTTGGACCACAAACTAGACATGCAAATTTTCCCTTTGTTTGAAGACCTACAAGGTAATGATACAATTGGATTAAATATGTTAATTTTTATTTTTAGAATTATCATGTGCAACTTGAATTCACCATAACATACTAAAAAATGTGTTAGCCCTGGGGCATCATGTATTGCCCATACAAGCATTGCATGGAATTGAAATTGTCTATCTCCTATTGGTCTAGAGATGTCATACATAGTGACACCTTTCCATAACTCCACCAACTCGTCGATAAGAGGTTCAATATAAACATTCATATCTTTAACTTGGTATTTACCTAGTTGAATGAACAACATTACCTAATTATTGTGACCATTTTACTACAAGATTTATAATTACATGAAGATAACTATTAAATGATCAAATACCTAGAACAATCATTGCCAACATAATGTGCTCCCTCTTTATTGACATCCATGGAGGAATGTTATTGTTGATGACAAAAATAGGCCAAACAGTGCAAACAGATCTTAGCTCTCCAAATGGATTGACACCGTCCGCCACCACTGAAAGCTTGAGATTTCAAGGTTCTTCAATAAAGTGTGGTCACTTTTCCTCTATGTCCTTAAATATAAAACCATCCACAAGCATTCGAATAATGTCATCTTGACTCCTATTGTGTGCATGGTAATCCATAAATTGTGCCAAGCTATTACACCTAAATAATCTTTTCAAACGTGGTATAATGGGGATGTAACGAAGAACCTTGTGAGGAACCTTTTTTGTTATTTGATCTGTTCGATATCTAATCGTATGACATTCAGGGCATTCTATTGCAAATTCATGTTCTTTATGATAAATAATATGATGATTGGGACAAGCATCTATTGTTTGATACTCTATTCCAATATCTTTCATAGTGGCATATAATTCTTGGTATGAACAAGAGAGAATATTTGATGGTGGTAACATGAACTCACCTATCAATCTGTAGAAAAAAATATATGTTGTTAATATTAACAATATTTATGGTACATGTTTCACCATTTAATTACTATAATGACATATATGACATACCGTAGCATACGTGACATTTTTGTGTTGGATAAACCATTCATAACCTTCAAGTTCAATAACAATAATACAACAGAGAGAAGAGTTGTTTGGGAGCTTTCGTAAAGGGGTGTAGCTACCTTCTCAAGTAGAGGTATATCATGGATGACATCAACATCATTCTGATCATCATCATCAGTTGTGCCAATACCAAATGTGTCATGGATCAATGTATTAGTACCGTCATCTGGCGCATCATTGTCATCTCTCATGGGATCATAATCTTCAACTTCAATATTTGCACATCCATGATCCTCCACTTCCAAAGCCATATTCTCAATATTCGCACCTCCATGGTCCATATCACATACTCCCCTAGGGAGTTCGACCTATATTAAAATGAACAAAAATAAACCATGATAATGATCTCATCATCAAGTGTATTTCATATATATATTAATTGTTAAATAAATATAATGAAAAACTTACCAATTCATGATAATCAAAGCCTCCTTCAATGTGACCATTATCCCTACAATGTCTCTTAGCTATTTTGATTAGCAATCTTCTAATGTTTAAGCCCTTACAATTATTATAGGGACAATAGCATTTTCCATCACCTTTTCTTTTCAAGTTCGACCATAATCTATTGATTGCATCCCCATTACCTTCTTCACTTGGGTTGTCTGACATGATTCTTCTTCACTTAGATTATCAATAACCTAATTATATATAAAAATTGAAAACTTAGTTATGAAATGATGTTGTAGTATAGTATACCAAATTGAAACACTTATATTATTGTAGTCTTCCACCTCAAAATCTTTCTTATTGTGGCAAGAAAGAAAGATATTCAAATAATATAGTAGTTTGTAAATCAAAATAAAATGGAGGAAAGTTGTTGATTGAGGGTGCATGGAACAACACCCATCAGTACTTCTATCGAATTGTAAATTTTGATTTTGAACCATTCTATGAATATAGAACATGGATGTAATCTCAGAAAATAACAAAATGTAGACATGACAGATTACTTATTTTGTTATTCTACATTACTTACTATTTGAGTGCATGTTCCACTTGCAACTTGATCAAGTCTTGTTTGATGCTTCAATTTTGTGTTAACTGTCCTATAGAAGTACACAATTTTGTATTTGCCCAATATGTTATTCAAAAAACAACACTAGAATAAAATACTTGTTGAAAAAGATCATCATAGGAGTATCAAAAACTTGAGATTTAAGGTAACACAACATTATAAGACTCTTACATTCAACCTTCAACTCATGCACCTAATAAATAGGAGAAAAAATACATGAAATTGAAAAATTTAACTAATGAATTATGTTTTTCTTCTCATCTTAACTAGCCAAATTTATATGAGATTCTAAAGAAGGCCTCACTCTTAATCAACCAAATCTTCCGATTGTCTTCTGATTGTCTAAATGCTTCTTTATTTGTCAACCAATTAATACATGCTACTATATAAAGAAGACAATCAAAAGACAATGAAGATTTTTTTGACAAAAATGAATACACTAAATTGAACCAATGACATTTTTACAAAAATTATCATAACTCGCAAGCAAAACTGAAACAATGGCATGTTTATAACTCATTAAGAGTGAGGAATAGCTTGTGCAAGGGTGAAAGTAGTTTTGATTGTTTTGGTCATGACTGTTCCTCTACACAGCCAGGAAATGTAACTATCTAATGATTATATGTAATGTTGAATGGATTAAATGCTTTATTCTTGGTAGAAGTGAATGGAAGGAATAGTGTTGGTGTTAGGTTTCATTTATTATTGAATTCAATGGTTTCCAAGATGTGTTGAGGAGTTTTCTCCTTGTTTATTATTAACTATTCCTGCACAATCCACTCATACAATAGTGAAATGCTATGTGGAAGGGATGGTTGATAGTGTTCCTTGAGGGAAGGGGGATTTTGAAAGACTTGTTATCATTGTATTATGTATTTCCAATATGTTTGGATGCAGGGCAAACCGGGAGAATGAAGGATCACTCACCGATTGCATGATAATTTGGTTTTGAAGGGTCACTGGTTGAGGGGATAGTCAAGGTTCCGATGATTGGGCCATTGGAGGACCCTATTTCTTTGTATTAATTACTGTTCAAATTGGATGCATGGATTTCTTGTGAATTATCAGCTGCTATGTATCCTGCAACTACATCCGTAAATCTGCATATACTTCTCTATGGTTGTAAGCCACTTAGAGATCAAAATAGAGAAACTAAATCAAAATCATTCTTTGTTGTATTTCCTTTTAACAAAGTCTCAACTATCAATGATACAATACATAGTTGATGCCCTAAGCTATCAAAGATACAAATGGCACCTACCTAGAAGCTCACCAGGAGAATGAATGATCACTCACTGATTGCATGATAACCTAGTTTTGAAGGGTCACTGGTTGAGGGGACAGTCAAGGTCTGGATGATTGGGCAATTGGAGGACCCTAGTTCTTTGTATTAATTTCTATTCAAATTGGATGGAAAGATTTATTGTGAATTATCGGTTGCTATGTATCCTACAACTGCATCCGTAAATCTGCATATACTTCTCTAGGGTTGTAAGCCACTTAGGGATCAAAATAGAGAAACTAAATAAAAACCCAATTTTGAAGGGTCACTGAAAGAGGGGAATGAAGGATCACTCACTGATTGCATGATAACCCCACCAAGCATTCTTTCCTTTAATTTTCCACAATATCTCAAAGTATGATCATTATTCTTTACTTTCTTCTATATGCTATTCTTTCTATGGTTTTGTTATCTCAAAAATATATCAAAAACATTGCAGATGTTCCTATAAAAGTAAAATATTGTCCTTCAATTGTTCCAAATTAAAGCATTTCATCTTTGGAGTATTCTCTTCGTTTGTACAATATCTGTCAAAAATGGTTCCCATATTTCTTCAAGATTTATTTTAATCTTTATATTGCAATTTTGATTAGATTTGACCTATAATTGATTTCATTAGTATTTTATAACATATACTCCTAATGTGAAATGTGGAGAGAAAGAAAGAGACACACTAGGTATTAATTACACGATATACCCATCATCACTTAGCACTTAAATAATAAATTATGGATAGGGAACAACCCCCTAACCTTTGGATGTTTGTTTCATGTTGGCCTCTTATTATATGCAAAGGTAGGTCTATCTTAATTAGGCTAACAACCATAGTGTAGGGGCCATAAATTATGGAACCCAAAATAGTGCACACTTGTATTAAATTAGGTTCAGTATACTACAAGGGAATGGAAACCATGCAATAGTGCCTCATGGGGATGGAAGAAACCCTTCACCAAGAAGATGGTTGTGTCTGCAATATTTACTAGAGGCAAATAACATAATTTGGTTCCAGCAATTACTCCTAGAAGATAATGGCACCCACAAAACACTTGGAAAAGATATCACTCGCTATATCTTTTATCACTCTTTTAAAGCTGGGACAATAAATCTCAAAGATTGATCAATGAATTCTTGAACACAAAGAACCATTGATAGAATTGATTCATGTGTACAATAGCCAACAACCATTTGTTCCAATCATGATGTCCAATAATTATGTTAGAACAAGAATCTACAAATCCCTTACACAACCATAATAGATTCAAACCATGAACTATAAGAACCTAACAATGGGACTAACAAAGATACAGCTTAAACAAATCTTGATCATATTCCACCCTATTGTAAGGCCCAAGAAGTAACTCTATCTTAAAACTACACATTCCTCTAGATGAAGCTCAAAGGTCAGGTAGCTAAAGCATAGCAATACTTGAATGAATATAAGAATAATTTGATGTACAATGTCATGAGCCCTAATCAGTGTAGGGAATACAAATATATTCCTAAATACATACTAATTAATATAGTCTTAATTAATTAATTAATATAAAATTAATCACTAATATTGATGTTAATATATTAATATTAATAAGCATACAAATGATATGTCAATATAATATTATTAAGCAATATAATAACAATGACTAATCAATTAATAATTAATGATTATAATTGATTAATTAATATAGTTAATATTATCATCAATATATATTAATTAATCAATGTCATTAATTAATATATACTTAATGTTCAAATCCCTAACATTAATATCATTAACCAATATTTAAAGTATTATGAATATATAAATAATATAATATAATTATAATATAAACACTATATTATAATAATATTTAATCTTATATCATAATATAAATATTTAATCCTAATATAAAGATATTATATATATTACCCTTGTATAAATGTTATATTTATTTGAAATATATTATCATTAATAAAATAACATAATCCAAAAGACATGACTTTTGGAAAGAGAAGGTATAAGAGAATAATCACGGGAAAGAAAGAAAGGGAAAAAAAAAGGACACGAACAAAATAATATAAAAAGTTTGGGAGAAGAATAATATTAAAAGATTTCAAGAGAAATTCAAGGAGGAAATATAGGAGAAGATCAAGGAGAAAATGTAGGAGAATATTAGAAGGAAATGAATATTAAATAAGCTAAAAAGAAAAGGCATAAAGAAGGTAAGTATATCTTTATTTAAGTTAATTTATTTATTAGCACTTATGAATTGGATATTAATATTAATATGAAATAAATATTAGAATAATAAGTTATGAAAATTTAAATAATAAATTATGAAATATAGTAATATTGTTATGAAGCAAACTTGTATTTGATTTAACTTAACTCAAATATATTGATAAATAACTAACTAATATATAATATGAAATAAATACATTATATAAAGAATTATGAATTTTTTGTGATTATAAGTATAAAATTATATAATGATATATTATAATTATTGGGGATTGGCATCCTCCTAGTATACAACATTACAAATTACCATTCCCAAGGTAAATCCAAATACTAATTATGAATTTCAAGACAAATCAAGCAAGGTCTCAAAAAGGGATCATTACATACAATCATTTTCTATCTTGGTTTGTGGGTTTTCCACATAATATTTTCCCTTTAACCACATTTATAGTTTGAGAAAATTAGAAAAAAATGTTTCAGATTTATATTATCCTTTTGAACAAGCACATTGCCATCAAAATGCATAATCATTGGTCATCTCAAGAAAATTTGATGCATGGATTTCTTGTGAATTATTGACTGCTATGTATCCTGCAACTATGGAAGGAATAGTGTTGGTGTTAGGTTTCATTTATTATTGAATTCAATGGTTTCCAAGATGTGTTGAGGAGTTTTCTCCTTGTTTAATGTTAACTGTTCCTGCACAATCCACTCATAAAATAGTGAAATGCTATGTGGAAGGGATGGTTGATAGTGTTCCTTGAGGGAAGGGAGATTGTGAAAGACTTGTTATCATTGTATTGTGTATTTCCAATATGTTTGGATGTAGGGCAGACTAGGAGAATTAAGGATCACTCACTGATTGCATGATAACCCAGTTTTGAAGGGTCACTGGTTGAGGGGACAGTCAAGGTCTAGATGATTGCGCCATTGGAGGACCCTATTTCTTTGTAGTAATTGCTATTCAAATTGGATGCATGGATTTCTTGTCAATTATCAACTGCTATGTATCCTACAACTGCATCCGTAAATCTCCATATACTTCTCTAGGGTTGTAAGCCACTTAGGGATCAAAATACAGAGACTAAATCAAAATCGTTCTTTGTCCTACTTCCTTTTAACAAAGTCTCAACTATCAATGATACAATATACATTTGATGCCCTAAGCTATCAAATATAGAAATGGCACCTACTTAGAAGCTCACCAGGAGAATGAAGGATCACTCACTGATTGCATGATAACTCAGTTTTGAAGGGTCACTGGTTGAGGGGACAGTCAAGGTCTAGATGATTGGGCCATTGGAGGACCCTAGTTCTTTGTATTAATTTCTATTCAACTTGGATACATGGATTTATTGTGAATTATCGGTTGCTATGTATCCTGCAACTGCATCTATAAATCTGCATATACTTCTCTAGGGTTGTAAGCCACTTAGGGATCAAAATAGAGAAACTAAATAAAAATCATTCTTTGTCCTATTTCCTTTTAATAAAGTATCAACTATCAATGATACAATACATTTGATTCCCTAAGCTATCAATACAAATGGTGCCTAGCTAGAATCTCATGGGCTGTCCATTTGATAACCATAGTCAACATTTCAAAAAAATGGATATCCTTGAGCACAAGCACCAATAACATCAAATAATGGAGTTAAAGCAAGGGCTAGGGCATGACACCAGTAGAATACGGTCATTTTGGTGACAACAATTTACAATGGTGTCATTAAACATATATGCCAATAATATCAACAAACATGAATCCAAACATTTGAATACAGTGAATCGATATCCTTGAGCACAAGCACCAATAACATCAAATAATAGAAATAAAGCACTGGCTACAGCACAACACCAGTAGAATGCGGTCATTTCAGAGAGCATTCATGATCAAATAAAATAAAATGCATTCAAATATGATGCCAAAGACTCGAAAGATGAAATCACATACCTTCTCCCGCGCTCAGCTTTTGCTCCTTTTCTCCTGCTCCCTCTATCCAGTCAAAATAAAAATGATGAGACTGTTTCACTTTTTTTTTATTTATCTATACTCCAAATCTATTGGAATTCCAATGGTCAATTAAACACCCATCGGAATACCGACATCATTGGGGCCTATTACAAAAAAAAATACCAAATTTGTAATAAAAAGTTACCCGTCGAAAACTTCTGTCAAAATTTGGCCCCAAATGTAGTAGTGTGTTATAACTAAAGATTCATTACTACTTACTTCATAACAACATGCTTGAACCATGAATTCAAATAGCCTTGACTTCAGCATCTCCTCAGTTGGATTTTCTTCATCCAAAATGCTCATAATTTCTAAATTCATTTTTTTTAGTTTTTTCCTTAACACAATTGTTATATTAGGCATTTCTGTGATATCATCATCAGAAGGGGTAGCTATTGCCTTTGTTGCTCTAGGTGCTTTTCCCCTATCTTGAACATCAAATTATGACAGGAATATCAGTAAAACTATCATAAAAACTCCAAAACCCTAAATAAAATAACGTAATAATATAAAAATTTTCAACTATCTAATTTGTACAATTTCAATAAGGTTTACCATTGCTGAAAAATGGGTGGGAGGAGCATCCTCATGGCCTCTATCATGTGAGGGATCCATATCATTTGGTGACAAAGATTAAATATAAAAACTTCAGCGAACTAAAAGTAATAGACTTAGCAAAAAAAACTTAATAATAAAATGGTATATAGTACTTACCTTTCTCATGATAGTAACTTTGTTTGTATCTATGCGATTTAAATGGTAATCTACTAGTAGTTCTTTCCCTACACTTATTGATTTTATTGCACATACAAAAACTTGATTCCCCTCATGTGCCTCAAATATGCAATTGGGTTACTTATTAGTTGAGGAAGGTCACGTACTATTTATAAAACCCGCAATATTACCTATTTCTTTTGGTCTCCCATCAATGTACATTGAAAATCTTTTACTTTGATCATTTTCTTTCCATTGTATATAATTTGCTAATAGTGCATACCTACGCATACTTTTTTTATATTGAACAATCCACATCCAATCATTGTAATTGTAACAAGGACTGACATACTTGAACAATTCAAAAAATTTGTTGTAACATACCTTTATCCCATCCATGGAAAATAGGCCCAAACCATGTAATGAGGATGGAGCTATGCGATATATCATCTCATTAACACAAAAATTAGTGTTAATTGGAGGTAGCTAATTAGGTACCCATTTTTTCTCAATATGTGTGTACCAAAAGGGCACCTTGATGTCACCTTTGGTCTCATCATCATAAGAACATGACCCCCCTTTAGCAAGGAAAAATTGCATGCATTTATCAAATTTTTTTCTAATCTTTTGACCTCTAGTTGATCTCCCCATTTTAGCCATACTACATGTAGAACTTTCATCTACCATTCCCTCATTTCCATCATTCGATGTAGATAGATTTGACAAGTACCTATTTGGTGGGTCCTACAATCCATCAAATGAGATATTGTCACGTCCCCGCTTTAAATAGAATTTTGATAATATTTAAATAATATATATAGAATAATCAAGTCATGACCCATATGTACGGTTCTTCTTTGTCTATACATGGGAGATATAAAATGTACTAAGTTGAAAGTGATTATATAATTATGTCTATACAGTTCTTCTTTGTCTATATATACATTATATGATTATATAATGTCTATTTATAACATATGTGCTCAGTGATAAACAAGAAGAATATAAGAAAATTATGTCTATTTATTGACTTATACCTGTTGATCCATGTCACTGTGCACGATCCACACCAAAGGGGTTAAATTTCTTGCATATGTTAATCATTTATCTTAAGTTAGCTAAAAATTATATGATACGTATGCTACAAATAACTTAGAAGATAACATGAATAATATGCAACATTGTAAACATGAACAAATTTACCTTATATATGGAATGCAAGATCGTCAACAGAAGGGGTGACAATGTTTGTAGTCAATTGCCTATTTGCAAAAAGGGTGATAATCAAACACAATATATACATGTATTAGCAATAATTAATTGAGCATCGTAAGAAAAACATTGGCAATTATATATCACATATGTTGTAATCATTAGAATTGAAATCAATAAATCAATATTAAACATATATACTAATCAATATAAATATTATAAATAATTAAATCACATATATACCTTGTATATTTCAATCATGTCATTGATCATCTTCTTCATCCATCTCATCATCATCGCCATCATCATCATCATCATCATCATCATCATCATCATCATCATCATCGCCATCATCACCATCACCATCATCATCATCATCACCATCATCATCACCACCACCATCATCATCATCACCATCATCTTGATCTTCATCATCTGCTTCTTCATCATCTTCAATATCTTCTTCCATAATATTATACTTTATCGGCCTTCCTCTTGGATCATGTCTAACAACAAATGACCAACCTTGTTTATGTTGAACTTCTGAGTAAAACACTTTCTCACATTGGCTTGGAAGAACATAGGGCTCATTTGTAACTGGCTCAAATGACCTTGTATTAATCATTGTAAATCTATTATCATGTTGAATAACAGTTCTATTTGGATCATTTTGATTTAGTCATAGCCTATACCATTTGACGATGAATAGAACTACTTTGAAGGAGTTAAATTCACACTCAATTATATCATCCAAGATGCCATAGTATCAATTTTGAGATTTTTGAAGATGTATGTCATTTCTAGATGATATATTAGTGACCTTGAAAACTGTAGTTATCCTAGAATCACAAATTTTCTTCGTGTCATCCAAATTTTTTATGCAAAATTTGTGGCCATGATAGTACATAGCTTTGTGGTGCTTGACCTACAATTTTTCAAGTGTGTAAAAATTATTTGCATTGTGAGTTGATACGAAACATATGAGTCATGATTATTAATAAATTTATACGTACCTTTCTACCTCTTAAACCATATGCTAGATCAATTACCATTGGCGTAACATTGGAATCTCTATTACGATGAGCTTTTCTAACCAATGAAGCAACACCTTCCCATGTTAATGAGAAACTATTTTATTGACATCGTTCAATCCATACCGTCATCAAATCAAGATTGTTTGCAATATACAAATGTATTGCATCCCACTCTCGACCAACTGTATAAAAAAAATACACCAATTATAAATAACTTATATTGAAGATTTATAAAAATTAATTAACTACAATAACATGTTATATTTACCTCTCACTTTCCTCAATCTACCTTTTCCCATCAAGTAATCCCCTTCAAATTTGTTAATGGAGTTGGGATCCCAAATATGATCTACATGGATCTTTGTTGCAAACTTAGGAAGATATTCACTAATGTACACTATGGTCTGATATACCATATATCCCTCCACCATAGAACCCTTAGGATGTGCTCTCTGTCAAACCAAGCCTTTCAAAAATTTTAAGTGCCTCTCAACCATCCATATTGACCTAGTTGGTGCAGGTCCACACAATTCAATCTCCTCAACTTGATGTATGAGGTAGTGTTCTTGTACATTGAAAAAAGTTGAAGGTAGACACTTTTGCATTTCACACATAAGAAGAGGAATTTTCTCTTCCAATATTTTATATCTTCTTTATAGATTTATTTCAATGACAACCACCTCATGTATTTTTCAAGATCATATATAACTTGTTTGACACTATTGGTGAAGTGGTGTGGGAGAGATAGAGGTAGAACGTACTGCAATATTTGTAAAATGATCTTATCAATATTTTATAAAAGAATGCAATGAAAACTACGTGCAGTATACAAATATATAGTGAATACAAAATAACATGAATTACCTTAATAAATGTATATCAATCGTGTGTTTTCATCCCTGGCCCAAATTCACTTTTCTTTGATATGAGATCGTTTATGTTCGCAGAAAATCCTATGAGAAATCATATTTTTTTGATGAATTTTTTTATAGCATTGCTCTGCTGCTCTGACAATAACCAACTAAGGGCACTTGTATCAATTTGGTCTCCATTTTTATTTGATCAAATGACATTTTTCATTACATGGTTGGATTCTTCAATGTCACTACAAGTTTTGACAATTTTGTCTTTGTCATGCCTTCCATCCAAAATTTTCCATAATGTCTCTGTTACATTCTTTCCAATATGCATAGGATCAAACAAATGCATGATTAGGAGTTTCTCATAGTACGAAAACCTACTAAATTGCATAGGATAACTTTTTAGTCCTTTTAGAAGTTGGTCATTAATGCCTTGACAACCTTCACGAGCATCAATTACATCAGCAGTAAACAAAACACAATATCAAAATATAAATTTCAAACAAAAACTATTAGATGGAATGACATTACCTCGATGATTTATTTTATTGTATTCCAACTTCCATAGGTGAGGTGTCATTCTCCGTGGCTTTGATGTAGTCTCTTCTTTCCCATTGGAAAGAGATTTTTCAGTAATTCGGTACTTATGGTTTCTATGGAGAAAGTGTCTATTCTCATCGACCACTAACTTTCCTAAACTTTTTAAATGATGAGATTTCATCTTTGGACCACAAACTGGACATGCAAATTTTCCCTTTGTTTGAAGACCTACAAGATCATGTATAATTGGATTAAATATGTTAACTTTTTGTTAGCACTATAACATACCAAAAAAGAGGTGTTAAGAAAAGAACATACCACAAAAATGTGTTAGCCCAAGGGCATCATGTATTGTCCATACAAGCATTGCATGGAATTGAAATTGTCTTTGTCCTATTGGTCTAGAGATGTCATACATAGTGACCCCATTCCATAACACCATCAACTTGTCGATAAGGGGCTCAATATATACATTGATATCTTTAACTTGGTACTTACCTAGTTGAATGAACAAAAATATTACATAATTATTATGACCATTTTGATGGATTATTTATAATAAATTAATTTAGATGATTACTAAATGAAAAAATACCTGGAATAATCAATGCCAACATTATGTGCTCCCTCTTTATGGACATCCAAGGAGGAATGTTATTGTTGATAACAAAATAGGCCACACTGAGTAAGTAGTGTGTGTGTGAAAATTGTACCTGATATGTAGACACAACACTTCAGTAAAATATTAGAGGTTAGCTATAATCGAAATCGTGCAAAATTGAAATCTAATTTAACCAAGTGATTTACTGCCTTCTAGTAGGTGCGAGATTAATGTTCTCAAATTGTTATCGAGATCAGTGACCTAGATGACACCTAAATGAAGGATTTGAATGCAAAAATGATATAAAATATGAATGCAATTAATCTATATTTTTGATATTTTCTATGCAATAATATGATAAAAATTGATATGAATCTATGCTAACAATGATATGAAATATGAATCTAAATGAATGCAAAACAAGATTGATCTCACAAAGGTGTCGATTCGCAAGAGCTTTGATTTTCCCAATTTCAATTCTCCAGCATGACTGTGCAAATTTGTGGATTTGAGAGAGATGAATTATGAAGAGCTAAGCCTTGTTTTAATAGAAATCTAGGGCTTTGGAGGTGCATGATAAAAAGCCATAAATCACTCAAATAACTCAGCTTGATTTTTGAGTTATTTTTAAATAATAGATAATTAAGTCACAAAAATCATGCAAAAGCACAGTTCAACTCGAATTAGAAGTTTAGATCAACTTTAAAACTCAAAAAGATGTTGAGTTTCAAAAAGATAACAACTTGCATTGATTTTCCAATTTGAGTTTAACTACTCTTTGATTGTGCATAATAATTATGAATTAATTAAATAAATAAAGTGGTTTATGCTCAACTTAACTGATTTTTGAAAATAAATAATTGATTTATGGGTTAATCAATTATTTAATCAAAATTTTATTAAAAACTATATTATTAAATAATGACAACTTGCTTTAATTAATTAAATAAAAATTTAATCAATTATTCATAGGATATTGAATTTATTGTCAAAATTAAATAATACAATTAATAATAGATAGAATTAAATTTAATTACATAATTAAGTGGCAAGATATTAAATCTAATTAATTAAATATGAAAATATTCAATTAATCAAACTTAGGATAAATGTGATTTATCGCCAAATAATCATTAAATTAAAGATAATTAAGATAATTAGGAATATTGCTATGAATATTCCCCGATGCAAAATTTAAGATAATCAATTAGGATTCGATGATGTTTAGATGTGCCTTAGGTTAGGACTTCAATGTTGATTTCATCCGATTTGTAGATGTAGGAGGTTAATGAACTTATAGCCCATTTTTGGGGTATTACATTTTGCCCCTCTTTGAATTACTGTGTGAAGCGCATTGGTTCAAAGACAGTCTGTGTTTGATAGAGATATGAAACTGATTCAAAATTGATAATTGATATGAGACAAAAGCTGATTGATATTGATTTGATATGGAGATAATAGGTCTTGAATGACCAAAGATAATGTTCACTATAACAGCAAATGAACCTATGATTGTGAAAAAGTGTCAAAATGCCTGATTCCAAACCTTAGGATTGCAAAGAAGTGAGTGACCGGTTCTAGACTCAATTGTCTTAGCAGAACTAGTAGGTATCACATCTGAACCCTTCAGTTGCCGAAGAACCAAGGAAAGAACACTATGATCTGATGGTTGCAAAAACTGATACAATTTACAAGATTAGGAGAATACCAGATTGATATGGATCTTGATGAATCTAATATGCCCCAAGTGATGATAGATTTTCCCCGAGCGATGAGATCTTTTTTAATGAATCAGTAACTAGACGTGATTGTTTGTCTTGATCACTGATGAAAGATATTGATAGAAATTGATTTACAGACTTTGAATGATGTGCAATACCATGCCCCCTTTGGGATTAAAATTGAAATTTGACAAGAAAAGTCAACGTTGATAGTTTAGAAGCATGTTAATTGATTTGAGAAGTGGTTGAACACGTTCGAGAATGCATTCTGCATCATTTGGAGGTCCTGGAGACCAAGTTTGACTAGGTTAAACCATGAGTTGACCATAGTTGACCAAGTTGAAATTTTGATAGTTTGATGTAAGATAATTAGTTAAGTTGAATACTAGATTTCTGTGACGATTGAAGATTGATTATGCAAGTAGTTAATAATATGAATGATCTCAAATTTTGATTTTGATCCCAAAAAAGGATTCTACTTGCTGTTTCGTTGGAGGAACCTTCGTGTGAGATTCAACTCTTGTTAGACTTGAAGATGCAATTTGAAGAATCATTTAAGCATTGAAGTTCCTTTAATCATTGTGAGATCATGCAAACATGCAAAATGCAAAGAGACATGCAAAATGAAGTGCAACCTAAGACCTAGGACCTAGTCACTGATCATATGTCAATTTGTTATCATCATTAAACTTTTAGGTAACCGGATAAATCAATACAATTCCCACTAGCTATGAAACCATAGACATATGAATATCGATTTGTATGCACAAGAATCAATACAACACCCATTGGTTAGGAAACCATGGATATATGAATATTGATTTTGTTTTCAGAATGTTGGATTAGATATAAGCACCAAGGCACAAACACCAGGATGACCTGAATATCATGTCCATTTTGATATAGCAATTTTCATTTAACATACACATCAAATGGTCAAGAGATCATTCTAAATCCAGTGTGAATTACCCGTAGTGACTCTTTATCATTCACATCCTTAGGTAAGATCGTGTTTCACAGTAGGAGAAAGAACTCACTCAAAAAGACAATAGTTAGATCAAACTTCCTTAAATCTTCTGGGTATCAATGGTCGAGGTACGCACGGCCATCCAATTTGAGATAGAGGCTCTTACAGTCAGACACCATTTCAATCTAAAATTTCCAAAGATGTTAGATTTTCACATACAAGCAGAAGACAAAGAAAAGATTATGCCCCAAGTCATCACTCTCTAAATCCTATAAAGGACATCATCGAAGAGCTCGAAGGGACACAATATGAAAAAATCTCAATGCGAATCAGTAAGCATACAAAGAGATAAAAGCATGAAAAGCACAAATTATTTTCAGTTTGTGTTTGATTGTTGTTGTAGATGCAAAATCCTTTCTGGAGACAAGACAGACTTGACTGACTCAAATGAAGCTTCAAAGGACTCTGACTGGATATGAGATGTCTAAGATATACTGGAGGCTATAGGATATGACATTGATTGCCCCCAAGTTTGAACATTGATAGGATACAGACACTTGAGTTGAGTGGTGTACAGACCGACTTATTGAAAAATGGAAATGCAAAAACAAACCGGGAGATATGTACAAACTAAAGCAAGATTGAAAGCTAGGAAAGACCAAGATTGCCCTAATAGATAGAGCATTTTGAAACAAGTGGCACCCATTTGCCGGGTTTTCACCATCTTGGCAGAGATTCTATTTTTGCTACCAAGGCACCTGTTTCCAAGTTTTCACCCAGGCACTTTTTTTCTTTTTCATTTTTTTTGTATTTTTTATTTTTTCAATTTTTTTGAATTTTTGATATTTTTTTTATTTTTTTGTGAATCATCAAGGTGCCTATTGCTAGGTTTTCACCAAGATGTTCATTTTTTTAGGACTTTTTCTGATTTTTATAATTTTTTTAGGATATTTTACCATAGACTAAATGCTTTAGGCGTAGAATTTCTTCAGATGGAGAATGTTGATTGGTTCTCAGAGTTGTTCTCCTTTAGTCATTAAGAGTTGATAGGCACTAGAGCCAAAAGTAGTAGTGATGACAAAGGGACCGAGCTAGTTGGGTTCGAACTTCCCCTTGCATTTTTGATGTGATTGATTTTTAGTATTTTCTCTCAAGACTAGATCACCAACCTAAAATTCTCTGTGTCTAATTTTCTTGTTGTAACCTCTAGACATTCTCTTTTGATATACTCTGAGATGATCATATGCTGCTTGTCTGTGCTCATCTAGTAGTTCAAGTTCTTGCAACCTCGACACTCTGTAGTCATCATCAGTTACTAGACCATGCATTCTGATTCTTAGTGATGAGATTTTGACCTCAATAGGTAGTATCGCTTTGGACCCTTAAATTAAAGAAAAAGGTGTAGCCCCAGTGGGAGTTTTGATACTTGATCTGATACTTGTTCTGATACTGATTCTGATACTTGTTCTGATACTAGTTCTAATACTTGTTCTGATACTAGTTCTAATATTGGTTCTGATACTTACTGGTTCTGATACTAGTTCTGATACTTATTCTGATACTGGTTCTGATACTGGTTTTGATACTAGTTTTGATACTTGTTCTAATACTTATTCTAATATTTGGTATACTTGATAGCATCTTTTTCCATTACAAACTCCCAAGTAAGATCATATCGTGCAGTCCCAATGTCTAGCAAGGTGGAGAACAAGAGGGATTAGCAAGCTATTCGAAGAGATGGAAGACAAGAGAATGAAGGAGAATGAAGGGAAGAAATCCTCAAGGGAAAACTCCTCAAGAATACCCAAGCTAGGGAAAAATTGTCATGTAAAGCACATTTGGACAAGCAATGAAAGGCCAGTATAGGATAAGTCACAAAAGCGTAATGCCAAAGAAGGACAGGATGCAATCCAAAGGAGTAGACATGTCAAGAGGCTTCATAGCACTACATTTCACTCTTTCTTTCTTATTTTTTATTAGATCAAGACCAAAGGGGAAATGATAGCGAAAGACTAGAATGAATGGAGGAAAATAAATATGAAGGCTAAACATGAAGGAAATGAAAGCAAGATCATTGCAAGATAGCTCACAAAATAGCCAAATGTTCGTGTATAGATAAACATTGTCAAGATCAAAGAGAGAAGATGGAATAGATGAAATATGTAGAAGAACTACGCATGATGCCTGATTGCCAGGTTTTCATCATGGTACTTATCCAAGGTGCCACAAGGGAGTGGTTTTCACCATAGGATGAATTTATTTCTCTTTACTTTTGCTACCAAGGCACCTATTTCTATGTTTTCACCAAGGCACATTTTCAATTTTTATTTTTTTCATTTCTCTTTTTTTTATTTTTATTTTTAGAAGAAGGCAAGCTTTTTAGATAGTGCTCCTTGAGAGGATAAACCATGATATGCCAAAGATTCAAAATGATATGCTCAAAGATGCTGATAGGGAAAGGGAGATGGAAGAAAAAAATGAGGGATAAGGTTTTATGTAAAGTGAGTGAGGTTGAAGATAGGAGAAATAGGAAAATGAGGAAAAAAGATAGAAGGGAGAAGGATAATGAATGGAAGGATTGTGAAAGGGTGGATGGAAAGGAAGGCAAGATCAACATCAACACACACCTTGAAGGGTGGCGAGAGGGTGGAGAAAATGTGAATGAAAGAATACATGAAGGAATATGGCGAATGGATAGTAGAGGTTGTGGTTTAGGCACATGGAATGGAAGAATATTTTTGGAGGGAAATGAAGTGGAAGCCTTTGGAAGCTTGAATGTCAATTTCACTTTTTGCTCAACACCAGACTCTTTCAAGAGAGACTTGGGAATCCATATAGCCATAGGATTTTTATTTCCTTTTGATGATCTAGAGAGAATATCTTCAATGATGGATTTTGGAACCCGTACTTGTCTTGTAGTTTTTTTCTTAGATATCTCTTTTGAATTTATGTTTCCATGTCTATTAGAGGAGACATGATGATCTTCTTTTTTTGATGAATTTTTGTATTGCTTCTTTTTCTTGTATTGAACATTCAAGTTACTTCCAAAAGACTTGGGACTTGTGGAAGAAGGAGGATATGACTAGTTTAGATGGGTGGATGGATGAAAAGGAGTCAACGGTGTGCATCTATGTTGATCTTGAGGAAAGATGGGAGATGGAGAGATGTAAGGATTCAAGGGTGTGCATCTATGTTGATCTTGAGGAAAGATGGGAGATGGAGGGATGTAAGGACCCAAGATGGATGGTGAATTAGGAGAGTTAGGAGGGGAAAGTGAAGGGACATAAGGACCCAAGATGGAAGGCAGATGTGAAGCCATTAGTAGTGGTGGAGGAGGTCCAAGGATGGAAGTGGAAGATGCAAAAGGATAATCAATAAGCTCATCATCATCTATATGACAACCAAGGACATCAACATCTTTAGAGTGAGCATTAGGATTTTCAATAGAATCATGGACATCATAAATATGAGCACCTTCTTTGATAGAATTATTCAAAGCTTGCAAAGACTTAGGAAGAGTAGAAAGTGGAAGTGAACATGCAGTGGTAGAATAAGAAGATGGAAGACTTTGATCTTGACAAGGATCTTTGGATAGCACAAGCACATAATTTTTCTTTTGATTTTCAATAGGCTTAACATTGGAAGTAACAACACCATTTTTAACAACTTTAATGGAAGTATCATCTTTAGAAAGCGCAAGTGTAGTAAGGTCATTTTGATTGTCAATAAGCTCAACAGTGTAAGTAGCATCATGATCTTGCTTAGGAGAAGACTTAAGACATGGTGGAATGCATGAAAAAGGGTGTGCAGGATCAAAAGAACCCTGAGGTGGATAAGAGACATTGTGAAAAGGAGTGGATGACATGGAGGGTTCTTGATCTTGATCTTTCTTTATGTTCTTTTCTTTATCATTTCTGGAGTCCTCTTGACATGGAGCCACTTCTAAGGACAATGAAGCATGTTGGAATGGTATGGAAGACTTTGGAAGAGATGGTGAAGGACTAGCTGAAGTAGGCATTATAGCATATGAAGGCTTAGGCTCTTTAGGTTTATCATTATTGAAAGTATTTGCAGCCAAGTGAAGGTT
Source organism: Chamaecyparis obtusa (assembly GCA_027943335.1). Lineage (NCBI taxonomy): Eukaryota > Viridiplantae > Streptophyta > Pinopsida > Cupressales > Cupressaceae > Chamaecyparis > Chamaecyparis obtusa. Next base: position 79,514 of record BSBK01005366.1, on the reverse strand, counting down.
AGCTTGAGTTTCTGTAAGAGGTATCCCTCAAGGATAACTATAGGGAACCACATGAAAAGTATCAGGGCTTGTGTCGGATGAAGGTTTTGTGAAAGATTTGAAAGACTTGAAAGCTTTAGGAAATGTATGGGTATTGGAGGAAGTAGGGGATGGAAGGGAACCATCACAAGACAAAGGTCCAATATTAACATGATCTTTCTTGAGAAGATAATCTTTATTTTCAGCAAGAGATTCCTTAGAGGAGAGATCCTTGTAGTATTGATGCTTCAAGCTAGCACGATGCATTTTATAGTCCTCAGTAGTAGTAGATGGATCATAATCAAGGTATTGTCCACAAAAGCCATCAAAGTCTCTTTCAAAATTAGAATCATATGGATCACCATCACAATCTATCCAATGTGACAGCCCATTTGTAGTAAGTAGGAACACACGATGAGGAGGACTCTTAGGAACAGAGGTGTCATAGGTATCAATACATTGTCTATCATCATAGTCATCATAGTCTCCAAAGCTTGATGTGTCACTCTCTGTGGAAGAGGTATCATAAGGGTTGTCACGTTGCTCACATTTTATCTGAGGGCATGGTGACATGTACAAGTCTTTATCAAATGGAAAAGAGCATAGAGTTTCCATGGAGAACTCTTCAGGTTCCTTTTCTTTCTCAAGTTTGTCAAGCTGGACTTGCATAGCTTGCAACTGCTTCATCATAGCGGTGATTAGAGTTTCTTCCTCATGTGTACTAATTCTTTGAGACATGTGTATTGATTCTACCTGATCTGTAGACACAACACTTCAGTAAAACATTAGAGGTTAGCTATAATTGAAATCGTGCAAAATTGAAATCTAATTTAACCAAGTGATTTACTGCCTTCTAGTAGGTGCGAGATTAATGTTCTCAGATTGTTATCGAGATCAGTGACCTAGACGACACCTAAATGAAGGATTTGAATGCAAAACTGATATAAAATATGAATGCAATTAATCTATATTTTTGATATTTTCTATGCAATAATAATGATAAAAACTAATATGAATCTATGCTAACAATGATATGAAATATGAATCTAAATGAATGCAAAACAAGATTGATCTCACAAAGGTGTCGATTCGCAAGAGCTTTGATTTTCCCAATTCCAATTCTCCAGCGTGATTGTGCAAATTTGTGGATTTGAGAGAGATGAATTATGAAGAGCTGAGCCTTGTTTTTATAGAAATCCAGGGCTTTGGAGGTGCATGAGAAAAAGCCATAAATCACTCAAATAACTCAGCTTGATTTTTGAGTTATTTTTAAATAATAGATAATTAAGTCACAAAAATCATGCAAAAGCACAGTTCAACTTGAATTAGAAGTTTAAATCAACTTTAAAACTCAAAAAGATGTTGAGTTTCAAAAAGCTAACAACTTGCATTGATTTTCCAATTTGAGTTTAACTGCTCTTTGATTGTGCATAATAATTATGAATTAATTAAATAAATAAAGTGATTTATGCTCAACTTAACTGATTTTTGAAAATAAATAATTGATTTATGGGTTAATCAATTATTTAATCAAACTTTTATTAAAAACTATATTATTAAATAATGACAACTTGCTTTAATTAATTAAATAAAAATTTAATCAATTATTCATAGGATATTGGATTTATTGTCAAAATTAAATACTACAATTAATAATAGATAGAATTAAATTTAATTACATAATTAAGTGGCAAGATATTAAATCTAATTAATTAAATATGAAAATATTCAATTAATCAAACTTAGAATAAATGTGATTTATCGCCAAATAATCATTAAATTAAAGATAATTAAGATAATTAGGAATATTGCTAGGAATATTCCCCGATGCAGAATTTAAGATAATCAATTAGGATTCGATGATGTTTAGATGTGCCTTAGGTTAGGACTTCAATGTTGATTTCGTTCGATTTGTAGATGTAGGAGGTTAATGAACTTATAGCCCATTTTTGGGGTATTACAAGTAGATCTCATCTCTCCAAATGGATTGACACTATCCACTGCCAATGAAAGCTTGAGATTACGAGGTTCTTCTTTAAAGTGTGGCCATTTTTCCTCTATTTCCTTAAATGTTGAACCATCCGTAGGCATTCACATAATGTCATCTCAACTTCTATTGCGTGCATGGTAATCCATAAATTGTGCCAAGCTATTGCAGCTGAATAATCATTGCAGACGTGGAATAATGGGAATAAACCGAAGAACCTTGTGAGGCACCTTTTTTGTTATTCGATCTAATTGATATCTACTAATATGACAAATAGGGCATTCTGTTGCAAATTCATGTTGTTTATGATATATAATATGATCATTCAGACATGCATGTATTGTTTGATACTCTATTCCAATATCTTTCATAATGGTAGATAATTCTCAGTACAAGCGAGGTAGAATGTTTGATGGTGGTAAAAAACACTCACCTATCAACCTACGACCAAAAATATAATTTGTTAATTTAAAGAATATTAATTGCTACATGATTCACCTAATGTTAATTATAAGGAAATTACAGCTAAAATAATGAAAAAAGATACATACCTTAACATACGTGTCATTGCTATGTTGGATAAACCACTCATAACCTTCAAGTTCCCCAACAACAATACAATGACAAGAAGAGTTGTTTGGGCACCTTCATATAGGGGTTCATGTGCCTTCTCAAGTATAGGTACATCAAGGTCTACATCAACATCATCATCATCATTATCATCATGATCTTCTTCATCATCCTAGTCTTCTTCCATGGGATCATTACCTTCTACTTCTATATTCACACCTCCATGTTCCCTCATTTGGAAATCCACATTCTCCGGATTGTCATGGTCCATAACATAAAACTCAGGGAGGTTGACCTATATGAAAATGATGACCTTATATTAACCATGACCATGATGTCATCATAAAATCATGTCTTATGTATTTTATAAATTATTAAAATACATACCAATGGACGAAATTCATTTCCCCCTTTAATGTGACCATGTTGCCTACAATGTTCCTTAGCTATTTTGATTAGATATCTTCGAGTCTTTAAGCCCTAACAAATTTTGCAAGGACAATAACATTTTCCATCACCTTTTCTTTTTAAGTTAGACCACAGTCTAGCAATTGTCTCCCTATTTTGTTGTGTGTTGATATCGTCAGACATGGTCTTTCTTGACGTTGCAAGAAGAGCAATGCTTAGAACGTATAGGCCCGATCTGAAGAAATCAGCAAATAAAAACTAACATGCAAAATGTTAAATTGAATGACATTTTATTGTAGAGATAAATGTGTTGTCTAGATTACTACATCTCAAAACTAGTCTCTCAAGGATTTTGTTGCTAATCATTATGAACAACTCAAGAATTCTCCCAAGTAAGATGAAAAATTTTCATTTTGAATCTTTTAGGTTATCTAACTATGCTTGAAATAGAATTAAATCTATCTGATATGATCTTTGACATTTAAGATTTAACTTTATAAATAGTATTTTGAATTAAAAAGCTAGAAATTAAAACAAAAACATTTAATAGTCTCGAAGAGAGGAAGACATTGAGGAATTAATATTTCATTCAGGCTATACTTGGGACTACCATCAACATTTATCATCATGATTGCAAAGCACAATGAAGAAAGAACATGCATTGTTATGAAGGCTCATAGCCACAGTAAGGAATGATGTCATAAAAATCAAAAGAGGGATAGTTTCTAAAAGACAATGATATTCAAATATTGAAACGAGGGTACTATATCATGACATAGATGCAAGCATTAATAGATTTTCATGAATGTGAAGGTGTTGTGATCAACAATGCCATAAAGAGACTATTGTTAGTGTTTCTACAAAATAGAATGACAGTGTTGTGAAAGAAAAGATTCATGTTCAAGAAGAGTGCCTCAAAACAATGTTATTCAATGCTTGAGGGATGATATTTACTACTTGCATAATGACTACATGATGAAAAGATGGTTAGATTAAAAGAAGTAAATCTTACCCACTGATATGACAGACAACTACAAGGCCACAGTGTATGTAACGCGAGGTGTCATATTGTCTTTCAAAGAGCAGAGTAAAAGTTGGCAGTAGCATCAAGAGGTGCATATTTTGTACAAAGTTTTAGACCATGGAATGAAGAGCATGAGGATATCATCACATCAATCCTCATGAGTTGTGAGATAAAAAAAGATTGAAGGCATTAGATCTTACAAGGAAGCAATGTCCAATGTAATGAAAGAAATGGAAAATCATACCAAGCCTGAGGAATCATGGTGACTATGTATAAAGGAGTAGCAGTGGTAAAGGGAACAATTAGAGTAGAGATTTAATGGTCAATATAAGATATAGAGATGTTTTCAAGAGGAGAGGCAATGATATGTATTTTTTTTCTAATGATGTGTTCACTACCACAAGACAATTTTGCAATCATGGATAATAGAACTCTGAATTGACCCTAACATGCATGAATTTAATGCTTAAGGTGGATTGACATGGTATGGAATGAATTGGATTGTGACTATAATTCAACCTTAAGATAAGAAAGTCACTACCTTGAGACTTAATGGCCTATGTAAATGCAATTTCCATTACTGTGATTTGGTTCCAAGGGACCCTGATCAACTTAAAGATATATGAAAAATATATGTATCATTGTTTCAATACCTAACAATCATTTTTTAACTGATTTTGTGTGCTTGCTGCAGTGATAGAGGTAACTTGGATTAGTCAATTCATTTTGAAAAGAAATCTCATAGATAGATCCCAATCATTTTTTTTGTTACACGAAGTCTTCCACTCCACCATGAGAATACATCAATTGTAAGAATGAAGAACTACTACTCAACAAAGTATTGTCCTAACTTGGACTGACTGATATTGTGACTGGGAATGACAGTAGACTAAGATAGTGTTATTTGGGACTGCCAAAACAAAAATAAGCATGTCCAATCCAAAAGAAAAATACCCCTATTATGTATAAGAATTAAAGACTTCAAATTCTCTATTAACTCCCACCAAAAACATGTGAGGAAATTAAAACAAATAAATGAGTATGTCTGATTAGTGGGGGGCGTAATCAGGAAACATATTTAAATAGAAACATATTTATTGACTCAAAAAATAGTATATGTGTGTGTACAATATATTGCTGACTTAAATATGGAAAAACAAAAAATAAAAAAAATTAAAGCAGAGCAATATCTACCTAATAAATTTCATTCCTTTTATATTATATTCACATTATTTTAACTTCAAACTTTAACATAATTCTACTTCAAATGCATGGATTTCATTAGCGTTGGAACTCATACACTTTATAATAAGAATTGAAGACAAGTCACATAAAGAAAACAATCATTTAAACATGGACAATGACTAAGTATTGTGACCTCTCAAATAAAGATTGAAGATAAATAAATAACTATGAATAAATTATCATTAAAATAAAAATTAAATGCAAACAATATTATGTTTGAAAAGTATTTAATTGTTTCAAATTGGCCACATGACATGAACTAAGAATACTTATTTGATATTGATAAATATTTGAAGTGTTATTTTAATATTACTTATATTTTAACTCAAATATAACTTTAAATTTGTAGATTGTTTCACAAAATAGTGGTAATGATGTAACTTGCATAAGTTCAATGATATTGTTAAAATTGTGGATATTTATAGGAACATATAATATCATATCTATACTAATAAAAAAATTATACATTCTTAGAATGGGAAAGACCATGATCATAACAACTAATATCTTTTGTTTGTGTGAAAATGACTATTTCTTAAATGGTTCTCTTTTGTATCCTATTCACAAGTAGATTCTTATGTTCAATTAGGATACTTTAGAAAAAATTTCTATGATACATTTTTCTTTATGTCTCATTTAATATGATGATGGCACTTATTGATGCAAGGACTAGGGTAAGTGTGAGAGATTAGGGCAATTTGTCCTTCAAAACATTCTCAAAGGTCTCTAGGACAACAACCTACTGGAACCTAGACCCCACACCTTCAAAGTCCACTTAATAACATGTCCTAACTACCAGTCCCAACCTTTAATACATATAGGAGGGTGTGAGAGGAAGAAATCATCAATTCTTTCTGTTTGTTGAACTTTATAAGCTTGTGACAACTGACAAGAATGGAAGTGATGACGATTTTGATGGTGGTATGCATGTTGTTATTTCTTGTTGTAAGAGAAGTATTAGTTCATGGTTGGATTGTAGCCCATGGTACATTTTCTGGTGGGGATGATGTCCCTTGAACCATGGGTCAGATCCCATTCAATTGTTATTGATTCATCATTTCATGGCAGAACCTTAGTCTTATTTTATTGTATGTGCATTGTGAGATTGATATAATGTGATTTGGTGGCAATTATTGTTGCTAGAGGTGCTTGTGGGTATGGTAATATGTACACTTTGGGATATGGCACAAATACTGTAGGTCTAAGCAGTACTCTCTTTAACAATAGGGCATTGTGTGGAGCTTGCTATCAATTTCATGCTATCACAACCTTCCAATGGGGTGCCTAATCACTGAGCCCCAAATCAAGCCATAATTCTTCCAATCACAGGTGAACAATAGGTACATAGGATAAATATAGTAGTTCAATCCTACATCATGTGAGTCACCAAGAAAATAGAGAAGTTTATGACTGTTAACTAGTCAAATCAGGCCCTATTGCAACCAATAGAAATTTGATGAATCCATAGTTGTTAAACACTTGTGTCTAACCTGCTCACACCCAAATGAATGGACTAGGACTGAGGGTGATAGTACTTATAAGGAAATGCAGTCCAGATGAAGCCCATAAGAAAATCATAATACTCCTACAAATGTTTTGCATCTTGTAATACACAGTTGTTCTTGATAGTTGCTTGCCAGGCTTGAAACCTGTGACCATAGGACTTCTAGATTTGTTTAAGTTATGTTTAAGTTAAGGTAAGATAGTGAGGAAGGCTCAACTGTATTAAGTTTGACATGGTTCATGATTCAAGTTGGGCCTGTAACATTATGATAGTTGTTGTTTCTACTATCACAAACCAAGCATAAATGGAAATGCAAGGGGATACATAAGAGTCTTCCCCACTGAGTTTTTAACTCCCTCAAATCTCCAATCAATGGTTTTGTTGACTGTACACAGTTGACTCAATGGTGCACACTTAGATATGTACACCTAGGGCATCGTGCGGCTTCCATCTCCTAGCTTTTTGATGATCCAAACCTGGATGATCACAAAGACCATCGACACCACAATCTTTCCACCAAGGGCTAGAAGATACCCATGGTAGAGGTACAGGTTATTCCCGATAGTTTAGATAACCCTGGTATCAGGCCTAAGGAAAAATAGTGGGCAGGATAAAATTTCCAATCACCCACATTGTAGAGAGGTTAGAACATAAAATAAATTCAAAAGGAGGAAGAAGACTTGATCCTACCTAAATCTATCGGTTTCTCAGTCCCAAACCTTTGCACCAATGCATGCCAATCCACTGTTACTTCAAAAGTTGCAGGAAATGGTTTCAATTTTATTAATTTAAAAATGTCAGATTACAAAAAAAAATGTCTGTTCTAAAATCACCTGCATTTGAAAGCTAGGGCACAGGGCTATCAAACCAAATTGGTCTCATCTACTTTCAAGGCCATACGAGGCCGTACAAATGACTGGTAATCCAAAATTGCAGGAAAATGATTTTATTTTATTAATTAGAGCCAAAAATTACATCTAAATGCAATGATGGAATCTTTTAGTGGAGAGTAATTCACATACCTCTCATTCAAGCCTAGAATATTTCTTAAACCTGTTCCTTCTAGCTATTCCTCCTTCGTGTGTGTTGCAAGCTTATCTAATAATGAAATGAGGTTTGAAATCTTTTTTTTAAAGTTATGCCCATGTTGGTCAATCAGAGATAATCTGAGAAATTCAAGGAGAGTTTTGAAGATCTTTTTCTAAGAATAGAAGGAATCTGAGAATTGGAAAGATCATATCTGTAAAGGAAAGTCTGCAATTGCAATGCTATCATGTAACATAGTGATTAAACATATTAAGCTAAGGAGAGCTTACCGAGCTACATCATTTTCTCACAAAGTTGTAGAATACATGTTTGGTATGTGTATGGTATACTTCATATTTCTTGAGTTGCCATCAATGCCAAAGGGAGAGATTGATGAACTAAAACTGATTGAGAACTTGATTGATGATGTACAAGTGATTAGAGATCACCGAGCACTGAAGTGCTATGTAAGATAATTGAATCAATCATTATGTTGTCATTGATGTCAACTAACTTTGACAATACTTATCATGGTAGTTGCAAATATCTAGACATCTGTAGAAAGGAGAGAAAAGATGAAGAACTGAGATATCTACATGGAGGAAGATGAATATGATAGATGAGGATGATGAATACTCTTGGTAACTTATTCATGAGTCTATGAATTCATATTGTTGACTTGATTATGTTGCATTAATCTGTTATGAAGATAGAAGCAAAATGTTGCAAAGCAGTGTGGTCAGGTAATAAAGCATTCCAGTATACACCGAGTCAGTGTAATGTATACCGAATGATAGTATCAACCGAGCTTGTGTTCACCGATGCATTTCTTTGTTAACCAAGTATGGAAAAAAGAACTAAATGATTAGTTTAGCCGAAAAAATTGATGAGCTGTAAAGTGTACGATTACGAGGTAGAAAGATAAAGTTTTTTGTAAGATCTATGGCTAACAAAATTCAAAGATCTAAAGGATGGAATTAAAATGTGCTACTTACACAAGTGTCGAGGAAGGTTTAAGTGACAAAATCAATGAAGGAGATTAAGCGGAAAAATATAATGGATGAAAAGAAAATGGTTTACTTGTCTATTTAAGAGACTAGGGTTTCACAGTGAAACGAATGCCAGAAGGAGACTGTAGAGATATCATGTGAACAAGCTTCATGCATGCTTGATCATACTAGTTGAAGAAGAATCAAAATACAGAATAGTACCAAGCATCAGAAAGCTTTATCGAGGGACAATAAGTTATTGAATATTGATGGACTAAATAGAAATATTGATCAGAGGATTGTATGGACTTAGAATAGATCTGAATATCTACAAATCAAGTTGTATTGTAATTAGATCACCTAATGTTTCAGTTTAACCATTGTAAATAGATAAAATATCTTAACTGAGTGGAGTTGAAAGTCTTATTATGTCATTCATAGAATGTACATTGTTATCCTGTCAACCCCATAGTGAATGCTAGTTGGATGATAACTGTTAGTGTTAAATCCTCTAATAAGGTCACACCTTACAGTGTGTTTTGTAACCTTTAACAGGGTTGGCTCTTCACTAAGCTCACTTCAGAAGAGTGAAAAGTTTTTGGGTTACCATTCCTAGGTGGTTTTTCCCTTTGTAGGGTTTCCACGTTAAATCTTTTGTGTTATGTGTTTATGTGGTGATTGTTTGATTATCATACTTTACATGTTGCATATTTGATTTGGTCAATAATCACTATGAGAAATTAACTGGTAATCGGTAATTACACAAATAGTTAGTATTTTATGTTTACCGAGCTGTAGAATTAGCTGAATTTGTTTTAAGTGATACATTTTGTATTTGGGACTATGGATAACTGATTCACCCCCCTCTCAGTTATTTTAATAGATGGGTGCCATAAATGTGAGTGTGAAAAGTGGCTATTACACTACACTTCAATGAGTCATTAAATGATTGATCTAAACAAATAAAATAAGATAATATAAATCAAAATTAACCAAGGCGACTCATTTCCTTCTAGTAGACATGAGTATGAGTTTTTCTCTTAGGTCATTGTAAAACCCAGTGACTATAAACATAATCTAAATGAATGATTTAAACTAGCATGCAAGTGCAAAGTTCATCTAATTAGCTAATGCTTAATCTATATTGAACAAAATAAATGAAATGTTCCTAGATTTGATAAATGCAATAAATATGTGAACCAAATATACTAAATTATGCAATGCTAATTAACTATTAATGTTTCTAATGCATAAGCAACTAATAAGAAAAATTGACAATGTTACACTAAGACAAAGATTGGATCCTTCTTGTGAGAATGGAGGCCTAGTTATTTAGGAATCCTCCCAAGAATGAACATATGAGATTGATCAAAGATGAAAAATTGAGATTCATTCTAGACTAGCACAATCCATGTGCAACTCATTCAATCGGTTGAGAGAACCAGTTAACTGAATTGGTTTGATCTATTATTTCAGAAACTTCTAAGGCTAAATTGAAGTTCCTAAAATGATAGATGAGTTAACAATGGTGTTATCCTAGTTAACTGGATTGTTTCTAGAATCGTGTTCAGGTGACTAAATGATGACTCCATAAATACATTTTTGGAATATTTAAAGTGTTTAATGTATTTTTCTCCAAAATGTGATCACATATTTAATTTAATTCCCTTTTTGTGATTAATTGACAATTCCTATTTATTTAATCAACATCCCAAAATATTAATTAAATAAATGGTATAAAGTTAATTTAATTGCCAATAACATTAGGATTTAGAAATTAATTAATCGAATAGGATCAAGTGAAATAGTTGAATGAGACCTAGAGTATAGGCCAAATCAGATTGATGTGTTGAATTTCCTCAGGTTAGAATTTAGGAAATTTAATCAAAATTAGGGCTTTCTTTGTGATTAATCAAGATTAGGGGCTTATGGTTTTAGTGACCATTTTTAGGTGATTACAATATGCAACATAGTTCACATCAATTTGTGCAACATGAACTACCCATAGATCAATCCATAATTGGAGATAGGGGGATATGAGTTGGTGATGTATGTATCATAGTTGAGGGCCTGAAGGGATTTGATGAGCGAATGCAAGGGTTGAGGAAGGTGGACACTAGTAGTGAGATAAGATCATGACCAATAGGAGGAAGTGGTCTTGACCCTTCACCAACATCCATTGGTTAAGATTCTATATAAAGTGATCCCAACCTTTCTCTAACATACATTTCTTCAACTCAAGTTGACCCTCCTTCCTAAGCTTTTCCTTAATCATGTACTTGTCAATAGCGAGCTACAAAAAAATAGAAACAAATTAGAACAAATTAGAGAAAACTAATAATTGAGAAATATAAGGAGGGCATGTAAATAGAGTAAAAAGATAGATATATATAGTAAATAGACCTAAATAGAGAGAGAGAGAGAGAGAGAGAGAGAGAGAGAGAGAGAGAGATCATCTTAAGGGATGTAGGAGTAAAAATAGAGACATATAAAGAGGGCATGCAAATAGAATAAAAAGACCTAAATATAATAAAAAGACTATAAAGAGACCTAAATCTAGAGTAAAAAGACTATAAATATAGTAAATAGACCTAAGTAGAGAAAGAGAGAGAGAGATAGATAATTAAGGGGAAGGGGGACTAAAATGACATATAAAGAGACTAAAAATTGACTAAAAAGACACTAAATAGAAAGGGGAAGAGAATTAAGGGGAGAGAGAGAGAGAGAGAGGGGGGGGGTGTTAAGAGGACATAAAAAGAGTAAAAAGAATTAAATAGAGTAAAAAGAGTATTAAGAGACTTCAATAGGGTAAAAATATCTAAAAAGACATTAAAAAAACTAAGTCAACATATAAAAATCCTAAAGGAGTAGAGAGAGACATAAATAGCATAAAAAGAAAATGGAGAGATCTAAATAGATTAAAAGGAATATAAAGTAAATAGACAAATATTATTTATCTTGCATGGTCCTAAGGGGTCCTAAATAGAGAATAGACAGAGAAAGCATTAGTTTTAAATATACTTTATGTCAAATAATAGAGAGTCCTAAGTACCTTGGGTGGTCCTAAGGGCTCATCATATGCATTAATGGGTCATGTGAGATGTACTAATGAGTCCTATGAGATCATAAGACACATTAATCAATTTAAATGAGTCTTAGGATAAATAATTACATTAGTTTGTCCTAGAATGTCTTAAGGGGGGCTATGATAACATTAATGGATCCTAGGATGTCTTAAGGTCTCTTGAGTGTATTAAGAGGTCTTAAGGGGTCCTTGTATGTATTAATAGGTCCTAGGTTACATTGATGGGTGATAAGTAGTCCTAGGGTATATTAATTGGCATTATGATACATTGATAGGTCCCATGGCATCCTAGGGTACACTAATGGGTTTTGGAGGTCCTAAGGGGTCATAGTTATCTTAAGAGGTCTTAATGGGTCCTAAGATGTCTTTAGCGGTCCTAAAATAGAGAGATAAACAAGCATGGAGAGAGATAAACATAGAGAGAGATAGTAAAAATAGAGAGATAGATTCTAAGGAGATTAAATTAAATATGCATACCTTCTTTAGTTTTATAATAACTTGCCAATGAAGCTTCATAGTTTTTTTGTTCTCTACCAAGTGACCAGTTTCTTATAGATTTATGTTGCCTTGCCTTCTTATTTCCCATTTCCTTTCTTCAAAAAATGCCTTTGAAAAATCACCATGAATTAGAAAATGTGAATTAACTTGTATATGATTTTATAAAAAATGAAAAAAAAAAATATTTATACTCGACTGATCAGCCACCTACAAAAACAAATTGGTCGACCTACTTTAGGTGAACATGGTTAGTTAAAAAAATTGGTGAGATTTTTTGTCATGTTTGTTTGAATATTTTTCACTCAAATGGGCCTTCGAATGAAGGCCATTTGGCTCATTCAAACCCCCTTCGCATAAAGGGGTGTTCGTGCAAAGGCACTAAATTTGACTTCCCCCCCCGAAACCAACTTTTTTCTACAAACTTTTTCTATTTGAAGGTCTCAAACAAGGACCAAATAGAACAATATTTATTCATGAGAATCACCCTAAGAATGTGTTTCATTTCATGAGAATCAGCTTCTCTGTGGTTTTTCTGAGTTTGTGTTTCCACGTAAATCTTGGTGTTCTCTATGTTCAAGTGTTTCTATTCTTTCATGTTTACACCTACTATGAATGTTTAATGTGATTAATTGATAGATCAGAAGTTATTATTTTTGTTGTTTAATAGTTTATTGATAGAGAAAATGTTTTATAAAGTGTGTGGGAATAACTATTCACCCCCCTCTTAGTTATTCCACTTGTTCAACACCTTGATTTATTTTTATTAAGAAGAAGGTATAGATTATTGGATGTTGAACAAGGTGACCATTCAAAATAGATATCCATACCTAGATTTAATGACTTATTTGATCAAATGAATGGAGATTATATCTTCCCCAAAATAGATCTAAGGTTGAGTTATCACCAGTTGAGGATCGGGGAGGAGGATATTCCAAAGATAACCTTTTGAACTAGGTATGACCACTATGAGATCTTGGTTGTGCCATGTGGCTGAACAAATTCCCCATCCATTTTCATTGGTCTCATGAACCATGTTTTCCATGAGTACCTTGATAAATTTATGTTAGTATTTTTAGATGACATTCTACTCCAAAAAAATTCAAGAGGGAAAGGAGCATTTGAGAATTGTTTCATAGAGATTGAGAGATGATGCATGAGAATATTGCATCACAAAATAAAAGGGGGCATAAAAAAAAGGGTGCTCCCCTTAATCCCACAAACACATAACAAAAACAAAGAAACACCAACAATTTGCAAGAATAGAAAATGGGCTTCTTATTATCTCCACAAGTGTGGAATTAAAAATTTCAAAATTACAATATGCAAAGCCACATGGGCATCTTCCTTAAAATATTCTATAAGACAAAGCCTTGAATTATTACCCAGAACTGCCCTAGAAAAGACTCAGGGCCTTCCTTATATAGGCAATTTTCCATTTCCCGTGAAGGTTCCAAAATTTTAGCCCTAAGGCTGACCAACCCTAGAATTATTTTATTTTTCATTTTATTACATTAGAGTTGGCTCAAAAAATTTCGGAACTCAAAATAAATTTTGAAGGAAATTCATTTTCTTCCATTTCAAGTAGTCCAACTTTCAGAGACCATAAGTCATCACCGATTGACCCGATTGGCTATTATGACCCCATTTTGGAAAGGGTGTGAAGTTTTCTACAACACCTTACTAGTGAAAGCTCCAATCAACCAACTTTTCAACCTCATTTAGGGCCTCTAAAGCCTTCAAAACTGAGTTTAAAGTTTTTGTACCATGTTGCCAATACCGAAAATTTTCAATATCTTTAAAACTAGACTTGATCTAGCAATGAAACTTTACTGGCAGACTGATATGACCAAAGTGAATCTCTAGGGAAGAAAATCAACCATTTTGAGCTCAAATGAAAAAAAACTTACTAAAAATAGTAAATTTCCAAAAATAGAAGCTCTGCACAAGATAGCCCTTATTGAAAAGAAACCAAAAATATTTTTGGGTGATGCAAGATTGCCCTTACACCCAGGAGGCATGAATAACCATTCATATAACCCTTCCTTTTTCTTGAAAGTAGTCTTCCATTCATTACCTTCTCTGATCTGAATTTGATGATATCCACTCTTCAGATCTATCTTTGAAAAATAAACAGCTCCACTCAAACAATCCATAATATCATCCATTCATGACAATGGAAACATGTACTTGATTGTGATCTTGTTTATAGCCCTAGAATCTTTACACATCCTCCATTCTCCATTCTTCGTTGGTGCTAATATTGTTGGTGCAACACATGGACTCATACTCTCTTGAATCAACCCCTTCTTAGGTCATTTCCCAATCTTGGAAATGGCCTGGAAAAACCTTTCTTCATCTTGGTTTAGAATTTTTCCTTCTCCTTCTTGATCAAAATTTCCTTCTTTGATTTCATCCTCGCTTTCATCTTTGACTGTAAGATTCATTCCTCTACAAATCCCTTCTTTCAATTCTCACACTTATCTTTGGAGGGCTCTAAACTTAGGTGAAACACCACCAACTCTTCCTCTACATTCCCTTCATGGAGGCATTTTCACGCTTATCACTGAAACCCTAAACCACGATCATAGTGTAAACTGCCTCACAATCGACGATCTGTCTATACACTTAGGAACTCCTGATCTGATACCACTTGATGAAGGGTGCTCCCCTTAATATAAGGAGCATCCTGGGTGTAAGGGAAATCTTGCCTCACCCAAAAATATTTCTGGTGCAGAGCTTCTATTTTTGGAAATTTACTATTTTTAGTAAAAAATAATTATTTGAGCTCAGAATGATCTATTTTCTTCCCTGGAGGTTCACTTTGGTCATATAAGCCTTCCAATAAAGTTTCATTGCCAGATCAAGTCTAGTTTTGAAGATATTGAAAATTTTCAGTATTGGCATCAGGGTACAGAAACTTTGAACTCAATTTTGAAGGCTTTAGAGGCCCCAAATGAGGTCAAAACTTCAGCTTAATAGAGCTTGCACTATTTAGGTTATATAGAGCACTTTGAGCCCTTTCTAAAATGGGGTGATAATAGCCAATTAGGTTAATAGGTGATGACTTATGGTCTCCAGAAGTTGTACTACTTGAAATGGAAGAAAATGAATTTCCTGGAAAATTTCTTTTGAATTTTGAAAGTTGTTGAGCCAAATCTAATGTAATAAAATGAAAAATAAAATAAGTCTGGGGTTGGTCAATCTTAAGGGCTAAAATTTTGGAACCTTCCTGGGCAATGAAAAATTGCCTATATAAGGAAGGCTTGTAACCTAGGGTAATTTGAGAAGTGACCCTGTCATGTCTCATTTGTGTAGAGGAAAATCAAGATGGTTAACCTCCTCCCTTGTTAGCCATGATGAATCTTCTACAAGTCATCCTTTTCATTTGACCACATATTCTTCATAAGTCATGTTCCTTGTGTTCCTGTCAACATGACTATCCAGTATATCCTCAATATCCTTGATAGCTGAAGTAGTTGTTGGAATACTCCACTGTGCTTATGTGATCCCATCTTCAATGCCCCCTTCATGATACTTTGTCAGATCTAAAATGTTAAATAAAGGTGAAATATTCAATTCAGTAGGCAATTCTACCTCATAGGAATTTCTTGAATCATGCTTCTTTAGTAACTTACATGACCCAAACTTCTTCATTTTCAACTTGTTATATGTACCTACTAGAAATCACTCCTTTTGCAAATGAGCCATGACTTTATCTCTGACCTGCAAAAATTCCTTATGCCTCCTTTTCTCATCTTCCTTAGCCTTATACTACGTATTCATCTTGGTAATGTGTTTCCTCACCTCTTCATGGATGTTCTTCAAATGTTCTACAAAATGCTCAGCTTCAACACTACTTATCTCTCCCTTATCTATCTTCCTCATCTTGAAAGCATTTTTGGGGCTACTTCCATATACAATCTGGAATGGTGATTTACCAGTACTCCTGTTAATAAAATTATTGTATGCAAATTCTTCTAGTGGTAAAAACAAATCCCATCCTGTTGGCTTATCTCCAACCAAACATCTCAACAAATTCCCCAAACTCCTATTCACTACATCTGTTTGTCCATCAGTCTATGGATGATGTGATGAACTGAACTTAAAATATATCTTTAACTTCTTCCACAATGTGTGCCAAAAATTTCCAACAAAATTAGTCTCCCACTTTGAAACTATGCTCTTTGGCAAACCATGTAGTCTCACCACTTCTTTGAAAAAAAATTCTGCTACATGAACAACATCATTGGTCTTATTTCAAGGAATGAAATATGCCATCTTTGAAAACTTGTCAACTACCACAAAAATTGAATCATGTCCTCGTCAAGTCCTTGGTAAAACAAGAACAAAGTCCATACTTATATCCTCCCAAGGATTCTATAGTATAGATAATGGATGATACAACCATGTATTCTATTTTGTTTCTTTTTCTATTTGATATACTCTACAACTCTATACAAACTTCTTGACATCTTACTGCAACTGTGGCCAATAATAATTCTCACTAACCAGAGCAAGGGTTTTATCTTGACCAAAATGTACAACCAATCCTCCACTATGTTTCTCCTTGATGAGATTCTCCCTCATAGAACTTTGTGGAATCCACAATTGACTCCCTCTAAATAGAATACCATCTTAAATAATGAAATCCAACCACTTCATTTTGTCTAGAGTAATAGGTTCTATACAAACTTTCCAAGCTTCACCAAAATCAGGATCCTCTGGATACAAAATCTTGAGTTCCTTGAACCCAATCACCTCAATCTACATATTTGTCAATCAAAGTTGCCTTATGCTAAGCATACCTACAACCTTATTAGACTTTCCACTCCTATATTTCAAAACAAATGTGTAACTCTACAAAAACTCAACCCATTTCAAATGCCTTTGATTGAACTTTCCTGTACTCTTCAAATATTGCAAAGCTTGATGATTAGTATAAAAAACAAACTCTTTAGGAAGATGATAGTGTCTCCACTTCTTCAATGCCTGAACTATAGCATAAAATTTTTGATCATAAACTAAATATTTTCTCTTGGCATCATTTAACTTCTTACTGAAATAAGTAACAGGTTTACCTTCTTGGCTCAAAATAGCTCCTATTACAATACCACTAGCATCACAATCTACTTGAAACACCTTATTAAAATTTGAAAATGCTAAAATGTGTTTTTTTGTAACATTTTGTTTCAACAGTTTAAAACTCTTATCTACCCCTTTAGTTCACTTAAAATCTTTCCTATCTCCTCTCATTGTTTTAGTGAAGGATCAACACATACTGCTAAAACTCCTGATAAACTTTCTGTAAAATCTAGCCAAACCATGAAAAGATCTTACCTCAGTAGCACTCCTTGGAGTAGGCCATTCGAGGATAGCATTCACTTTCTCTAGATTTATTTTTAGACCTTCTACTGAAACTGCAAATCCCAAATACACTAACTCCTTCACAAAACTGCACTTCTTCAAATTAATCAACAATTTCTCTTCCCTTAACTTCTCAAACACCCTAAAAATATGCATTATATGCTCCTCTAATGTCTTACTAAAGATCAAAATATCATATAGTTAAACAATAAAAAACTTACCCAAAAATTCTTTCAAAACCTCATTCATGAGCCGCATGAAAGTGCTCGATGCATTGGTTAGCCCAAAAGGCATGACTAACCATTCATACAACCCTTCCTGTATCTTGAAATCAGTCTTCCAGTCATCCCCTTCTTTGATCCAAATCTGATGATATCCACTCTTTAGATCTATCTTTGAAAAATACACAGCTCCACTCAAACAATCTATAATATCATCTATCCACAGCAATGGAAACCTATACTTGATTTTGATCTTGTTTATAGTCCTAAAATCTATAATTATCCTCCATTCTCCATTCTTCTTTGGTGCTAATACTGCTGGTACAACACATGGACTCTGACTCTCTCAAATCAACCCCTTCTAGAACAACTCATGTACTTGTCTATTCAACTCTTCACTTTTTATTGGTGTCATTCTGTGTGCTACCTTATTTGACAAAATAGCTCTTGGGATCAAGTCCATCTGATGATTGATCTTCCTTATAGGTGGTAATCTATTAGGTACATTATCATACACAACATCTTGAAACTCATTCAATAGATCTATAGCTTCTGCAAGTACATCATCTACTTCCTCTTTACCAGCTTTTGGAATTAAAGAAAAACACATATTCTCATGCCTCATACCCTCAAGGAATTTTATTCCATTAAAAAAACTTATTATTGCATTGTTAAATACCTTTTCTTCTATTTTCTTCAATGACTTTAGCTTATGTTGCACTCCATCCTTTGTCAGGGAATAATTATTTGCATGACCATCATGTACATAATGCATATTAAACTACCATGACCTACCAAACAATATATTACATATATCTGTAGGTATGATATCACATAGTACCTCATCATGGTATTTCCAATCTTGAACTTCACTAGGCATTGTTCATTGACCATGACCTTGTGGTCATCCTACACCCAGGCAATCCAATATGGATGTGGGTTTTTTTTCCTCTTAATCTTTAACTTTGTGACCATCTCTTTTGACACCAAATTTTTAGTGCTTCCACTATCAATAATCACATTGCAACATTTATCCTCACACTTGCACCTAGTGCAAAACAAGCTCCTCCTTTTCTCAAGTTCATTCTCACCACTCAATAGGAATATTCTGTTAATTAGCATTTCTCCTCTTCCAACATCGTTAGAATGTGATGATTTGGCATCTTCATCCACCTGTGCAACTCTAGCCTTGACTTTAGTTATCCTATTTGTCCTTCCTTGGTGTTGAGGACATTCATATGCCCTATGACCTTCTTCTCCACAGTCAAAACATGTTCCATAGAGGCCTCCTCTTCCTAGTCCTTGTCCTCTTCCCCTTCCTCTCTGATCTCTATTACTCGAATGATCAAAATGATTTAAATTTTTTTCTATTTTATTTTGACTGCTACTGGCCTCATCCTTCTTTCTCTGATCTTCATTTTGGCCTAGATAAGACCGTCCATTGGATCTTCCACCACAACCTCTTCCGCTTTGTCTACTTTCAAATTTTTTGTTCAAAATTTCCTCTACTTTTAGGGAAAATTGGTATGCCTTTTAAATATTGTTCATTCAGACCAAATTCAACTCCTCCTGAATGCTTGGCCTCAACCCATTAAGGTAATGGAAAACTTTCTCCTTATCAGCTTCTCCATGGTTTATTTTGATGAGGATTTGATAGAACTCCTCTGTATACTCCTAAAAAGATCTCCCTGCTTTCTTCAAACCTTGCATTTTCTTTAGTAGATCAACCTCATAATGAACAGGAATGAACTATCTATTCAATTTATCTACCATTTGATCCCATCTTGTGATTTTCTCCTTTCCTCTTCTATTTGGCTCCAACTGAATCTCCTACCACTAGATCTTTACATGAACATTTAGTCTAGCCTTCACAAACTTGACCCTGTTAGGATCCTCAATATCTTCATACTCAAAATATTCTTCTAATTCATTGATCCAGTAAATCAACTCTTTTGGGTTAATATTTCTTGAAAATGTAGGAACCTAATGTTAGGAATGGAAAAACTGAGATGGGTGGGTGAATCAGTGTTCACTATATTTCAACTCTTCACTTTAATCTTTATGTTGAACTTAAATGCTTAAGTACTAAAATAAACATGAAACATAAACATGAAACATAAAATCAACACATGACACCAATATGATTACGGGGAAACCCAAATAGGTAAAACCCCAGTGTGAATTGATACCCACTAATATTCTGCACTAGTGTTTTGTGATCCTTGTTAGAAGATCCTTTAACCTATTAGGAGTAGCTTTACAATGCTTTAAGTACAGTAGACCTTGTTAAGGGTTGGACCTTATTAGGAGTCTTTTACAATCATCCCTATTAGGGGAGAGGACGCACTGTCCAAGAGCTCATTGCTCAAGTGGTGAAGGCTACAACCTTATGATCTCAGATACACACTATATCTGTAGGATGAACTATCATTATGACACTACTTGTTAGATGAGCTCCTTTGATGTGTCGATGCTTTGACCTCTTGCAAAGCTCTAATACATTTTTTAGTGTATTCACACACTTCTTCTCTGCTTATTACAACACTCTATCAACTTCCATACTAAATATGATGGGTGCACCTTATATTTATATGCTCATACAAAATACACAATTAGGTCGGCCGTATAACTAATTAAAAATAATGCTTTGAAATGAATTGGCTTAAGCGTGCTTACAATTATACATATAAACTTGTCAGAAACCTAAATACAATGGGTGCATAGCCTTTACAATATTACATTATAATCACAAACCAAAATACTCTCTGTTGGCTCCATGCTCTGTTCTCTACTGGCACATACTGGCTATGTAACTTCAACTGACTGTAATTTTCTCATCCTTCCACATCTGATCATGTGCTCATAGACTAAGCAAGAATATAGTCTAACCAACTTAACTTCTAGGGCCCATACCATAATTCATCTATACACACATGTGCTGATGCTCTGAGCTATAGGAATTATGTACACTGTCCAGTCTTCAACACTTAACCGAATTTTGATCTTTACATCAAGTGCCCTGACTCCAAACTGCTATATGACTTTGTTTCCATAATGACAACACTATATCTAGTCATATACCTCAGTATAGTCAACTTGCCAACAATATCCCCCTTTTTCATTGATGGCAACAAAAGAATATGGCCAAGTTGCTAATTGTCCCTTAACATAAATTATTTTTGTCTTCTATACATTTTTTATACATAATATTATATCTCCCTATACATATTGTACTCCATATTTTATACACAACTCCCCCTTTGACATTAATGACAAAGGTGTACCAAAAAATTGTATTTACACATACTTACTTAGGGAAAACATCTGGATATGCTATCTGGATGTTCTGGATCTCCTTCTTCCAAAAAGTTATCAAAGAGTTAACTATCTAGAGATGGGCACATAAAGCATATTGAAGCTTCTCCATCTTCTTTGAATCTGTGCTCATACCTTGATCATAGGTTATCATGGTGGCATCAATCTCCTTTATGTTTTGATTGAGAATGTCTAGTGAGGGTGCAAGAGCATTCTCAACTGAGTCTGTCTTGACCTTATATTTGCCATCTCTTTCTCTGCCTTCTCAATTTTGTCCAACTGACCTTGGTAGACATTATATCACATGTTCACATCAGTGGATGTGTCTTTCACTAAAATCTTCACCTGTTTAATCATATCTTCTGCATCTTGAATTGTCTTAAGATGGGCATCAGTAATCTTATCCTGATCCATGCAATCTAAATGAATTTCCTTCCTTGATCAGCAAATTCTTTTAAGGATGCTTGTCCTATCTTGAGTGAATTCAGGTCTAGAGCAAAGTTTCTCATCAACTCATTCAATCTCTTTTTTAGGTACTTTTCTTTTGTAACTTTGGATGTAGATTCTTCGAGGCTAGAAAAATTACTTTTGAACTATGAGATAATTGTACTCACATCATCAACTAAGTGTACCTTACTCACTTTCATGTCTACAAGTAACAAACTATTCAATATGCTCATTGAATCCACAAGGAGAGGATTTCTCATTACTTTTTTCTCCTTTTCCTTCTCCATAGCTAGGATAATGAACTTAATCAGGTCTTCTTCTCTCCATGAGTCCAAACTAGATGTGTCAGGTGTCAAGCTTGACAACAATGCTAAGGAGGGAGTGATGGGAGTGCTATTCATCACTTCTAGTTTTACATTAAATAGATCAACAGAAGTTTCATCTTTCTCTTTTTATCCTTCTTCTTCTTTCTTTTCTTCCTCTTCCATTTTATCTTCTTCTTTCTCATATGATATATTTTCAATCAATACCTCTTCTTGTTGAGTGGGAGGTGTGCTACTACATAAAATCTCAGCTTCTTGTGTGCTCACAAAAGCTTCCTCAAACTTGTCCAATTCTATGTCAGTGGCCACCATGGCTATCTCCACATTATCAATGATAATGGTGTTGTCCTTGAGTGATTCTGATATGGGCGCAGACTTATCCAGCTTAGTTTGAACTTCCACTACAGGTGCTAAATCCAGAGGACCTGTAGACTGTACCTTGATGGTTTCTGCTGCAATGTCTTTCTTACTAGGTACTTGAGAGATTTGTGTAGACATAGGTTTCATGCCTTTTCTATTTCCTTAGAGATCAGCTCATAGTCTTTTTTCATGAGGTGTAGTGTTCTCATTTTGACCTTAAGTGTGGCTTCACCAAATTCAACAATAGTGACTTTTCATCAATAGAACATAGTGGAAGAGTGGAATCAAGAATTTGTTCCCTTATTCTGAAGTCTTCTTCAATGGTTGGTCTCTTCAAGGAATCCATTATCTCCCAAACTTTATCTGGAATTGATGTTTTCAATTCAAGTACTATTTTCTTGAACTTTATCATATGTTTGACAATCATACCATGTATTTTTTATTTGTCAATCTCACTATAAGTTTCATAAAAATTCCCTACTTGATCAATTCTACCCTCATCAACAGTTATTGTGCTCAATACTTTAAGGCTAGGTCTGAATCCTACCTTGGGAGGTGCTTGAATGTTTTTCTTTCTCCTTGTAGCTTGCGAGGATGGATGACTAGTGCTGGTTTCTTTCTTCCTTTTGATTATTGGCTTATACTCTGGAGGAGCATTAGGATCACTGGTTTCTTTGGGTGCAGGAGTTTCATCAGTTATATCCTTCTGACTGTCATCTTTTTCAATTTTTATCTTCTTCATCTTAGGATCTTCTTGTCCTTCTTCTGCTGTTGCGCTTTTCAATTCTAAGGAAATATTTTCATCCCTTGCCTTGTCAAGGTCTGCTTGAGACACACCATGTATTCTCAAGATCTCTAATGTGACTTTAGCAACCTTTCTTTTTGTTGCTGCGCTATTTAGCTTTGCATCTACTTCTCTAGTTTTCTCCTCATATGTTCCCCACCTAGGTTCATTAGGATCTTTGGGGGCTGATAAAAGTGCCTATGCATAAGCTTCAAGGACTTGTTCCTCTACTTCATAACCAAGTGGATGAATCCACTTAGTTCTAGACTCAATAGCTTCCATACAAGTAGTATTAGTTTCAACCATAAAGCATATTATATCCTTATACTTTTCCACAATGTTCTCTAGAATTTTGTATCTTATTTGCATCTTAACCCTAAAGGTCTTCAGTTCCAATGTCACATAATCTCTTAATGTGCTCTCTATGGATGTTTTTTTGGATATCTAAGGCATGGTTGGAATGGACTTATTGTTGGAAACAATTGTCTAAAGGAAATTGCTACTCAATTATGTATTGTCTTTGATGTCACACTATGTCATAGTCCGCTGAAATCTGCTTATACCGAGCTCAGTCGGTCTGCCAGACAGGGATATTAGTGTTTACCGAGTTCACTCGGTTGCCAAAGAAAGTTTAGTATTTACCGAGTTCACTCGGTTGCCGAAGAAAGTTTAGTACTTACCGAGTTCACTTGGTTGCCGAAGAAATTTTAGTACTTACTGAGTTCACTCGGTTGCCGAAGAAAGTTTAGCATTTACCGAGTTCACTCGGTTGCCGAAGAAAGTTTAGTGTTTACCGAGTTCAGTCGGTCATCGAGGAAAGTTAGTATTTACCGAGTTCAGTCGGTTATCAAGGTGAAGGATTGTTGGTGTTTACCGAGTTCCCTCGGTCTCTGAAAAATTATAAAAGATATGGTCACCAAGCACTGTCGGCCCTTGAAGGATTTTTGCAAATAGAGTTTACTTAATTCAGCCGACTGTTATACTAAATAATGATGATTTGACTAATCCAAAATCATATAAATAAAAGGTCAATTGTGAAAAGTAAAAACAAGACAGCAGAAGATTTACAGAAGAAAAGAAGGAAAGATATATGTGAGTTTGTGAAGGATGTTCAGATATCCTTGAGGAGCAGCAGAGATTTACTCGATCAGAGAGGATCAGACTTATGCAGAACAGAGATCTGTAATTAGCAAGATAGTTGCATTATTATACAGGTCACTTTTTTCATTGTTACCTTCTTATCATTGTAACAGTGAATTCAAATCTCTTAACCGAGTTGGTTTAACAGCCATAATATAAATCCTCTAACAAGGTGACAATTCCATTGAATTGTTTTCAAGACCTCTTACCAGGCCACTCCTAGCAGGGTGTTTTAAATCCTCTAACAAGGTCACACCTAACAGTGTGTTTTGTAACCTTTTACCGGGTTGGCTTCTAACCGGGCATCACTTCAGAAAAGTGAAAATCAGTATCTAGATACATTGGTGGTTTTTCCCATATTGGGTTTCCACGTTAAATCTTGTGTCTCTTGTGTTCTTAATTGCTTCCTCAATCATTTACATGCACTGATGAATATCTAAAGATAATATTGCTAATACTTTCTGCATCTTCAAAGTTACTGAAATCTATTTACCGAGTACTAAAACAGACAACATTGTTAAGATATCTTAAAGGATCTGCAAAGAATTAATCAGGAAGTGTTTTTATGGTTGACTGATTCACCCCCCCCCCCCCCTCTCAGTCACTTCATCCATATTCCATCAATTGGTATCAGAGCTTTTGGTGCTTGCAGGAAGGGTTTCAAAGACCTAAGCTAAAGATCAGGATGTCTTACAAGAGGGAAATTCCAAAGCTTAACAGAGATAACTTTTCAGCATGGCAAGGTCTCATGCAACTTCATCTGGCTTCCATTGGTGATTCAGGATGCAAATACATTGATGAAGAATATACAATTCCTAATGGCGCATTAACTGTTGAAGACATTGCAGATAAAAAGACTCACAACACCATGATGATAGACATTGCATCTGCTCTCAGCTATGAAGAATTTGATGATATTAAAGACTGCACTACTGCATATGAAATGTGGGTGGCACTGAAGAAAATATATGGTGGTGATGCAAATGTGAAGAGAGCCAAAGCAGAAAGCCTAAGAGGACAGTTTGACAAGATGAATATGAAGGAAGATGAAAACATTGCAAAATATGTTGAAAGAATCAAAGCAAGTGTAAGTGCAATCAGAGCTTCTGGAGGAACAATCTCAGATGAGACTGTTATAAGTAAGGTACTCAGAACACTACTCCCTATCTATGCAATAAGAGTATCAGCTATTCAAGAAAGAAGATGTGAAGCAAACCACAGTATAACCTTGGATGCTCTAGTTGGAAGATTGACAGCTTTTGAATTAGACAACTATGACAAATATGTTCCTAGTTCCAAAAATATTGAATCAGCATTTGAGGCCAAGGTTTCACTAAAGAAGAACAAGAAAATTAAAGAAGTTCAGACAGACAGTGAAGAGGAATCAGAAGAAAGTTCTGATAGTGATCTTGAAATTGTAGAAGCATTACTTGCAAAGTAGTACTCTAGAGGGAAAGGTAAGTATAAAGGTAAAACTCCTTTAATCTATTTTTCATGTGAAGAAATTGGACATATTGCAGCTAGGTGCCCAAACAAGCAAGTCAAAGAAGAAAAGAGAAGTCACAAGTACTATGGCAAAAAGAATTTCAAATCATACAAGGATAAAGGTAAGAAAT
Source organism: Chamaecyparis obtusa (assembly GCA_027943335.1). NCBI lineage: Eukaryota > Viridiplantae > Streptophyta > Pinopsida > Cupressales > Cupressaceae > Chamaecyparis > Chamaecyparis obtusa. Next base: position 53,590 of record BSBK01005366.1, on the reverse strand, counting down.
CATGTTTTATGGCTAAAGATTCTGATGATAGTGAAGAAGAAATTGTCTTTATTGCTATAAAAGATGAATTTGATGATGATGAAGATAAGATAGCACTTATTTCTCATATAAGAAAAGATGATATATGGATAATAGACAGCGGATGTTCACACCACATGACTGGTGACAAGACAAAATTTGAATATCTAGAAGACTGTGACAATGGTAATGTAAGATTTGGAAACAATGAACCTTGTTGTATAAAAGGAAAAGGAAGAATCTCATTAACCAAAGAACTCATATGTGATAATACTTACTGGGTTGAAGGACTAAAACATAATCTTCTAAGTGTAGCACAGCTAATCAACACTGGTTTCAAGGTTGAATTCATGAATGGTCAAGCAAGACTGCTGGATGGAAAAGGAAAACTCATTGGATCAGGCAAACAAACAAAAGGTAACTTATTTTATCTTGATCTCAATGAATATTCATGCTTTATTGCTCAAATAGAAGAAAGTTGGCTATGGCACAAAAGGTTATGTCATGTGAATTTTGATAACATGATAAAAATAAGCAAATTCAAGAAGGTTAGAGGCATTCCTACTTTGAAGAAACCTGACACTGGTCTATGTAAGAATTGTCAGATTGGCAAAATGAGTAAAACTAGTTTCAAAAGTAAGAACTATCAGTCTAAAGAAATTTTGGAAATTGTGCATACTGATTTATGTGAACCTATTGGAATACAAAGCTATACTGGAGATAAATTCTTTATTCTTTTCGTTGATGATTATTCTAGAATGATGACTGTTATGTATTTAAGAGAAAAATCAGAGGCATTTGAAAAGTTCAAATGGTACTTAGCAAGAGTAGAAAAAGAAACAGGGAAAAGATTGAAATGCTTAAGATCAGACAGAGGTGGTGAATTCATCTCCCATGATTTTAACAACTTCTGCATAGAAAGAGGAATCAAAAGACAGGTATCAGCTCCTAGAACTCCTGAGCAGAATGGAATAGCAGAAAGAAGAAACAGATCTATTATGGATTGTGCAAGGACTCTAATGATAGAAAAGAACATCGCTATAAAGTACTGGAAGGAAGCTATCAGCACTGCAGTTCATACCTTGAACCGAGTACAACTGAAGAAAGACACATTCAAAACTCCCTATGAATTATGGTATGGCTATAAACCTAATGTAAGTTACATGAAAATATTTGGTAGCAAGTGTTATATCCTAAAAGAATCCAGAAGAAATAAATTTGATGTGAAAAGTGATGAAGGAATATTCCTAGGATATTCTAGCAAAAGCAAGGCATACAAATGTCTGAACTTATCTACTCACAAAGTCATAGAAAGTATACATGTGAAATTTGATGAGTTTGCAGAAAAGACTGAGGAAGAAAGCAAAAGGGAACCTGAAAACTACAAAAGATTCATTTACATTAAACCTGAAACATTGACAGACACAACTATCAATAAGGAAGCTATATCTACCGAGCCAAGCACAGTTACTGAGTCACAGGAAGAAGTTCAAACCGAGTCACAGGAAGAAATTCAGACCGAGTCTCAGCCTGAAGTTACCGAGCAAATATCTACCGAGCCCGAGCAACCTGAAGAAGAGATCCTAGAAGACAACAGCATGAATCATTCAAAAGGCAAGGAACCCATACTAGCCAAATATGTCAGAAGACATCATACACCAGATCAAATCATTGGAAACAAATCAGATGGCACTATGACAAGAAGCAAGCTAAAAGGTACATGTCTACTTACTGATTTTGAACCTAGAAATATCAAAGATGCATTAGAGAATGAAAGTTGGATTGAAGCAATGAATGAAGAATTAGAACAAATACAAAAGAACAAAACTTGGACTCTTGTACCTAGACCTAAAGATAAGAATGTAATTGGAACAAAATGGGTATTCAGAAATAAACTGAATGAAGATGGTCAAGTATCTAGAAACAAAGCTAGACTGGTATGTAAAGGTTATTCTCAAGAAGAAGGTATAGATTATGGAGAAACTTTTGCTCCTGTTGCAAGATTAGAAGGTGTAAGAACTCTACTTGCTTATGCAGCACACAAAGGATTTAAGGTATATCAGATGGATATAAAATCTGCATTTCTCAATGGAATTCTTGATGAAGAAGTCTACATTGAACAACCTGAAGGTTTTGTTGATCCAGACAAAAGGGACATGGTCTGCAGGTTACACAAAGCATTGTATGGTTTAAAACAAGCTCCTAGAGCATGGTATGAAAGACTCCATAACTATTTGATCCAGATTAATTTCAAAAGAGCTAATGATAACAGCAATCTGTATATTAAAGAAGGACCGGATGACAAAATTGTATTGGTAGAAATATTTGTGGATGATACTATATTTATAGGGAATGAGGATCAGTGCAAAGAATTTTCAGAACAAATGAACAGAGAATTTGAAATGTCTATGTTTGGTTTAATAAAATTCTTTGTTGGTCTTCAAATTCAGCAAAACAAGAATGGTATATACATTACTCAATCCAAATATATTAAGGAGATACTTAAGAAGTTTGGAATGGAAGATTCAAAACCAGTTGGTACACCCATGTGCACTGGACTGAAACTTACCAAAAATGATGATTCAAAAGAAGTTGATCAGACCCTATACCGATCTATGATTGGAAAATTGCAGTATGTGGTACATACAAGACCTGATATTGCCTTAGCAGTCGGTATAGTAGCTAGATTCTCAGCAAAACCTAAGGAAAATCACATGATGGCAATCAAAAGAATCTTAAGATACTTAAGAGGAACTGAAGAGTATGGTTTGTGGTATAAATTTGGAGGCAATCTAGACTTGAAAGTGTTCACTGATGCTGATTGGGCAGGAAAAATTGATGACAGAAAAAGTACAAGTGGTGGAGCATTTTTTCTTGGAAAAAGACTGGTATCCTGGACTAGTAAAAAGCAGAATTGCACATCTCAATCTACAGCTGAAGCAGAATATGTTGCTGCTGCAGTAAACTGTTCAAATATTGTTTGGTTTAAACAACTATTAGAAGGTATGAAGGTTGAAATCAAAGAACCAGTTGTTATATTTTGTGACAATACCAGTGCAATAAACATTTCTAAAAATCCAGTGATGCATTCCAAAACCAAGCACATTGCTATTAAATATCACTTTGTCAGAGAATTGGTGCAGGACAAGGAAATCAGATTAGAATATATTCATACAAAAGAACATATTGCAGACATTTTTACCAAACCATTACCTAAGGATGCATTTGTGTATCTAAGAGGTAAGTTAGGGGTCATTCCCCTATCCGAGGCTCACTAAATACAGTTTTAGTGATGCATCAACCAAAACATGATTGAAAATCAACCTGTTGATGCAGCATATTAAAGGACTCATTGCATATGAATCAGTACTTGAGGTACATTAATTTTCACCGGTAATATGTGAATTGTCTTTGGCATGTGTTGTCAAAGAGGGAGTGTTTGCTATGTCTTTGCTATTACTTCAAGAAATTTTCAATAGTCAGAAGGAAGAATTTTCAGGATACAGGAAGTTTGCTGACAGAGGGAGATTTGAATCCAAACCGAGCTAACTCTTTCAAATTTCTTATGCTATGACATATTGTGTTGCCATCAATGCCAAAGAGGGAGATTGTTGGAAACAATTGTCTGAAGGAAATTGCTACTCAATTATGTATTGTCTTTGATGTCACACTATGTCATAGTCCGCTGAAATCTGCTTATACCGAGCTCAGTCAGTCTGCCAGACAGGGATATTAGTGTTTACCGAGTTCACTCGGTTGCCGAAGAAAGTTTAGTATTTACCGAGTTCACTCGATTGCTGAAGAAAGTTTAGTACTTACCGAGTTCACTCGGTTGCCGAAGAAAGTTTAGTACTTACCGAGTTCACTCGGTTGTCGAAGAAAGTTTAGCATTTACCGAGTTCACTCGGTTGCCAAAGAAAGTTTAGTGTTTACCGAGTTCAGTTGGTCATCGAGGAAAGTTAGTATTTACTGAGTTCAGTCGGTTATCAAGGTGAAGGATTGTTGGTGTTTACCGATTTCCCTTGGTCTCCGAAAAATTATAAAAGATATGGTCACCGAGCACTGTCGGCCCTTGAAGGATTTTTGCAAATAGAGTTTACTTAATTCAGCCGACTGTTATACTAAATAATGACGATTTGACTAATCCAAAATCATATAAATAAAAGGTCAATTGTGAAAAGTAAAAACAAGACAGCAGAAGATTTACAGAAGAAAAGAAGGAAAGATATATGCGAGTTTGTGAAGGATGTTCAGATATCCTTGAGGAGCAGCAAAGATTTACTCGATCAGAGAGGATCAGACTTATGCAGAACAGAGATCTGTAATCAGCAAGATAGTTGCATTATTATACAGGTCACTTTTTTCATTGTTACCTTCTTATCATTGTAACAGTGAATTCAAATCTCTTAACCGAGTTGGTTTAACAGCCATAATATAAATCCTCTAACAAGGTGACAATTCCATTGAATTGTTTTCAAGACCTCTTACCAGGCCACTCCTAGCAGGGTGTTTTAAATCCTCTAACAAGGTCACACCTAACAGTGTGTTTTGTAACCTTTTACCGGGTTGGCTTCTAACCGGGCATCACTTCAGAAAAGTGAAAATCAGTATCTAGATACATTGGTGGTTTTTCCCATATTGGGTTTCCACGTTAAATCTTGTGTCTCTTGTGTTCTTAATTGCTTCCTCAATCATTTACATGCACTGATGAATATCTAAAGATAATATTGCTAATACTTTCTGCATCTTCAAAGTTACTGAAATCTATTTACCGAGTACTAAAACAGACAACATTGTTAAGATATCTTAAAGGATCTGCAAAGAATTAATCAGGAAGTGTTTTTATGGTTGACTGATTCACCCCCCCCCCCCCTCTCAGTCACTTCATCCATATTCCATCACTTGTCTAAATACATATCTAAAACTTTTCAAGCTATATGAAGTTACATACAGATGATTAATGATCCAAACCTGAATATCCTTGTCTTGTCATGCTTGATAGCTTTGATGTTATCTATCAATTGTGCATGCAAGATCTCACACAAGTTGAACTCTCCATCTTCCTTCAAAAGTTTGATGGCAACTAGAATAGTGCTTGCAGACACACTATTCACCCTGTTGGTGTGATGGAACCTATATCCCAGTATCATTGACATCAATTTGATGTCTTCTTCTCAATAGGCTTGATAATCATACCGCGCCTATCACTCCTAGACTTACAAGTCTACTCAACTATTTTCCTGACATACTTGCCCATAGGAAGGATGATGCCTATCCTAGAAAGGCCTGTCATCTCATGAATCAAGTCACTAGTGATTCTAGCTGGTACATCACCAATCCAAAACAAATCATGATGAATCCTGCTCAACAAGATCTTTAGCCATTCTATCTCATAGAATTCATATGCCATAGCATACTCAAAAATAGGGTGATCATTCCATTTAGCATATTCATCCAAGAATGTCTTGTCAAGTTTTATCATGGTATCCATGTGCGCCCTTAACCTATCCAATCCAACTGGTTCCTTCTTACAGTAAATGTAAGCCCTAATGTCTTTCACATGCATGATGCCCATAGGCGTGTAGGAGAAAGCTCCCTCTAAATCATCTAGGCTTGATTTAAATGGGTGCCTCTTGAAAACATATATTTTCTTCTTAGTGACATCATAAAAAATGGGAGTGGCCATGACTTGTTAATCACTTTCCAACTGAACTCTGAGAAAATCTGACGGCTTGCAAATCAGCACAATGAGCTAAGGTTTCTGTAATCGACCAAATGCACTATAAACACTGGTAGTTCAATCTCCAAGTCTTCACAATAATTTTCATGGCTCTTTATGCTTTCCTATCACTCTAAATTTGAATGTAATGAGAAATCAAATAAATTTTGTGTACTTTAAAAGTGAAAATTCTGCCATTAATGCAAGTCACGTAAACTAGGTTGTCACTTCAAAATTTGTAACTCTTCAAAATTTGCAACTCGAGTTTTGTTCACAATCAGCATGTGCGCTCTAGCACATAGGTACCTCTATACTCCATAAGCTTAAGTCCAAAGGTGCATACTCTGAGGATGAGTATACCATCCACGCAGGGGTCTAGAGCTAAATTAGCTCCCCCTATGACCCTGAGGGCCATTCATCCAGATGTAGAGGGTGCATCCACTGCAGATGCATCCAATACATTCTCATCAGTCGGGTCCTTCTTTTCTCTAACCAAATCATGCTTGCATCATCTGAGGCTTTGAAAAAATAGACTTCTCCTACGGGATCCAAAACTAGTTCTTCGGCCTTTTTAGGGCTTCCCTAACCTTGCATCCTTGATGTATAGTACCTTGAGATATGTCCATGCTTGTTACAAGAGTGAAAAATTACTAGAGGTCTTATATTCCTCGGCGCATTGACATGAGTCACCATTTTGCATTGTTTTTCTATGTGATCATTATAGTTACATATCTGGCATGTAACATTCTGAGAACTTCTTACATTTGTCTAATTCTAACTTCTCTGATCTTGTAGAATCCTATTCTTCTTACTAGTTTGATGCAGCAGTGGTCAGCGGAAGCCTCCAAACAGTGAGCAAAGGTGAGTTTTCAATCCTCCAACACCCAAAGTGGCAATGTCAAGTGCTCAATACTTATCACAAGTATTCAAAAAGGACTAAGGAAAGGTTATCACAACCCAAATATCTAGTGTGACCTAATCACTAGGTCCACCAAGGTCCTAAGCACCCAAAAACCAAGGATTGACTAAGAGGTCTCTTTTAGCCAAATGACAATCAAACCCCAAGAACTGGAAACTAAGACTAGAGGTGGCCTACCAACAATGTTCTAGCCTATTTAGGTCCTATCCTTATAGTTCCAATGGTTCTTTCATTCAAAAGCAACCCATAACACTCATATACTTCACAACTTGAGGATTTGGCTTGTAGCCCTTCCTAGAGTGAAATTTGAACATAACTTTGAATGTTCCCAAATGAGATGATGATGTGGTCAAGGATCTTGATACCCTTTTGGGGTTTACAAAACATGCTTTAACACCAAGAAATGGAAGTGCATGGAAGTCACTACTATTGCAAGATTAGACCGGGCTAGTAGGCCTAATTAGGGCTCCAAATGCACTATAGGTGCTCTTTCTCCTATGCCAATGCACAAATTAGATATGAAAGAATGTGTATATGTATAAAAAAAAATGAGAATCCAAGATTTTAGGCCTTGGAGAACCCCCAACCACAATCTAGGATGACTATCCTAGTTACTTGACTGGTGCACACATAGAGATGTACACCTAGGGCCTGGTGGCAAACACACCTCTCTGCAAACCCACATTCCTAACCTAAAATTTATGAAAGTACATTGGTAAATATTTTATTCCACCAAGGGGCTTCAATTTCCCATGGTGGAATGTGCCTAAACAATCAGGCCCTATTTGAAACCTACTGCAAACCCTACAAACCAGGGTAGTAGTGAAGAAAATTCAATAACTTCTAGTGTATGAAAGATCAATACATGAGACCAACTAAAAATGAGAGAGGATTCAAGTATTAAACCCTTGGGATCACTATCACATTCCTTTTCATCTATACCTATCCGTACAGAGTTCTGAAACATGAAAATAACAGAGAAATGATGGTTATTTTTATTGATAGAATGCCAAAATCACATGTATATCCTATCACCTGCCTATAAGGGCTTATATAGGATACTCCCAATGGTTACATGAGTGGTTTGAACCAACTATCTATTTGGGAGGTTTATTACAAGTTTTTGACAACTTTAGAAAGTTGCTCGGAAGTTGCTTGACAACTTTTAGAGCAACTTTTGCCTATTTTGCTATCTTGCAAATCTAGTGACCAAAATTGGTCCTTACCTTAAGCCAATGATCCAACATGGATCAAAGACCTTAAAAACATAAAAGAAACTAAGATCCTAAGATTTGAGGCCCATTGACCACTTTTGACCATAGCTATCCAGGGGCTTATAATTGTGCCAATCTTGGAGCTAGGTCTTATAGCTTGGTCTAGGTGCCTGATTAGAAATTCTAAGATACTAGATGTGTTTAGGACCCTTAGTAGTGTTGTTTGATGATTGTAGAGTAGGTGCTCCTGCACCATACTCCCCTTTAATTTTAAAACTCAAGTCCCTACTTGAGGATAGCTACTCTACCAAAGTCCCATGTTGCTTGATTTGATCTTTGGTGAGCCATGTAGCATCAATGTTAGTGAGACCCTTCCATTTTACTAAGTACTACATGTACTTCTTTGATCTGGTCTACTTAAGCAACTTGGAGTCCAAAATTGCTTCAATCTCCACTGGTTTTCTTTGAGGAAGATTGGTAACATAATCTTCATCCTCAATGCTTGTGTCCTTACCCTGCTCATTGCTTGAACCTGCTATAACTTTATATGGTGTGAGATCTGCAATGTTGAAGATTGGAGAGATCTACAAAGTTGGAGGAAGGGATATCTCATAGGTGTTGTCACCTATTTTGTTAAGTATGATGCAAGGGCCTAGTTTCTTCATTTGAAGCTTGGAGTATCTACCCTTAGGTAGTCTCTCCTTCCTTAGAAATGCCCAAACCCTATCTCCTACTTGGAAATGGACCTCTCTCCTTCTCTTGTCAGCATTTTATTTGTACTTCAAACTAGACTTTTGCAAAGTTTCTTTCACTTGCTGATGTACCTTGGTGATGAGCTCTACCAGTTCTTGTCCTTGAGCACTGATTCTAAAATCAGAGGGGAGTTCCATTAGATCCAATGGTCCCTTGGGATGCAAACCATACACTACTTGGAAGGGAGTTGTACCAGTTGACCTGTTTATGGAGTCATTGAAGGAAAACTCTTCTTGGGGTAGTATGGTATCCCAACTTTGTGAGTATTGCTTGGTTAGACATCTTAAAAGATTGCCTAGAAACTTGTTTACTACCTCAGTCTGCCCATCTGTTTGAGGGTGATAGGCAGAGCTATAGGTGAGATTTGTACCCAACTTCTTGAAGAGTTTCCTCCAAAAGTGCCCTTGGAACTTCACATCTCTATATGATACAATTGTTTGAGGTAAGCCATGGATTTTAACTACTTCTTTGAAGAAGAGATTGGCTATATGAGATGCATCATTTGTGTTCTTGCATGGCACAAAGTGGGCCATTTTGCTGAACCTATCCACTATGACAAACACACTATCAAATCATTGCTTGGTTTTAGGTAGTCCCATGACAAAATCCATTGAAATGGATTCCCAAGGCCTTGAAGGGATTGGTAAGGGTTGGTAGAGTCCTAGATTTGTTGTCATCCCTTTAGCTTGTTGGAAAATAGTACAAGACTCAATAAACTTCTTAACTTCATTGTTCATCTTGGGCCAAAAATAACTCCTTTTCACCATGTCTGTTGTGTTGTCAATGCCAAAGTGACCTCCTAGGCCACCACAATGCTTTTCTCTAATTATGTTTTCTCTCGTTGAACACTTGGGTATGCATAGTTGTGCTCCCTTGAATAGAAGGCCATTCTAAATTAGATATTCAGAGAAATTAGTATGATATCTGCCTTCCATCTTTATACAAATCTGATTTATCTCTGAAAAATTAGGGTCATCCGGGTACAAGTGTTTGAGGGACTCAATTCCCACACTTTGTAGTTGAACTTCTTCAACCAGACCAATCCTCTTACTAAGAGCATCAGAAAATTTGTTTGCTACACCCTTCTTATGTTGAATGTTGAAGGTATAGGCCTGCAATGGCTCTACCCATTTGAGATGCCTGATTGAAAGTTTTTCTTATGAATTCAGGAAGCTTAGTGCATGGTTGTCAGTGTAGAGTACAAAATCCTTTGGGATCAAGTAGTGCCTCCATTTCTTGAGGGCTTGGACCATGGCATAAAGCTCTAGGTCATAGGTGGAATACTTCCTCTTGGCCTCATTCAATGTCTCTGAAAAGAAAGAAACTACCTTACCTTCTTGGCTTAGGACTGCCCCTATAGCCAAATTACTTACATTTGTCTCCATAGTGAAGACTTTATTAAAATTAGGGAGGACCAAGATAGGGTATTGAGAGACTCTATTCTTCAAGTATTGGAATGCATCATTGGCTTCCTTTGTCCATGCAAACTTAGTTTTCTTTCCACCTTTGATTGTTTCAAGCATTGGTGGACACACATGACTGAAATTTTTGATGAACTTCCTATAAAATGTTGCAAGCCCATGGAAGCTCCTTACATCACCTTGATTCTTTGGTGGAGGTCAGTTAATGATTGCATCTACCTTCTCAGGATCCATCTTGAGGGTGCCCTGTGAGATCACAAAACCTAGGAATACAAGTTCCTTTCTCATAAACATGCATTTTTCCAAGTTGATTACCAACTTGTGCTGATGGAGTCTTCTTAGTACCTATTCCACATGATCAAGATGGTCTTCCTTTATATGATTGAATATTAGTATGTCATCAAGGTAAACAACAACAAATTTTGCAATAAAATCTATGAATATCTCATTCATAAGCCTCATAAAAGTGCTAGGGGCATTGCTTAAACCAAAGGGCATTACTAACCATTCAAACAAACCTTCAATAGTCTTGAATGCTATTTTCCATTCATCTCCGGGCTTGATTCTAATTTGATGGTAACTAGACTTTAAGTCTATCTTGGTGAAGTAGCAAGCACCTCCTAGTTGATCCAATAGGTCCTCAATCCTTGGCATGGGAAATCTGTACCTTATTGTGATTTTTTTTAGGGCTCTGCTATCAGTGCATAGCCTCCATTTGCCATCCTTTTTAGGGGCCAAAACTGAGGGTACAACACAAGGACTGAGACTCTTTTGAATGAGCCCTCTTTCCAACAATTCAGTGACCTGTTTTGCAATCTCTTCATGTTGCAATGGTGTCATTTTGTATGGTTCCTTATTAGGTAGGGATGAGCCTAGTATGAGGTCTATTTGATGACTAATGTCCCTAATGGGAGGGAGGCTAGAGAGCAGGTCACTAACAGTGACATCCTTATACTTTTGCAACAGATTTTTGACTTCATTTGGTATGGGCTCTTGTTGAACAGACTTGATGTTATCTTTGGGTTTTGAAATTAGGATAAATGGTTCAATATCAGATTCTTTCAAGGTTTTCAACATCTCCTTTTCTCCCATGATGATCACAGTGGGTTGTTTTCCAGTTTTGCTATCCTGCAAGGGCTTCATAGTGAAGGTCTTCCCATCTTTGGTGATGGAGTAGGTGTTCTTCCTAAAATGGTGGGTGGCATCAACATCAAATTGCCAGGGCCTACCTAGAAGAATGTGAGTTGCATCCATCTCAACAACATCACAAAGGACCTTGTCCTTGAAGTCAGCAATAGAAAACTCTATCCAAGCTTGTTTTGTGACTAGAGTTTGTTGGCCTTTGGTTAACCATGAAACATCATAGGGGCAAGGGTGTGGCTTCTTAGGAAATTTTAATTTCTAAACCATTTCACAAGAAAAAATATTTTCAGTTGAACCAGAATCAATAAGAAGATTGCATACATTTCCATGACACTTGATCTTTGTCCTGAAGAGATTATTTCTTTATGGAGGCTCTTGGTTTTGTGGTACTTGAAGGAAGACCTACCTCATCATTAGACACACTCCTTCTAGTTCCAAGTCTCTATCATTAGCATTGACTTCTTGTTTATCTTCTTGGACAAGTTGTGCTCTCCTCTCACCTTGGTTATTGTTTCTCTTCTCGGGGAATCTTCCTGCATGGTGTCCTAATTGGTTGCAATAAAAAAACTTCAATGGTCCTTTACCTCTTACTGAATTTGTCCTTCCTTTATTGAAAGGTCTTCTTCCTCTTTAGTTTCCTCTTGAGTTAGAGTCACTATTTTCCATGTCTCCTTGGTCAGGGGTCTTGCTACTACTGCCACTACTTTGTCCCTTGTTCCAAGAGTTGTTTTTACCTCTAAAAATCTTCCCACTATCATTGCTCTTTCCTTTGCCAAAATCCTACTTTCTCTTCCATTTTTCCTCTACCTTAAATGCCATTTGATAGCACCTATTGACTGTGGTAGGGAAGTGTAGACTTAACTCTTCTTGAATGGATACTTTCAAGCTATTCATGTACCTATTGGACTACAACTAATTTGGAATCTGATTGAAGAATCTGTGATTACACAATCACTGAGTTGCTTGTTAGATATGTAATATGATTAAATTAGTATTATGTTGTCATTGATGTCAACTAGTTTGACTGCACTTATCTTGTAAGTTACTATACCGAGACATTTGAAGAAAGGTGAAAGAGATGAAGAACGAAGAAATCTACATGAGGAAAGATGTACATGATAGATGAGGATAAGGAACACATTGAGTAACTTTTTGATGAGTCTATGACTTGATGATATTGACTTTATTATGTTGCATTCATCTATGATGAAGTATAGAGCTGAAAGACACAAAGTAGTGTTATCGGTAAATGAAGCATTTCTAGTATACATCGATGGAGTGCAGTGTATACTGATTGCAATATTAACCAAGTAGTGTTCACCGATGCATTTCTTTGTTAACCGAGTGAAACATAATGAATTAAATGATTAGTTTAGCCGATAAGATTGATGAGCTGGCAAGAGTATAACATCAAAGTAACAGATAATGTTTGTTACACAGATCAATGACTGACAAAATTTAGGGAAGATCTAACGGAGTAGATTGAAACATGTTATTGACACAAGTATTGAGAAATTTTGAAGTGGAAAAATCTATGAATGTGGTTAAGCAGCAAAATCTGATGGTTCAGAAGAAAATGATTTACTCATCTATATAAGAGAACATAATTTCTTTATGAAGATGCCGAAAGAAGAAGAAGCTACAGAAATTTCATGTAATCAAGCTTTCATGCATTCTGATCATATTGGTTAGTAAGAACTAAGCTGTAGAGCAATTACCAAGCTACAAAGAGCAATTACAGATGGATAGTAAGTTGATATAGTATTGAATCTAAAGTGAAATATTGATCAGAAGGATTTGTTTGGACTGAATATTGATCTGTAATCTGCAATTGAAGTTGTATTAAGGTAGGTCATTTACTGTTACATATTTAACCATTGTATACAGTCAAAATCTCTTAACTGAGTGGACTCTGAAAGTCTCATGATGTATCATTCATAGAATGAACATTGTTATCCTGTCAACCCCATAGTGAATGTTGGTTGGATGATAACTTCTAGTCTAAAATCCTCTAACAAGGTCACACCTAACAGTGTGTTTGTAACCTTTAACAGGGTTGGGTCTTAACCGATCTCACTTCAGAAGAGTGAACAATTTTGGGTTGTCGGTCCCAGGTGGTTTTTCCCTTTATAGGGTTTCCACGTTAAATCTCTTTTGTTATGTGTTGATTGTGATATTTGTTTGTTATCATACTTTGCATATTACATGTTAGATTTGATCGGTAAACTGTTATAGTATTTGACTGGTAATCAATAAAAGCACAGACAGTGAGAGTTATTATTTCTTACCAACGAGTAGAATTTAGAGAAGTTGTTTTGAATTATACATTTTGTTTTGGGACACTGGATAACTGATTCACCCCCCCTCTCAGTTATTCTAACAATTGGTATCAGAGCGCTGGTTGCTTGAAATAGAGTTTTAAGGACTTAAGCATAAAGGTATCAAGATGTATAAGAGGGAGGTATCGAAAATAAACAAAGAGAACTTCGTAGTATGGCAAAGTAGAATGAAGCTGCACATATCTAGAATTGGGAACTCAACACTAGATCTAATGGAGAATGGATACATACAACCGCCCACTGGTCCCTTAACTATTGATCAATTGAAGGAAAAACATGAACACAATGTTACTATGATGGAACTTGCTGCTTCCTGTACTGACATTGAATTTGAAGATATCAAGACATGCACGACTGCCAAAGGAATGTGGGATAAATTAACACAAATATATAGTGGAGATCTAAATATCAAAAGAGCCCGAGCTGAAAGTCTGAGAGGCAAATTGATGATATGAGAATGAAAGAAGGTGAGAACATTGTACAATATTCAAATAGACTCAAAAAGGTGGTACATGCTATTAGAGCATCTAATGGAGTGATTGATGATGAAACAGTGATAAGCAAGATTCTCAGAACTTTGCTACCAGTTTATGCAATCAGGATTTTTGCAATTCATGAAACAAGAGCTACATCCAACCTTACTCTTGACACTCTGATTGGTAAACTTACAACCTTTGAATTAAACAACTTTGATAATAGTGTTTTTCCTTCTATTGAATCCACTTTCATGTCTTCTTTGAAGATTGGAAAGTCTAGCAGGAATAGTAAGAATTGTGATAGTGATGACAATACTAATGATGAACTTGATGAGCTTGAAGCACTTATGGCTAGAAGATTTCCCAAAGGAAAAGGAAGGTATAGAGGTAAGCTACCTTTGGCATGTTTTAACTATAAAGAAGTCAGTCATATTGTTGCTAGATGTCCTTAGAAGAAAGATGATGATAGATCCAAAGACCGATCTGAAGGAAGCTATGGAAGAAGAGTCAACAGAGGCTACCGACACTACAACATAGACAACCAAGATGAAAAAGGAAAAAAGGTATGTTACATAGCTGAAGATATTGAAACTAGTTCTGATTCTAAAGATAATATAGAAGTTGTATTTGTTTCTATGAAAGATGATTAAGAAGAAGAAGAGAAACATGAAGAGAAAGCACTGATCTCTAAAGTAAGAAGAAATGATACATGGATCATAGATAGTGGTTGCACATGTCATATGACCAGTGATGTAGAGAAGTTTGATCATCTTGTTGAATATAATGGAGGATCTATGAGAATGGGAAATGATGCACCTTGTATGGTGAGAGGTAAAGGCTCACTGATGATCAATGACAGACTACAATGTGAAAATGCATACTGGGTAGATGGACTAAACTATAATTTTTTAAGTGTGGCTCAGCTGAACAATTCAGGCCACCGATTGGCTTTTGAGAGCAAAAAGGTGAAGATCTATGATGATGGAGGAAGACTTGTCAGAACTGGTACACAATCCAGAGGTAATCTATTCTATCTTGATATGGATCAGTCTTCTTGTTTGTTAATAAAATATGAAGATGCTTGGTTGTGGCAGATAAGGTTATGACATGTAAACTTTGACAACATGATCAAGATTAGTAGAAAGAAAAGAGTTAGAGGATTGCCTAACTTGACAAAACTTGATCATGCCATGTGCCATGAATGTCAAAGAGGTAAGCTGACTAAGTCTATTTTCAAAAGCAAAGACTACTCAACAAAGAAGATACTTGAGTTGGTTCATACCGATCTATGTGGTCCTATGAGAACTCAAAGCTATTATGGTGATAGATATTTTATTCTTTTTGTTGATGACTATACTAGACTGATGACTGTTATGTTCCTAAGAGAGAAATCTGAAGCTTTTAAAATGTTTAAGTGGTATAAAGCTAAGGTAGAGAAAGAAACCAGAAAGGAAATAAAATGTTTAAGATCTGATAGAGGAGGTGAATTTATCTCTGATGAATTTACTAATTTTTGTAATGAGCATGGAATCAAAAGGCATGTATCTGCACCAAGGACACCTCAGCAAAATGGCATTGCTGAAAGAAGGAATAGGTCTATAATTGACTGTGCTAGAACATTAATGAAATAGAAGAATGTTGCTTAGACATATTGGATGGAAGCTATTAGTACAGTGGTATATGTTCTTAACTGAGTACAAATGAAGGACTCCAACCGAACACCTTATGAACTATGGTTTGGACACAAACCTATAGTAAATTATTTCAAAATTTTTGGGAGTAAATGCTTTATTTTTAAAGATGAGAGAAATGGAAATTTTGATTCTAAAGGAGATGAAGGAATATTTCTAGGATATTCCACTACAAGTAAAGTGTACAAATGTTTGAATAAGGCTACAAATAATATTGTTGGAAGTACTAATGTTCATGTTGATGATTTTGATGATAAGTACATAGAAGAAAGTACAAAGGATCTGGAAGACTATGGTAGATTCACTTACATTGAACATCCATAGTATCTACCGACACCACAAGCTATAACAACCGATCAATAGGGAAACAATGCAGGACAACAGGCAACACAAACTAAAGAACAAGATGGAGCTACCAAGAAAGAAAATGACCCTGAGCAGGATGAGCAAGAAAGGAGAAATCAAGTTTTGGCTAGTTTTGTCATAACACATCATCCAGAAACACAAATCATTGGAGACAAACATGCTGGAATGCAAACTAGAAGCAAAACAAGACAAGGTACATGTTTAATTTGTGAATTTGAACCTAAAACTATGAAAGTTGCATTAGAGAATGAAGAATGGGTTAATGCAATGAAGGAGAAAATAGAGAAAATAGAGAAGAACAAAACTTGGTCCTTAGTACCCCGACCGAAAGATAAGAATGTTATCGGTACTAAGTGGATATGCAAGAATAAATTGAATGAAAATGGTGAAGTCACAAGAAATAAAGCTAGATTAGTATGCAAGAGATATGCACAGGAAGAAGACATTGACTATGGTGAAATGTTTGCACCTGTTTCTAGATTAGAAGGAGTTAGAATGCTACTTGCAGATGCTACACATAAGAAATTCAAAGTCTATCAAATGGATGTGAAGTCAGCATTTTTGAATGGTATACTTGAAGAAGAGGTCTACATTGAACAACTTGAAGGATTTGTTGATCCCGACAATAAAGACATGGTATGTAGATTACATAAAGATTTATATGGATTGAAGCAAGCACCAAGAGCATGGTATGAAAGACTACATACTTATTTGTTAACTATTGGATTTGTTAGAACAAGTGAAAACAATAATTTGTATGTGAAAGGTGATACTGATGATACTATTATCATTACTGAAATATTTGTTGATGATATTATCTTTAGAGGCTCAAATCTTGTTTGCAGGGCATTTGCTGATGAAATGTAAAAGGAATTTGAAATGTTTATGTTCAAAGAGATTAAGTTCTTTCTTGGATTACAAGTGATTCAGCAGAGTGATGGGATATTCATCACACAATCTAAATACATAAAGGAAGTATTGAAGACATTTGGCATGGAAGATGTTAAACCTATGGGAACACCGATGGCTACTAGATGAAAACTGACAAAGGAGGATGAAACTACAGAGGTAAACCAGACACTTTACCGATCCATAATTGGTAAGTTAATGTACGTAGTTCAAAGTAGACCAGATATAGCACATGTCATGGTTATAGTTGCAAGATTTTCTGCTAATCCTAGAGAATCACACATGATAGCTACAAAAAGGATCCTAAGATACATGAAGAAAATAGAGAATTATGGATTATGGTATCCTAAGGAAGGGAAGTTTGAACTGAAAGTTTACACCAATGCTGATTGGGCTGGAAATGTGGATGATAGAAAAAGCACCACCAGAGGAGCATTTTTCTTTGGTGAAAGACTTGTAACCTGGGCAAGTAAAAAGCAAGCTTGTATTTCTCATTCTACAGTTGAAGCAAAGTATGTTGCTACTGCTACTAACTGTTCAAGCATTGCATATATCAAACAAGTGTTGGAAGGAATGAATGAGGTAATCACTGACCCAGTGATTATATATTGTGACAACACTAGTGCTATTAATATTTCAAAGAATCATGTGATGCACTCTAAGAAAAAGCATATATCTATTAAGTATCATTACTTAAGAGAACAAGTGCAAGAGAAGCAAGTAAAGTTAGAATTTTTCACATCTAAAGAACAACTTGCTGATATTTTTACAAAGCCCCTACCAAAGGACACATTTGAATACTTGAGGACTAGACTTGGGGTATGTCCCCTATCTATCAGTCACTAAGGTGATCTGGTTGTTGCATTAGCCTACTTATATTAGAAGATCATTCATATTGATACAACATAGTTCACACTTTGAATCATGTTCAAGGTTGTGATTAAGTTTGAGAACTTGAACCGATTGGAATATCAGTATTCAGAGATATAGAGGAAGACAACTATTTGTTTATTTGTTTCTTTGGCATTGCTATCAAAGGGAGAGATAAACAATATGAAAAGGAACAAGCTAAGAAAAGGAACAAGCATTGACATAAATTATCTAAGGGAGAGACAATCTGAGTGAGACAAAATATTGAAGATTAGTTACAGAGAACAAAAGCAGGAACAGGAGAACTGAAAAGATCATAACGACATAATGGTAAAGATGTATTATTTAATGTTGGTTTAGTAACATAGTGATTAAACATATTAATTCTATTCGACTTACAACATTTTATTCACAAAGTTGTAGAATATATGTTTGGTATGTGTGTGGTACATTTCATATTACTTAAGTTGCCATCAATGCCAAAGGGAGAGATTGTTGGACTACAACTGATTTGGAATCTGATTGAAGAATCTGTGATTACATGATCACTGAGGAGTTGCTGATTAGATATGTAATATGATTAAATTAGTATTATGTTGTCATTGATGTCAACTAGTTTGATTGCACTTATCTTGTAAGTTACTATACTGAGACATCTGAAGAAAGGTGAAAGAGATGAAGAATAGAGAAATCTACATGAGGAAAGATGTACATGATAGATGAGGATAAGGAACACATTGAGTAACTTGTTGATGAGTCTGTGACTTGATGATATTGACTTTATTATGTTGCATTCATCTATGATGAAGTATAGAGCTAAAAGACACAAAGCACTGTTGTCGGTAAATGAAGCATTTCTAGTATACACTGACGGAGTGTAGTGTATACCAATCGCAGTATTAACCGAGTAGTGTTCACCGACCCATTTCTTTGTTAACCAAGTGAAACAGAATGAATTAAATGATTAGTTTAGCCAGTAAGATTGATGAGCAGGAAAGAGTATAACATCGAAGTAACAGATAATGTTTGTTACACAGATCGATGGCTGATGAAATTTAGGGAAGATCTAATGGAGAAGATTGAAACGTGTTATTGACACAAGTACCGAGAAAGTTTGAAGTGGCAAAATCTATGAATGTGGTTAAGCGGAAAAATTTGATGGTGGAGAAGAAAATTATTTACTCATCTATATAAGAGAACATAATTTATTTATGAAGATGCTGGAAGAAGAAGAAGCTATAGGAATTTTGTGTGAACAAGCTTTCATGCATTATGATCATACTAGTTAGTAAGAACTGAGCTCCAGAGCAATTACCAAGCTACAAAGAGCAATTATCGACGGATAGTAAGTTGATACAGTATTGAATCTAAAGTGAAATATTGATCAGAAGGATTTGTTTGGACTGAATATTGATCTATAATCTACAATTGAAGTTGTATTAAGGCAGGTCATTTACTGTTACATATTTAACCATTGTATATAGTCAAAATCTCTTAACCGAGTGGACTCTGAAAGTCTCATGATGTATCATTCATAGAATGAACATTGTTATCCTGTCAACCCCATAGTGAATGCTGGTTGGACGATAACTTCTAGTCTAAAATCCTCTAACAAGGTCACACCTGATAGTGTGTTTGTAACCTTTAACAGGGTTGGGTCTTAACCAACCTCACTTCAGAAGAGTGAACAATTTTGGGTTGCTGGTCCCAGGTGTTTTTTCCCTTTACAGGGTTTTCACGTTAAATCTCTTGTGTTATGTGTTGATTGTGATATTTGTTTGTTATCATACTTTGCATATTACATGTTAGATTTGATCGGTAAACTGTTATAGTATTTGACTGGTAATCGGTAAAAGCATAGACAGTTAGAGTTATTATTGTTTACTGATGAGAAGAATATAGAGAAGTTGTTTTGAATTATACATTTTGTTTTGGGACACTGGATAATTGATTCACCCCCCCTCTTAGTTATTCTAATAGTACCTTGCTAGCTTTTCTTCCTCATCTTCAGCCATATTGGTCTTCATGCACAATTTCAAGAACTCCTCAGTGTATGAGCCTACATCCATGTCCTTTTGTTTCAGACTTTGCTTCCTGCTATGGACTTGTACCCCATAGTCCTCAGGTACATATGTCTCTTTGATCAATGCTATCATTCTATTCCATGAATTGATCATGTTCTTCCCATTCTTCACCCTCTCTATTTGGATGAAGTTCCACCAAGTTAGGGCTGCTCCCTTCAACTTGGATCTTGCTACCTTTACCCTCTATTTTTTAGGGATGTCTTCACATTCAAAGAATGTTGTCAATGCTTCTATCCAATCCAAGGCTAGATCAGCATTCATCTTGCCATTGAAAATCAGAAAATCTATCTTCTCCTCCATGGTTCTTCTTCCCATGGACTTCAAGGCATCTATGAAAGGTCTTTGATGTGTAGGGATATGCTGATTAGGATCATCCTCCTCTTCTTCACTCCCTTCTTCATTTTCAAACCCATCCTTGTCCTTGTCATCAAGCTTATTCTCAAGTTCTTGAAGCCTCTTAGTTAAGGCCTTATTTGCAGCCTTTTTCTCTCTCACCATCTTTTCTAACTCACTATTTGTAACCCTTGTAGGGATATCCTCATTCTGAGGATTAGACATAGCTCTGATACCACTTGATGCAGTAGTGGTCAGTGAAAGCCTCCAAATAGTGAGCAAAGGTGAGTTTTCAATCCTCCAACACCCAAAGTGGAAAGGTCAAGTGCTCAATACTTATCACAAGTATTCAAAAAGGACTAAGAAAAGGTTATCACAACCCAAATATCCAATGTGACCTAATCACTAGGTCCACCAAGGTCCTAAGCACCCAAAAAACAAGGATTGACTAAGAGGTCTCTTTTAGCCAAATGACAATCAAACCCCAAGAAATGGAAAATAAGACCAGGGGTGGCCTACCAACAATTTTATGGCCTATTTAGGTCCTATCCTTATAGTTCCAATGGCTCTTTCTATTAGAAAGTAAAGATCCCCAAGATAAATAAGAGGGGGGGGGGGGGGTGAATTAGTTATCTGATAATTTATCCATTCAACAGCTTTAAACAATATAATCAATGTACTGATCAACCATAGAAAGATAATCATACACAATTGCACAATAACACAAGATATGTTAACTAGGGAACCTCTTGAAAAGAGTAAACCCTGGTGGGAATGATGCCCACAAAATGATGCACTAATATGAAAGTTCCTTGTTAGAGGATGGACCCTGTTAGGAGTCTTATGAAATACATTCAGTACATATAAATCCCTATTAGGAGATTTTGAATCCCTGTTAAAAGATTCTAACCCGGTCAAGAGTTTATGGAAGACAGAAGGACCCACTGCCCAAACAGCTTCAAGGAAAGATCTCTAAACCCACTATCCAAAAGATCTTAGAATTATTCAATGGAATAATATGAAATATATATATTACCTCCTTCACACTGTGCCAAAACTACACTCTCTGCTACACAAGATCACAATTTCAGATCTCTGTACTCACAAGTCTTCCTTCATCACTGAATTAGCTCTTTTCTTCACTTCATGCATATATTCACATCACACTCTTCATAGTACACATTACAATAAGGAAAAAATTCCTTCTTATATACCAAACTTAAATAATTACAAATGAGTCGGTCCTCAATTACAAAATAATAAATTCTACACGCTACACACAGAATTCACATAAAACTGTCGGCTTCCAGTTACTGTAACTTTCTCCAAAAATATCCTCAAAGTTTTTGCTATGAACCACATCATCATTAATGAGCCTCCAACATCCCTTTAATTGCACAAAATCAGATTCCATCCCAGCTAAGAGATATCCTCTGATTTCTGGACATCACTACATAGAAACACTGTCTAAACACTACTTTCACCAAAATGCTCATAACTCTTAAAAATGAATGAATTTATTTTTGTGTTGTTAACCATAGGTTAATAACACACCAAAGAACATACCATCAACTATGCAAAAGCCAATCTATAATACAACATGTGTGCAAAACAAAACTATACCTTCTTTCCTGCTAATATCTGGAATATCACTGTGTTGACATCAATGACAATCCAAGTCATGAATGCAACAACAACTACTACAAAATGACTACCAAAACACTTTTCATTCATTCCTAACACTTTCATTCAAAAGCAACCCATAACACTCATATACTTCGCAACTTGAGGATTTGGCTTGTAGCCCTTCCTAGAGTGAAATTTGAACATAACTTTGAATGTTCCCAAATGAGATGATGATGTGGTCAGGGATCCTAATACCCTTTTAGGATTTAAAAAACATGCTTTAACACCAAGAAATGGAAGTGCATGGAAGTCACTACTATTGCAAGATTAGAACGGGCTAGTAGGCCTAATTAGGGCTCCAAATGCACTATAGGTGCTCTTTCTCCTATGCCAATGCACAAATTAGATATGGAAGCATGTTTATATGTATAAAAAAAGTGAGAATCCAAGTTTTTAGGCCTTGGAGAACCCCCAACTACAATCTAGGATGACTGTCCTAGTTACTTGACTAGTGCACACATAAAGATGTACACCTAGGGCCTGGTGGCAAACACACCTCTCTACAAAGCCACACTCCTAACCTACAATTTATGAAAGTATATTGGTAAAGCTTGTATTCCACCAAGGGGATTCAATTTCCCGTGGTGGAATGTGCCTAAACAATCAGGCCCTATTTGAAACTTGCTGAAAACCCTACAAACCAGGGTAGCAGTGAAGAAAATTCAATAACTTCTAGTGTATGAAAGATCAATACATGAGACCAACTAAAAATGAGAGAGGATTCAATTCTTCAACTATTTGGATCACTATCACATGCCCTTGCATCCGTACCTATCTGTACAAGGTTCTGAAACATGAAAATAGCAGAGAAATGATGGTTATTTTTATTGATAGAATGCCAAAATTACATGTATATCCTATCACCTAACTATAAGGGCTTATATAGGATACTCCCAATGGTTACATGAGTGGTTTGAACAAACTAGCCATTTGGGAGGGTTATTACAAGTTTTTGACAACTTTAGAAAGTTGCTCAGAAGTTGCTTGACAACTTTTAGAGCAACTTTTGCCTATTTTTCTATCTTGCAAATCTAGGGACCAAAATTGGTCCTTACCTTAAGCCAATGATCCAACATGGATCAAAGACATTAAAAACATAAAATAAACTAAGATCCTAAGATTTGAGGCCCATTGACCACTTTTGACCATAGCTAGCCAGGGGCTTATAATTGTGCCAATCCTGGAGCTAGGCCTTACAGCTTGGTCTAGGTGCCTAATTAGAAACTCTAAGATACTAGATGTGTTTAGGACCCTTAGTAGTGTTGTTTGATGATTGTAGAGTAGGTGCTCCTACACCATAGTCTTGCAATTCATAGTTCTATGACCAAACTTATTGCATGAATAACAGTAGCCATTAAAAGGTCTTACCTATGTATAGTTCCTTGCAATGTGTCCATGCTTGTTACATGCAAAAAAAGTGCATTCTACTTGCTTGCGCTCATTCTTAGGTGGTCTACCATTATCTTTGGTTTGATCTTCATTCTTTTTAGCATTAGTAGAGTCCTTTTGTGAATCCTTTCTTGTTTGCATATTGTCAATCTGATTTTGTGGTTCATTGTATCCAATACAACTGGTGTCTCCTTTGGCTCTTCTTGCATACAACTTGTTAGAAATAGGGAATACTGAGAGGGGGGGCTGAATCAGTATTCTACAAACTTTATATTTTGCCCAAATATGGATATAACAGATTTTCTTCACACACGCATAACATAAGAAACTAAATAACATGCATAGCAATAACATCAAAGAACTCATAACACATTATTTGTTCTCGAGGAAACCTTGGCCAAGGGAAAACCCCGGTGGGGATGGTACCCACAAAGATCCACTAATCAAAAGTATCTTGTTAAGGATATTGACCTTGTTAAGAGTCTATTACAAGCATATAGTGTATCAATCCTGATTAAGGGACTATAGGCCTTGTTAGAAGCCTCAACCTTATTAGGAGTTGTCAATACAAAATCTGATTACCAGACGAGCCCATTGCCCAAACAAGTAATATACAATGTATAAAAAATAGGTCAAGGTACATAACCTTATTCTTCTTGTATCAATATTCCTTTGCTTCTCTTATCTTCGCATCGTATCATTACAATATTGCACATCTCATTCATACTTCTTGCAATTACAATTACATATATACAAGTTATTAAAGATAATAACTTTACATGGTCAGCTTCCATGTATCATTATCTAAGAGTTAAAATCTAGGATTTTGTCCCTTTATATTTTTAAGTCATTATTTTGATAAACAAAATAATCCCTTAACTCTTTACCAATTCTACCTTTATATTCTGTTCTGTTGGCTTCACACTGTCTTAGGTAAAATTGTCATAACTAATTCCGTACATGCCATAATGACTTGCACTCTGAGATGGTTCATCATTAGCCATGATAGATTCTATTTTCAAGTGCACAAGCATTGAACTCACTCCAGTCAACATCGCAAACAAAAACTATGTACTGGTACACTGTGAAAACACCGTCTCACACAGACAAATTTGTGATGCGCTCTGCTATACTTGCTTTCTGACTTGTGCGATCTTCATGAGGATCATATGTTTCCATAATGACAACATCTATGTACTCACTTCAGCCAAATTTCAAACAATCTCCCCCCTTGTCATTGGTGGCAACATATGAGAAAATTGACTAAGTGTACAATAACAAAATTTCAAAATTGTCTCAAAATTGGCCATAGTATAAGATATATAATATCCTTATATCTCCTCAAAAAATAATTCTTATATACTACAATACTCCCCCTCAGAGTATACATAATACTATCAATCTTCTGCTATGTATAACTCTCAATTTTCTATATATCTCTCCCCCTTTGACAACAATGACAAAATAAAGTAGGGAGGCTAACAAAATTGTAACACAAAAGATTATACCTTAAATGTCTTATGACAAAGCCGGTAGGCTCGCAACACAATCTCCAAAATCAACTTTTATAGCTTCTAAATCCTTTTCCCATGACTTCTTGATGGAATCTACCACATTGAGTAGTGTGCTTAGTCCATAAGCTACAATTTGACATGCTTGGAGGGTCTCAAAGTTAACTTTCTTAAATGATATCCTAGTTGTAAGACATTCTTCCAGCTGCTCTTCAATAACACTTATCTTCATGGAAGTATGTTCTCTCAGAAGAGTGAGTCTCCTCATTTTTCTATTCCTCTCATCTTGAAAAATTCTTATTTCATCATACAGCTTCTGAACTTTCTTCTCAACATGACTAATCTTCACATTAGGATTAGAA
This sequence comes from Chamaecyparis obtusa, assembly GCA_027943335.1. NCBI lineage: Eukaryota > Viridiplantae > Streptophyta > Pinopsida > Cupressales > Cupressaceae > Chamaecyparis > Chamaecyparis obtusa. Next base: position 28,387 of record BSBK01005366.1, on the reverse strand, counting down.
AGAAGGTTTGATTCATTCCAAATCTCTACTTCCTTCAGCTTGATCTGCTTGTCTTCTTCTACTACCAAAATCTCTAGTGTTGTACACTGTATGTTCAAAGTCTTTCCTATTCTCAAATGTCTCCTCAAATCCTTGATATAGATATCAAGACTATTGACATCATCTCTGATATTTTGACTAATTTTCAAAACCATTTCAGCCTCATAGTCTGCTTGTGCCTTTACCTTTGCGATCTCAGATAGATTTGTAAACTCATCAACAAAGGTTCTCATCAGTTTCTTTGCTTTCTCTAGAGGGTCTGTATCTACAATCTATGTGGTTACAACTCCTTGTAACTTATCAGTTAAGTCCTTTAGATAACCTTCAAGATTCTTTACCTTCTTGTTTTTACCAATAATTTTATTCAGGGAAGTGATCAATTCTAATTGATCATCATCATCAACTTCCTTGCCCAAATCTTCAAATAAAGATCTAATTTCTTTCTTCTTTTCAGTCTTAGGAGTAAGATTGATGTCTTCTTTTTTAGGAAGGGGTACTTCAACCTTAGTTTCTTTAGGTTCTTTAGTCATAGATTGGGTTTGTTCTACTTGTTCAATTCTATCTGGTTCATCAAGAGCCGAATTGTCAACAATGTTCTTTAAGTTCTGAAATACATTTTCTTCAGTGTCCAAAGTAATCTTTTTACCTTCAACATTCATAGATTCTTCTTCAATATTTATAGTAGGTGGAGAGGGAATATCCTCCTGTTCTACTTCTTTCTCTTGCTCTGCTACAACTGAGTTCTCTCCAACAATTTTTGCCATAACTTTAATTATTGCTTGTTCTATTTCTTTTCTCACTTGCTCATACTGTCCTGCCATGATCTGAATAGTTCTCCTCTTAGTCCTCAAAAGAGTGCCAAGGGACTTCAAAATCTATTTAAGATGCTCATCATCTTTCACAATACATAGTTTATTCACCATATTTTCTCTCATAGTTTTATCTTCTTCTTGTGCTCTCATTTTCCTGTTAAAAAGCTTCTTGAATAGGTCATCATGAATCTTTCCCTGAATAGTATCAAACTTCTTGTTAGCCAAAATCATGTACTTAACAATAGAATTTTCAAGATTCAATCTCTTAGAATAGTCATAAAGATCATAGTACTTATTCATCTTAGTAAAGTCTCCATTTTGTATGATTTCTTCATTCACTCTCTCAATTCTAGGTTTCCATGTTTTCTTCTTCATAGTAGAGTCATCATCATTAATTACTACAATTTTCCTAGGGACTAGTGGCACCAAAACTTTTTGCCTCTTACTAGGTCCTTTAGCACTTTCCTTCACTCTCTTGCTGGATGTGGAAGAAGAGGATCTAGTGGATTTCCTTGTTTCTTGTTCTTTCTCAATTTCCTCAACTTTCACCTTTACTTGTGTAGGTTCATGCTCAACTGCACTTGATGACAAGGGAGGTACAGACAAAATTTATTTCTACTCAATACCTCTGATTATTGCTGCTGTCTTCTTTACAATATCAAACTCATGCTCTGTCATGCCAGAATTCTTTAATATTTTCTTTATAGTGTTGTCCACTCTCTTCTTAGACTGCTTTTCTTCCATTAAATCTTTTGCAAGGTTGAAGTTTTCTTCAAATGTTCCAAATCTCTTGCACTGGGTGTCCAACTTACACTTAAGTAACCTGCCAACATATCCTTCTATCTTTGCCTCAAATATCTCATAGCCAAGAGGGTCTATGAACTCAATTCTAGGTTCCACTACTTCAATATAGGTAAAATCAGTGTCAACCATGAAACATATGTCATTTTTATATTTCTCCACAATAGACTATGGAATCCTTGATCTGCTAGATACCAATCTCTGAAATGTCTTCAATACCAACATAGTACTCTCATTCACTTTATCAATAACATGTTTCAAATATACTTTATTGATTCTTTCCATAGTGTTTTGTCCATCATTCCAATCATCTGTAACTGTGTAAGGAAATCTTCTTAATAGGTGGAAAAACATATAAGTGATCAAAGAAGAAAATCTAAATTGTGCATACTTGGTCTTCTTAATCTTCTCCAAGTTTTTAAACAATCAAATTCTTAGGATTTCACACATATCTACTGGTACCTTGTCAACACACGTCAAATATGCTATATGTACCATACCAGCTACCATATCATCTTCTCTAGAATTTGCACAAAACTTAGTGGTTAGGATTTTGCACAAATATCTCACATCATCTTGCTTGATTTTACTAATTACCATTCCTCTACCATTATAGGATGAACCTATGTTATCAATAACTATTTTCCTCATATTATTCTCATTTAATGGAATAGCACCAGATTTAGATAATCCAGTTACATCATGAATCAAATCAGCAGTAATGTCTATTACTCTATCCTCTAGCCAAAATTTCCCATTATGAATTCTGCTCAAAATGATCTTAGTGCATTCTTCATCATCAAAATCATATTTCAATGAATACCTAATAATCTCATTGTCTTTCAAATGTTCATATCCTTGCTTCAAAGACATATAATGATTGTAAATTTTTTAATACTCACTGGTAAAGTCACTATCACTTAGGGTTTCAATCTTACATCCAAGATAACTCCTTACATTTTCCAAATGCAAAACTCCATCTAGTACGGATGATAGTGCTAACTTAGGATCATCTTCCAAGGGTTCTACTAGTTCTTTCTTCAATCTAGGTCTATTCTTATTTTTGACATTTTCAATTAAGGATACATCCATGATTGCTTCTAATCTCTTATACTGATTCAAAGATTTATCAAGATAAATACCTCAAATTCATGATTTTAAGGCTTCCGCAGATTCGACGCTTCAATCTTTCACCAAATCACTGCAAAATGCTTCCAATCACTCCTTTCTACTCTTCCAAACACTTCAATTCACTTTGATAGACAAATAATTTCGATCATAACCTTTTATCACTTGAATCTCACTTAGGTCTGACATCGCATTCAATTCTTTTGCCGCTTCTTTCCAAAAAGATGTTTCTGTTAACCCGCAAGACTTAAAACTTCTTGTGATCTTGCATAACATAGTATTTTCTTTTGTGCTCTTAACCATAGCATTAGTACATCATAAAATACCTTGCATTAACTATGCAAGACTTAATTCATCATAAATCTACTTCTACACTAATTCTAAGTTCCTAAACTACTGCAATTTACATAATTTAAGTGCTTAAAGATAGGTCAGGTAAGGATTCACTCTTACCACTTGATACTTCACCTTTCTGATTACCTTCAATGTTGAATATGTCTCCTTGATCTATGCCTTTAACAAACTTTACTTCATCTTCATTATTGCAGGAACCTTTCTGACTGTTTCCTGTACTTTCACTTATTCTTGCATGATTCCTAGGGTTAGGGTTAGGATGATAAGTTCCATTGTTCATTCTACAAAATCTTGCTGTATGTCCAATCTTGTTACATATCTGACAAACAATTCCATTGTTCCCATATCTTGGTCCTTGCTGATTGATCTATGACCTGCAATTTCTAGCAATGTGTCCAACCTTGTTGCATCTATAACATACTACTCCATTTCTTCTATTCATATCTTCAGTAAGTCTCTTATCTGCATTGTTAGTATTCCTAAACATTCTAATACCATAATTATTCTCAATAACTTCAAATTTTCTACATTCAATAGCTCTATGTCCAAAACTATGACCATTATAACAATAACCATTAAGAGGTTTAAATTGTTTACCTGTGCAATCTCTCTTCATGTCACCAATAGTATTACAACCAAAACATCTACCTTTGAATTCTCTTTGAATACCTTTGGGTAATTCTTCTTGCTTCAGTGATTCTTCTTCTTTAGGTGCATCTTCAGATTTGTTGATCTCATATGACCTCTTTTCATCAATGCTTTTACATACTTTTAGATCTGGTTCTTTTCTTTCATCATTTGTGTTGGTCCATTTTCCAGTCATAGCAAAATCCTATGAAAATGGCCTCTTCCCTACAAATGTTTTTGTAAAAGTGTCCTGCCTTGTGTTCTTCATGTTGTCACCTTGCTCTAGTCCAAATCGCATCTCCTGAATCACAAAACCCAACGAATTATTAAAGTTTTAAGGTCTGCAGGAAACAGTTTTAGAATCTGCCACAGTGTCAAAAATCGATAGTGTTTTTGAAAATCCATGATGTTTTCAACCTTTTTGGCCTGCATGAAAACCCTCAATGTTTTCGCATCCTTGTTTACCTTTGTGTCAATGTCGAAAACCCTATGTGTTTTTGATCTTTTGCCAAAAACCCTGTGTGTTTTCGACCTCGCACTTCTACCCTATTTGATGGCATTTCCTATTTGTGTAGTTGCGATCAAATGGTGGGCCTGGGTCTTCAAGGGCTTTAAATTGATTGGTTGTCACATGATCGCATGTCAAAAATTTCTTACATGCGACCATGCAACCGGTTCCTTCCTTGCGCGTGGGGCCCATTGGTGGGATGACAGTGGTCCCACTGGTGGTCATGTAGCGGCCTTTGGTTGGCTGTCACATGATCGCATAGCCCAGTTTCTTGCTATGCGATCATGCGACCGGTTGACATGTGTCTATGGTAGTGAGGTGGCATTTCATTGGTGGGCCCAGGAGATCCAGAGAGAAGGGTGACTTGGCAGATTACCAGTGGGGGCAAGGGTTGCAATGTTTGAAAGGAGGGCCCAGTTGTTCGGTCTCCATGATGTGGCGGTTCCCGATTGGTTGGTGGGTAGGCAGCGGTGGTGATTGCTGGCGGTTAGTCGCATGTTCGCATAGCCTTTTTCAAGGCTATGAGATCATGTGACTAACATTTTGTGTTAGCAGCGGTGGTGAATATGCTAGCAGTTAAGGTTCACGAGTTGTTGCATGTTCGCGTAGCCTGTCTCTGTGCTATGCGATCATGTGACAAGGGTGCCACATGTGTTGGGGCCCATTTGTAGTTGTTTGGTGGTCTCGTTGGTAGGTGGTGTTGTGGCAATCGCCGATTGGTCCCAGCTGGCAGGATGATGAATTTAAATGCGGGCCCAGGTTAGGGTATCTTGGCAGTGGGAGGATTCCATGATCAATGGTTGTCATGTGATTGCATGGAATCTTGCTAGTCCACATGATCATGTGACCGACTATTGATATCTCCTTGCTGATGTCAGATTTTTAAGCCCGCGAGATGGAGAGGATCTACGGCGGGGACTTAATGTTGGTCTCAGTTTGACTTGTGGATCATTGATGCACTGTTAGATTTCAGGCGGTGATGTGCCAACCGGCAGGATGCATGTTAGCGACTTGTCGCATGTTCGCATGAGCCAGTTTTTTGGCTATGCGAACATGCGAAAAACCCTTTTATGGCAGCGGCATCGGCGATAGTTATGCATCAAGGTAAAGGTCTGTGGGTTGTCGCATGTTCTCATAGCCCGTTTCCTAGCTATGCGATCATGCGACAACTATTATGAATGTCGCCATTGTGGAATTAAAGGTGGGTCCATGGTGCTAGTGTTGTTGAGGTGTTAGATCCTGATTGGCTGTTGAAGCGGTGGTGCGGACTTGGATTTTTCATGGGCTTGTTGACCATTGTGGACCACCTGATTTGCCAATAAAATGTAGTACCAACGACTATGATTTAAAGGTTGATCGGCTAGCCATTGGCACCTAATTTCAAATATGATTACAGGGTTTCTTGCCAATTTTTGGCAGTAGGCTATGTCCAATGATGGGGGTTGCTCAGAATTAATTTTTGTAGGACAGTAGCAGTTGTGAAGTTGATGAGACGGACTATTTTGTTGCTCAAGGTGTGTTTGCAGATGGTTGATTGGACTGTTTCTCATAGCTATCCCTAGTGTTCTATACTGAGCTCATAATTTATCATGATTACAGATCATTCTTGGATCTAATTATCTAGGTTGCCTATGTTTCCTGCCCCTGCAATAAATTTTGATATTTTTTTGGTTGTTCTAGTGGGTGAAACCCTAGCCCTAGCTGTCTATAGCTTGTTGCAACCTATTTTGGGTTTCCAAGGTAGCTAGTGGTATAATTTGTAGCTTTATTGACTGAGTAGGGGTTCGAATTTGGGATCAATCCAGAGGTTTTGATTTTGATTGGTTCCAGGGGTTTGTAGTAGGGTTGTATCACATTGCATGTAAGCTGAATAGAATTTTTGGAAGTCTTTTACAGGTTATTGAAGTGGTTTGATCTTTGTCCTACTTTGATCATGTACATGACTCATCATACTTAATATAACTATTTCATGTTTACAAGTCTCTCCTTGGTGTCATTCATGTGAGTTTTGGATTTTTTGATCCATTGCATAGGGTTACCTTTGCATATGTTCTTATCTTTAGTTCTTGATCTAGGATCAAGTGAAATTTACTTTAGAAGGGACATAGATTCATCTTGGTTGTCTACAGAAGGATCTTATAAGTAGTGGATGGGCTGGAACATTTATATTTATGGCTATGAGTCTTTGACAACAGTTGGTTCATGTTTCATTGTTTGTATGTGAGGTCTGCCCAATGGATAATGGCACTGATCAAGGATTAGTACATTTAGTTGAGTCCAATGTCTGATTGGCTCTTGTCTACCTTCCCTATTCTCATTAATCAAAGACCATTTTAAGTTTTAAGTATTATTGTTGGTAGTAATACCCTTCACAAGGCCATTTTATACGCAATAGCAATTGAGATTCAATGAATGTTTGGTTAGCATTTAGTAGTCTCTTGCTATCATCTGCTTTGTTTAATCTAGTCTAAAGTCCTAAAATGCCATAAGTTACTGGATTAGGTATACCCGCCATAGTTTTGCAGAGCCAGAAGTGAAGAGGGTAGTCTTGTCCGTATAGTTGACCCAGTTGTCTTGCAGAGCTTTCACACTTGGAGCTAACCACTCCTAACATCAGTCTCAAGGCATATTGGCAGCCTTAAGTGGCATAAGAGTTTTCAAACACCAACAAGATGGTGACTCTACCGGGGATGAAATAAGTTTACCATTAAGAGTATCCCAGAGTCTTGCTATTTTCATTTTGGGGAAGAGTCTCATAAGTTTTCTAATCTAAAAATTGTCTTTTAGATTTACAAGTGTCCTACCTGGATTTGCTGATTGGGTTATATGTGACTTTTCTATGGAATAGCCCAGAGTCTATTGGTGTTTCAAGATGGATCAGTGAAAGTTTGTGTCCTCTGAAGACAGGTGGCGACTCTATGCTAGAAAGAACCTGAGTTGTGAAGTTTTATTGGGACTTCATTTAGCTGAGAAGAAGGCAACAGCATTTAGCAGGGTGATCCAGGTATTCTCCATCAAATTTTTATGTATAAGCATGGTCCTAATCAAATGATTATGTCATTAAAGGGATAGGACAAGTGTGAAGTATCTCAAAATAGCTAAATGAGAGGTGGGAGTCATTTACAAGTGTTTTGATTCCCTATTTTTTATTTACAAAGAATCAAGTGTATAGGCACAAGGTTGTATATCAGTGATGAATGTGCTTAGGGGTCCTATTGGTAGGGGGTGTGCACCATTTTGTTATGATGGCATACCTGGTTTCCCCAACAAAGTCCCTATTGAAATCAGAGAGTATCTACCAAAGTTCAATAGGAATCAGTGTCCATCAGCAAGAAAACATGTGATGACTTTTTTTGATTTAATGTGCGATTTTGATGTCTGCCATGAGGATTTGTGGATGAGGTTGTTTGTGCAGACTCTTGAGGGAGATGAAAGGGAGTGGTTTTCATTTTTGCCTGCAGCCTCTATTTCTTCATGGGATGAGTTGAGTTCTTGCTTCATTGATTATTTTGATAGCTGGGTAGATGTAAAATCAATGTTGGACAATTTGATGGGAATTCAGATTGAGGAAGGTGAGTTGATTCAAAGATTTAATTGCAGATTCACTAGGACATTATTGGATATCCCTGAAAACTACAGACCACATGATCAGATTTGTTTAGTTATATACCTGAGTGCATTTAACCAAAAAATGGGTTTCTTTCTGAGGGATAAACAACCACAAAGTCTACATCAAGCTTTTGAGGTTGCATTGGATATTGAGTGCAATCTGAAGTATGGAGTTATAAGAAGACATGCCTCTGCTAGTTTGCATATTCAGAGTAGGGTGAATGATCAGGAGGAGGTTGAGAAACATCAATGCTCTCATCCCTCTAATTGTTGTATTAATCATAGTGTTGTATATGAAGGTGAAATGAGTTTTACTGTCAAAGATGTTGAGAAAAGTGCTGATTGTGGGAGCATGGATGAGGTTGAGAATGAATTACTTTCTGACGATATGCCACAGGGTTTCTCTCATATTGCAGAGGATTTTTCTTTACAGTCTTCTATGCCAGTGGGTGGTAATGATGCTGATTGTAAAGTCTTGGAGATTGAAGATTTGTGGGGAAATCCATTGAGTGGTACTTCTGATGATGATGAGATTGATTACAACACTGATTATTCATATGTTGACAGCAGTGATGGTGAGTCATGCTCTAGCTTTGACTCTGAATTTTCTTCTTCTTTTAAAGAAGATGTGTATGATGATGGAAATAAAGACATATATAGTGTGGTTTCCAATGAGTTATTTGATGAGGACACTAGTGAGAACCAGTTGGCACTTTGTCCAAATTATTATGAGAAACAATTCCATGTTGTTTCTAACCCACTATTTGAGGAGTGTGCTCAGAGGATGGAATTTTTTGAGGATTACTCACCTTCTGTACTTAAAGTTTCACATACGGTTGATCTGGAGTCTCCCTCACAAATGAGGCCAGTTGAAAGAAAGGTAATGCAAGATGAATGTTTCTCTGTTGATGAAGATGCATTACATTGTGACAATGTTTTTCTTCTGCCACCTAGCAGTGAAAATAATGGTGATAATTTAATTCATGATGTTGATCATGTGAATCATCCTTATGAGGATAAAGGTGTGATTTATCAAGAGAAATCAGACTTGATAAACCTCAGTAACTTGATATATGAGCATGTTTCAGTTGCCTTGGCTGAGGTAAGTGAAAGTGAGTATAGTTACTTTTCTTTTGATATGCAAGAGTGCATTGGAGATGAGCTGGATGCTTGGAGCCAGGAAGAAAAAGTATCAGTTTCTTGTCCCCTTTCATGTCTTTCAATGCATGATGATTTTGATGATGTTTGTTTTCCAAATAGTGAGTTTGTGGGGGGACATGTGAAGGAGGGCATTGGTGATGATAAACCCAGGGTTGATTTGCAGTCGGTACCTGACAGTGTTTTCTGTCATTGTGCACATGGAAAAGGTTTCAGACATTTGTTTGATATTGTGAGAAGAAACTGGGTTTTTGATAATGGAAAGGGTTGGTTTTCTTCTGGCATACTGATGTTACTTATGTATTTTCTATACATCTTGTACAAATGATGCCAAGTTTTTGTGAGGAGCCAGTCTGTGATTTATTGGATAAAGAGCAGGGAGAGGGCCTATTTTGTTTTCTCTAGTGGGTGGTCTACTTCTTCCCAGAGATCTGAGGTCCTCATTGTATCTGCAGGAGATACATGTCCCCAACCAGAGCCACTGTTGGTCCATTTTCCAGTAATAGCAAAATCCTATGAAAATGGCCTCTTCCTTGGAAATGTTTTTGTAAAAGTGTCCTGCCCTGTGTTCTTCATGTTGTCACCTTGCTCTAGTCCAAATTGCATCTCCTGAATCGCAAAACCCAGGGAGTTATTAAAGTTTTAAGGTCTGCAGGAAATAGTTTTAGAATCTGCCACAGTGTCGAAAACTCACAGTGTTTTTAAAAATCCATGATATTTTTGACCTTTTGGCCTGCATGAAAACCCTCGATGTTTTCGCATCCTTGTTTACCTTTGTGTCAATGTCGAAAACCCTATGTGTTTTTGATCTTTCACCGAAAACCCTGTGTGTTTTTGACCTCGCACTTCTACCCTATTTGATGGCATTTCCTATCTGCATAGTTGTGATTGGATGGTGGGCCTGGGTCTTCAAGGTCTTTAAATTGATTGGTTGTCGCATGATCGCATGTCAAAAATTTATGACATGCAACCATGTGACCGGTTCCTTCCTTGCGCATGGGGCCCATTGGTGGGATGGCAGTGGTCCCACTGGTGGTCATGTGGTGGCCTTTGGTTGGCTATCACATGATCACATAGCCTAGTTTCTGGCTATATGATCATGCGACTGGTTGACATGTGTCTGCGGTAGTGAGGTGGCATTTTGTTGGTGGGCCTGGGAGATCCAGAGAGAAGGGTGACTTGGCAGATTACCAGTGAGGGTGAGGGTTGCAATGTTTGAAGGGAGGGCCCAGTTGTTCAATCTCCATGACATGGCGGTTCTTGATTGGTCGGTGGGCAGGCAGCGGTGGTGATTGCTGGTGGTTAGTCATATGTTTGCATAGCCTTTTTCAAGGCTATGCGATCATGTAACTAACATTTTGTGTTAGCAGTGGTGGCTGTTATGCTGGCAGTTAAGGTTCGCGGGTTGTCGCATGTTCGCGTAGCCTGTCTCTATGCTATGCGATCATGTGACAAGGGTGCCATGTGTGTTGGGGCCCATTTGTAGTTGTTTGGTGGTCCTGTTGGCAGGTGGTGTTGTGGCAATCTTCAGTTGGTCCAAGCTGGCAAGATGATAGATTTGAACATGGGCCCAGGTTAGGGTATCTCGGCAGTGGGAGGATTCCATGATCAACAGTTGTCATGTGATTACATGGAATCTTGCCGGTCCATGCGATCATGCGACCAACCATTGATATCTCCCTGTTGACGTCAGATTTTTAAGCCCGCGAGATGGAGAGGATCTACGGCGGGGACTTAATGTTGGTCTTAGTTTGACTTGTGGATCACCGATGCACTGTTAGATTTCAAGCGGTGATGTGCCAACCGGTAGGATGCATGTTAGCAGCTTGTCGCATGTTCACATGAGCTAGTTTTTCGGCTATGCGAACATGCGAAAAACCCTTTTGTGGCAGGGGGCAGTGGCGATGGTTATGTGTCAAGGTAAAGGTCTATGGGTTGTCGCATGTTCGCATAGCCTATTTCCTAGCTATGAGATCATGCGAAAACTCTTATGAATGTCACCATTGCATAATTAAAGGTGGGTCCATGGTGCTAGTGCTGCTGAGGTGTTAGATCCTGATTGGCTGCTGAAGCGGTGGTGCGGACTTGGATTTTTCATGGGCTTGTTGACCGTTGTAGACTGCCCGATTTGCTAAGAAAATGTAGTACCAGCGACTGTGATTTAAAGGTTGACCGGCTAGCCATTGGCACTCGATTTCAAATATGATTGGAGGGTTTCTTGCCAGTTTTTGGCAATAGGCTATGTGCGATGATGGGGGTTGCTCAAAATTAATTTTTGCAGGATAGTAGTAGTTGTGAAGTTGATGAGAAGGACTATTTTATTGTTCAAGGTTTGTTTGCAGATGGTTGATTGGACTGTTTCTCATGGCTATCCCTGGTGTTCTATACTGATTCATTTAATTATTAGTTTATCATACTCTAGGCTTAAGTTTCACTTAGGTGCTTTATAATTCTTTAGGGTTTTAGCCTTTAGGGTTTCGTGTTTCCTTTTATAAGGATTCACTTCTTTCATTTCAATAAGGAGATTGTATTGTAATTTCATTTTGTTAATAGAAGCTTTTTCTATCACAATGATTTTCCTGTCTCTGGCCTTTTGGCCGCCATAGCTTCTGCCTTCTCTTCGGTCTTCATTCTTGTAGCAGTCTTTGCATGCAGGTGTTCTTGGGATGATTTGCGTTTGTCAAATCTAACATGGTATCAGAGCTCTCCTGTTGTTCGCTGTTCGAGTTTCGTTGAAGCGTGCCAGAAGCAGAAGGTTTTCAAGGGTTTCAGAAGTTTTTTTTGTGGATCTGGGGGGAGCTAAAATTTGGCTCACCTTAGGCAAAAACGGACACCACCATTGTGTCCGGAAGGCCCAAGAACCCCTAAATCCATATAAAACTTATCCATTTTGGACACAGTGGCATCTGAGGCAAAATTTTTATGCATACCAGGGCCGTACGGCCCTGGCACGCACTCCGAGGCGGGTACAAACGGCAATTTTTTTTTTTTTAAAAAAATATTTTGGGGGCGCCGCCCAGCGGCCACCCCCGCGCCGCCCAGCAGCAACCGCAGCCGCGGCCACCGCCCGAGCGGCCACCGCAGCCGCGGCCCCCGCCACTGCAGCAGCCACGGCCCCCGCCACCCGCGGCCCGCCCAGCTGCCGCCCACCCCGGCTCCGCCACCGCTCCTCCGCCCGGTCGCCCCTGCGGCCGCTCCGCCCCCGGCCCACAGCCGCCACCTCCTGCGCCGCTCCGGTGCTCCGCTCCGCCGGTGGCGAGATGTTTTAAACCCCTGCGGGCCTCAGCGGCCGGTCCTATGACCGACCAGGAGCTCCAGCTCCAGCCCCCTGCGTGCGCCATGCGCCCAGGGGCTTTGTAATTCCAGCCCCCGGGGCTTAAAAAATTTTGCCCGGCGGTAATTCCAGCCACCATGTTAGATTTGACAAACGCAAATCATCCCAAGAACACCTGCATGCAAGACTGTCACAAAGAAGAAGCAAAAAGACAGAAAGCTATGGCGGCCAATAGGCCAGAGATTGCAAAACCATGTTGCAAGAAAATAATCTTCTATTAACAATGATAAAAATAATACAATCTCCTTATTGAAATGAAAGAAGTGAATCCTTATAAAAGGAAACACGAAACCGTAAAGGCTAAAATCCTAAAGAATTATAAAGCGCCTAAGTGAAACTTAAGCCTAGAGTATGATAAACTAATAATTAAATGATTTAATTATTAGCTAACATAAGACTACTCTAACACCCCCCCTTAAGTGTAACTTAGGGAGAAGCAAAAAAAGCTAAACTACTGCAGAAAGCAGGAAAGATGGGTCCCGGCAACTAGGCCTGATCAGGTACCCAAACATAAAGCAAAAGATGTCCCAGAGAAAGGAACAAGAAAAGAGCAAGAAACTCCTCTGAAGCATGTCTGAAAACTTTGTCAGAAGATACTGCTGGAACCCCCACTGAAGTGCATGACCAGGTAGAGAAGACAAGTGTCTGAAGAGCTGATCAATCAAACCAGGAAGCAATAGAACCAACAGGTGAACCCCCCCATAATGCTGAACTGGGAGAGGTGACAGGAACACTGAAATGCAGTACCAGAAACAGCTGCAGAAGAAGAACCAGGAACACCAACAGTGCAACAGAAGCACACACACAGGATAAAGGGCGATGTCATAGACACAGTCTACATGGGCTAATGTCGTGGAAGGTACGCTCACTTGACAAGAGTGGATGCGCCTATAGTGGCAAATGCATCAGAATCCCCCCATGGCACTTTATAACTGAGTGCGAATACTAAAACTGAACCAGGTGAAAAAGATCTCAGAAATGCAGAAGAGGGCACTTTATCTCAGTGCGTTTACAGAACAAAGATACATCAGAAAGAGCATGCAAGCTCAGAAGTCAGAAAGAAGAGTGCACTAAGAAACCAGAAGAAGAGATCCCCGGACCTGTAGAACCAAGCACACCACCAGAGGGCATAAACTGCATAACTCAGAAGAGTGAAAACTTGGAGCAGAATCTGGAAGAAATACCTCTGCCACTGAATAGTACACAGAATCAGCTTTCCGACGATATCTCATTTGCCGAAAAAGGAGTCCGGATGAGCCAGATATGACTCCCAGAAGGCAAAAAAAGATATCAGACTTCAACAGCAAAAAATACTATTGAAACGGTGGAACCAAAAACCCTAACTTCCACCATCGAAAAGTGCTCGAAAAGAGCTTTCCGACGATATAAGGAAGTCAGAAAAAGACCCCCGGATGCTCAAGATAGAGCGAAAAACGTCCAGGTAGGTCAAAAGGGCCCCAAAAGGCAAAAAACTAAGCCCTTGGGGCTAAGAAACTGGGCCCCTGGGCGCCATGAGACCCCGCAGGGGGCTGGGGCGGAGCCCCCGGTCACCCATGTGACCACCCATAGGGCTAAAGCTGCCCCGGGCGGCGCGGGGGCGGCGAACGGAGGCTGAGCGGCGCAGAGGGGGCGGCCCGGCGGAGCGTCGGCGGCGGGGAATGCCCGGTGGCGGCGCGGTGGCACTGAGGCCGGGCGCGGGTGGTGCCGGGGTGGCGCGGTGGCGCTGAGGCCGGGCGCGGGTGGCGCCGGGGTGGCGCGGTGGCGGCCCAAACATTTGCATTGGCTGCGTTAAAAATAACGCAAAAAATTATTAAAAAATGATTTTTTTTTAAATTTTTTTCTTCGATTTTCGAGCCGTACGGCCCTAGGAGGGCAAAAATTTTCTCCCAGAAGTCACAGTGGCCAAAAATTGCAAATTTTATATGATTTTTGACTCTCCCGGACCTTCTGAGCGCAATGGCAGCATCCGTTTTTGCTCAAAATACCTCTAAAATTTTTTTTTTCTTTTTTGCAGGCAAAAAAGAAACAAAAAATAACGTCTTGCTTCTGAATCACTTCAACAAAAACACGAACAGCGAGCAGCAAGATGGCTCTGATACCATGTTAGATTAGGTGAAATACTAATCTCCCAAGAACACCTGCATGCATAACCCTGTCACATGGAAGAAGCAAAGAACAGAAACCAAGAAAATCATGGAGGCCAAAAAGCCAGAGACATCTTATGGACATGCAAAGAGAAATTTCTATTCCAAGATTATCTAAAAAGATTGTACAAAGGGTTCAACCATATAGGTGAACAATAAAACCCTAAAGCTATAAAGCAAAAGATAAAGCTAGGTTGCACATTATAATTAATAAATATATTAATTATAATGCACCTAAAAGATAGCTTAAGTAAATAGAGTAATAAATGACTTAATTAATTAAACCAAAGTGATTTAATTAATAAGCATAAAGTATGATTACTTTAACAATAATTTCTCATGATTACAGATCATTCTTGGATCTGATTATCCAGGTTACCTATGTTTCCTGCTCGTGCAGTAAATTTTGATGTTTTTCTGGTTGTTCTAGTGGGTGAAACCTTAGCCCTAGCTATCCATAGCTTGTTGCAACCTATTTTGGGTTTCCAAGGCAGCTAGTGTTATAAGTTGTAGCTTTTTTTATTGAGTAGGGGTTCAAATTTGGGATCAGTCCAGAGGTTCTAATTTTGATTAGTTCCAAGGGTTTGTAGCAGGGTTGTATCACATTGCATGTAAGCTAAATAGAATTTCTAGAAGTCTTTTGTAGGTTATTGAAGTGGTTTGATCTCTGTCTTACTTTGATCATGTACATGACTCATCATACTTAATATAATTGTTTCATGTTTACAAGTCTCTCCTTGGTGTCATTCATGTGAGTTTTGGATTTTCTGATCCATTGCATAGGGTTACCTTTGCATATGTTCTTGTCTTTAGTTCTTGATCTAGGATCAAGTGAAATTTACTTTAGAAGGGACATAGATTCATCTTGGTTGTCTACAGAAGGATCTTATAAGTAGTGGATGGGCTGGAACATTTATATTTATGGCTATGCATCTTTGACAATAGTTGGTTCATGTTTCATTGTTTGTATGTGAGGTCTTCCCAATGGATAATGACACTGATCAAGGATTAGTACATTTAGTTTAGTCCAATGTCTGATTGGCTCTTGTCTACCTTCCCTATCCTCATTAATCAAAGACCATTTTAAGTTTTAAGTATTATTGTTGGTAGTAATACCCTTCACAAGGCCATTTTATACCCAATAGCAATTGAGATTCAATGAATGTCTAGTTAGCATTTAGTAGTCTCTTGCTATCATCTACTTTGTTTAGTCCAGTCTAAAGTCCTAAAATGCTATAAGTTACTAGATTAGGTACACCCACCATGGTTTTATAGAGCCAGAAGTGAAGAGGGCGGTCTTGTCCCTATAGTTGGTCCAGTTGTCTTGCAGAGATTTCACACTTGGAGCTAACCACTCCTAACATCAGTCTCAAGGCATATTGGCAGCCCTAAGTGGCATAAGAGTTTTCAAACACCAACAATTTGTTCTGAATATTTTAAATCCATGTCCAGTCTTATCATAGGTTGGTTTCCCAAAAGATACTTGTTCATCGATCTTCTCACTATTTGAATATAGCCTTTCAAGTTGTTGTTTGGATTGAGTCAATTCACCTTTCACAATCTTATTGTATTTCTCAAGTTCTGTATGCTGCAAATTTACTTTCTCAAATTCAGATGTTACTTTGCCAAGTTTGGATCTTAATTCTTCATTTTCAATTTTCAATCTTTCATTCTCAGATCTCAGATTTGCTTCATTTTTGTCATTTCCATCTTTCAAACTTAGTTTCAGTTTTTCTATCTTTAGTTCATGTTTAAGGATCACATTTTCTTTTTCTAAATTGTCATCACAATCTTCAATACGAACTTCAGATTCCTTTTTAGATTTCAGATCTTCTATCTTATTTTTCAATTTCTCAATAAGGTTCTTTGCATCATCATATTTCCTTTTCAGAGTGTTTCTTTGATCAATAAGCATATCAATCTGTTCAAGAGCTTCATCAAGATTCTTCTGTAGCTAATCCATATCCATAGAGATCTTACTCAAGCTGCTAGGCTTTCCTTGAATGATTCTTCTCTGAGTAACTAAGCTCTGATACCAATTTTTAGAAATAGGGAATAATGAGAGGGGGGGGTGAATTAGTATTCTACAAACTTTATCTTTTTCCCAAATATGGATATAATAGATTTTCTTCACACATGCATAACATAAGAAACTAAATAACATGCATAGCAATAACATCAAAGAACTCATAACGCATTATTTGTTCTTGAGGAAACCCTGGCCAAGGGAAAACCCTGGTGGGGATGGTACCCACAAAGATCCACTAATCAAAAGTATCCTATTAAGGATATTGACCCTATTAAGAGTCTATTACAAGCATATAGTGTATCAATCCTGATTAAGGGACTATAGGCCTTGTTAGAAGCCTCAACCCTATTAGGAGTTGTCAATACAAAATCTGATTACCAGATGAGCCCACTACCCAAACAAGTAATATAAAATGTATACAAAATAGGTCAAGTTACATAACCTTATTCTACTTGTATCAATATTCCTTTGCTGCTCTTATCTTCGCATCATATCATTACAATATTACACATCTCATTCATATTTCTTGTTGCAATTACAATTACATATATACAAGTTATTAAAGATAATAAATTTACATGGTCGGCTTCCATATATCATTATCTAAGAGTTAACATTTAGGATGTAATCCCTTTATATTGTTAAGTCATTATTTTGATAAACAAAATAATCCCTTAACTCTTTACCAATTCTACCTTCATATTCTGTCCTATCGACTTCACACTGTCTTCGGTAAAACTATCATAACTAATTCCGTACATGTTGTACTAACTTGCACTCTAAGATGGGTCATCATTAGCCATCATAGAGTCCATGTTGAAGTGTGCAAGTACTGAAATCACTCCAGTCAATGTCGCAAACAAAAATTGTGTCCTGGTACACTGTGAAAACATTGTCTCACACTTAGACAAATTTGTGATGTGCTCTGCTATACTTGCTCTCTAACTTGTGCGATCTTCATGAGGATCATATGTTACCATAATGATAACATCTATGTATTCACTTCAGCCAAATTGCCAACAAAACTAATATTCTACCAAATTAGAACTAGTGTGTAACTTGTCAATATGATTCTTTTCTGCTCTCAATTCAGACTCCAAGCTTTCTTTGCTATTCCTTAGCTCCAAGATTTCCATGTTTGCTTTCCTTACTTCTTCATTCAGCTGAAGGTTCTCTTTGATCTATTCATCATAGAATTTCTGATTAATAGTTATCTTATCAACAAACTCTTCAAGTTGTTCTTTTAAGGATATATTTTCTTCATTCAGCTTCTTGACCATTGTCCCTAGATCACTGGTAGAGCATTCTTTCAACTCTTTCCTTAGCTTTTTGATGACTAACTAAGCATCACCGAGTTTATCATTTAGTTCTTTAGATTCTCTTTTTGACTTGTCCAAGTCTTCAAGAGTTGCTTCAAGATTTATTTTTAGATGTTTCATTTCTTCTTTGTTCATGATCTCCTCAAGTGGTTAAAATTCTATGCTGAGCACCAAAGCTTTGATACCAATTGTTAGGAATGGGAACACTGAGAGGGGGGGGGTGAATCAATGTTCACTATATTTTAACTTTTCACTTTAATCTTTATGCTGAACTTAAATGCTTAAGTATTGAAATAAACATTCACATAAACATGAAACATGAAATCAACACATGACACCAATATGATTACGGGGAAACCCAAATAGGTAAAACCCCGGTGGGAATTGATACCCACTAATATTATGCACTAGTGTTTTGTGATCCTTGTTAGAAGATCCTTTACCCTATTAGGAGTAGCTTTACAATGTTTTAAGTACAGTAGACCTTGTTAAGGGTCGGACCCCGTTAGGAGTCTTTTACAATCATCCTTGTTAGTGGAGAGGATGCACTGTCCAAGAGCTCACTACTCAAGTGGTGAAGGCTACAACCTTCTGATCTCAGATACACGCTATATCTACAGGATGAATTGTCACTATGGTACTGCTTGTCAGATCAGTTCCTTTGATGTATTGATGCTTTGACCTCTAGAAAAGGTCTAATACATCTTTTAGTGTCTTCACACACTTCTGCTCTACTTATTACAACTCTCTATCAACTTCCATACTGAATATGATGGGTGCACCTTATATTTATACGCTCATATAAAATACATAATTAGGTCGGCCCTATAACTAATTACAAACAATGCTTCCAAATGAATTGGCTTAAGTGTGCTTAAAATTATACATATAAACATGTCGACAACCTAAATACAATGGGCACATAGCCTTGACAATATTACATTATAATCACAAACCAAAATACTGGCTGTCGGCTCCATGCTCTACTCTCTACTAGCACATACTAGTTGTGTAACTTCAACTAACTATAAATTTTTCATCCTTGCACATATGATCAGATGCTCATAGACTAAGCAAGAATATAGTCTAACCAACTTAAATTCTAGGGCACATACTATAATTGATCCGTACACATGTGCGTTGATGCTCTGAGCTATAGGAACTTTGTACACTATCCAATTTTCAACTCTTAACCGAATTCTGATCTTTACATCAAGTGTGCTAACTCCAAACTGCTATATGACTTTGTTGCCATAATGACAACACTATATCTAGTCATATACCTCAATATAGTCAACTTGCCAACACCTCAATCTTAGGTCTTTTCCCAATCTTAGGTCTTTTCCTAATCTTGGAAATGGCATGAAAGTCCTTTCTTCTTCTTGGTTCAAAATTTTGTCTTCTCCTTCCTCATCAAAATTTCCTTCTTCTTCAGATTCATCCTCACTTTCCTCTCTTATGACAAGATTCATGCCTTTGTTAATCTCTTCTTGCAATGCTCACACTTGTCTCTGGAGGGCTCTAACCTCAGTTGACACACCTCTGACTCTTCCAACACATTCCCTTTTTGGAAGCATTTTTATGCTTATCGCTGAAACACTAAACCATAGTCCAGGTGCAAACTGGCTCACAATTGGCAATCTGTCTACACACTCATGAACTCCTGCTCTAATACCATTTTAATTGTATGGAAAATTGTCCAAGTTTTCTTTCTTCTAATCCAAGGTACATTATATTGTACTTATTATATCTACCTAGGGAATTATAGTGGATCCAACCAAGATACAAAAAAATTATAGATTGGTCGATTCCCAAGAATGTGGATGAAGTAAGAAGCTTTATGGGATTGGTTTGGTATTATAAAATATTTGTAGAGAACTTATTCAAGGTAGACAATCCTATAAGCTCCCTTCAATGAAAGGGAAAGAACTTGAATGGATAGATAAATACAACATTTCCTTCTAAAAATTGAAGGAAGATCTTAGCTCAACACCCATATTGAAATTGCCTAACCAAGAAAAGGAAATTATAGTTTGGAAAGATGCTTCTCTAGATGGGTTAGGAGGATTTCTAACATAAAGTGTATATTTGATTGCATTTAAGTCCAGGAAACTGAAAGATCATGAACTCAACTATTCCACCCATGACCTAGAGCTAGCTTCTATCATTCATGCCTCGAAGGAATGTAAGGATTACTTGGTAGGGAGGCCATTCAAGTTGAATACCAATCATAAGGGACTTCAATATTTGTTCTCTCAACCTAATTTGAATACACAACAAAGAAGGTGGTTGGAATTATTAAGTCAACATGGAATAGATATTTCTTGTGTTAAGGGAAAAGAAAATTGGTTTGTTGATACCTTAAGTTGAAGGGATAAATTAGTTACAATCACTCAGCTAAGGGTTGAATTTCTAGAAATATCAAGAAAATATAATCTCAAGGTCCCTTTTTCTAGAAAATAAAATTAGAAATGCAACAATGGATCAACCCAATTGAGTACTAAATAGGGAACGATGGTATCCTTTATTATTTACACTAAATTTATTTTTCAAAACAACGAGATTTAAGATTGAAAATTCTTGTATAAGATCATAATATGCCCTATCAAGCACATCCTAGTGTGACTAAAATGTATGCATATTTAGAAACTTATTACTTTGGGTCTAGAATAAAGAAGGAAATAACTAGTTATGTTTCCAAATGTCTTGTATGTCAATATTTTAAAGAAGAACATTATCATCTCATAGGAACTCTCCATCCTCATGATTTTCCTTGGTACAAGTGGTTAGTGATTTCCATGTATTTTGTGATAGATGTGCCCAAAAATAAAAAACAACATGATAGTTGTTTGGTGGTGGTCGATAAAATAACAAAGGTAACACATTTTATACTTGGCAATTTGAATGATGATGCCCAAATTTTGGCTAAAAGATTCATAAAGGAAGTCATTAGACATCATGGGTACCAAAGGTGATTATTAATGATCAAGGTAACTTGTTTACTTCTAGGTTCTAGACCTCTCCA